>CM052715.1:48966482-48980691 GCA_028551405.1 Uromys caudimaculatus
ACCCCCCCCCCCCCCCCCCCCCCCGTCGATTAGATTTTTTGGTTCAGCTTATAAAACCAGATTTTTCAGAATCACCCATGTGGTTTAAAGCTCTCACCTCCAGACTGCAGGGCTCTTTCTGCTCTGTGCATCAGAGCTCACACTGCATTACTTCCCCTGAGGTAGAGAGCCGTGCTGAAGCAGGGATTTCCCACAGGACTCCCCCGGGCAGACCGCACTCTGAGAATCCTTCCCGTCTTCCCTAAGGCCCACCACAACCTTGATCTACTGCTCCAAGCCTGTTGATGCATCTTTTTCTTTTCTTGCCCAGGTTCCAATGGTCCTCAGCTGTTTACAATAGAGCAATGGGGTAGTCCTGAAAAGCTGCCCAGAGCTCATACATGGTAAGTAACAAAATCCTTGTGGGGGCTGGAGAGACGGCTTGGCCGTGAAGAGCATTCATTGCTCTTTGTAGAGGACTTGGGTTTGGGCTAACTCCAGGTCCAGGGGACTTGACTTCCATAGGCACTAGGTACACATGTGGCACACATACATGTAGGCAGAGCATGCATACACATAAAAATGAATATAAGGCTGGCATGATCTCAGGTGCCAGCTCGGAGAAGCTGTCATGGGAGCATAGAACACTGAACTCTGCCCACTGATAGCTTCCAGTGCGGAGAACAGTTGTGTAGGTTGATAATACAAATCTTTCCAATAAAGGGTAGCAAAGCTTAAACCATGATTTGAATGGGTCCAGTGTCCTTGCAGGTTGAAGGGTTTAAGTCTCTGTGCTCCCAGGAATCCCCCTAAGCGGTCTTCCAACTATTTTAGAGCAGAGGCTTCCTTGCTCACTGTCTATGAGTACAACAGCCCTCTACCTCTCACACACTCCCACTTTAAATTGCTTGTTTCAAAATAAGGATAAGAGACGGTGATGGTTCTCCTGCCATCAAGCCTGACCAACCTCAGTTGGATCACTGGGACATGGTGGAGAGAGAGAGAACCAACTCCTGCAAACTGTCTTCCCACCTCCACATGTGTGTTGTGGTATACACACATGCATACAATAAACAATTTTTTAAATAAAATTAAGGATGAAATTCCCCATAGCGGCATCAATTTAAATGGCCTTCCATTCACACAGTCTGAGTGGCCCATGGGCTGTGGCACCATCAGGTCTCTCTGGCTGGAGAGGCAGGAGGAAGCCCCAGGAATCAGCTTGAGGAGGGCCATACAACACCCAGGACAGGGACAGACACAGCCTAGTAGATTTTATAGCAGCATTCAACAAGCTCCTTCTCGTTCAAACTCAGTTAGGATCCCATGTTTCTGCACAGGCTTTTGCTTCCCTCTTGCTTTGAAGGAAGTAGGAGGGTGTGGCCCTGCCTTTCTCAGCATGATGAGGTTTAAAGGCCCGTGCTGAGCATGCTGAGCTGACATGGGCAGCCTTTCTCACCCACAATGCCTGTAAGAACCTTTGTGAAAACTGTCAGTGGGGGACCAGGCCGCTGTGGGTGCCCTTACCTCACCAGAAGGATCATTTGTGACCGCCCGGAGCAGAACGGCACACGGCTGCCTGTGTGGTCCTCACTGACGTGCGCACTGATTTCAGACTGAAATTGGCCATTCAGAGCAGGCACTGCCCACGGTTCTCAACCTTTATGCTAGGGAAGGATGTCTGCAGCGTCAGACAGCTTCCTCCCGGGGCTAACAGCCCTTTTTAGATGCTCTTGAGCTGGGTAAGAGAGAGAGCTGGGTAGTTGATACCTTTTGGGCACTTGCTCCCAGCCCCTTCTGCATATATTCTGGTCCAACCCTCCCATAGTCCTGGGAGCAGTCTCTCCTTTTGCATGTAAGACGACATGTCCAAAGTCACAGATAGAAAAGGCAGGATTTGAATTTGCCCTGTAAACAAGTAGCCTTGATTTCTTGCAGAGGTGGTCCATCTATATCCAAAGACCTCACTCTTGAAGGGTGAGCTATATCCCTACCCCAGCTGAAGCCTTGTTGCTATGGAGCTTTTAAAGAATGAATCTCTCTCTCTCCGAACCTCACTGGTAGCCAACTGAATAGCAGAGGTGGCTCCGTTTTCTGGAGCTCAGGGCAGCCTGGGCTCTGTTCTAGGGTCTGCAACACTCCTAGGCATGGGGCCATGGCACCTTGGCTTTACCTTCTTGCTTAAGAGTCTGCATATATGCATGACTGGGGAACACACACATACACACACACACACACACACACACACACACACACACACACGCCCAGAATACATAATCTTACCTGCTTCACACCTACAGCAACTGGCTCAGACATGATGGAACAGAGACAGTGTGACTAGTAGTCTGTCCATCCTTTGTTACTAAAGTGTGCATGCCTCATGCTCTGTGGGTGTTCTTTTCTTTTAAAAAAAGGGGGGGTTGTTATTATTATTATTATTATTATTATTATTATTATTATTACACTGTGTGTGTGCATGTGTGTGTGTGTGATGGGGTATACATGCTACCAGTGTGATAGAGGACAACTCTGCAGTCAGTTCTTCCTTCCACCCTTGTATGGCTTCAGGACGTTGAACCAAGACTTCCGGCTTGCCTGCAAGCACCTGTACTTGCTGGGCCATCTCCCCAGCCCACATTTTGTCTGTACACGTTGGTGCTTGTCTTGTCTTTGAATCTCCCTTCCAGAAGCAGAGGACTCATGGACAGTTGGAAGATTCCTTTCTTTTCCCTGTTGATCACATATATAACCTGTTTGGCTTAGACACTGTCATAGCTAGAATTTGGCTTTGGATAATACAAATGGGACTATCTTTTTAATTCCCTCGCTTAAACAGCCAGGGCCTATTAGCCAAACCCAGAGATGCTGCTGTGGCCAGGAGAATGTCGGGTGCTCACCTCTGCCTCCCATTCCTTTGGCAGCTTTAATCGCCTTGATTTACCTCCATATGAAACCTTTGAAGATTTACGGGAGAAACTTCTCATGGCGGTGGAGAATGCTCAAGGCTTTGAAGGTGTGGATTAAGGATGGCCTCCAGCATCGGGGGCACTGCCCTTCCAGCAAGTTCCGAGTGCACTTTTGCATTTGCCTAGCAGACTTTTGCAGAGCCGGTGGCAGAAGCAGTTGCCTGGCCTGGCTCTGGAGCCCAGCTTGTCCGGGCCCTACCCAAGTTCCGCCAGAGAACCCAGCCCCAGCTCGAGTGCTGCCCCCCTCGCCGCCGATTCTCAACTGGTTGTGTACACTGATTACATTTCAGGAGGACTTGTTCTATTTATGTTGTGCCTCTGCAGGCAAAGCCCTTAATAAATATTTTGCATACTTTCTAATGACAATGAATGGAATTAATCACACTACAGGTATAGTATTACAACTCATGTTTACTTTTTAAAATGATTTAGACTGATTTTCAGATTTTATTTCATTACAATTAAAGATGTCTCATGTACTTGGAAAAGTGAGCATATTTTTTTTGTATTTGAATTTCATATCAAGCTTAATGTCGGTGACTTTTTTTTTTTTATTTTTGAAGTACTTTGACACTCCCAGCCTCTACTTTATTAGAATTGGAAGACTAATTTTTCTCCAAAAGCCTTCTACAAATACTTTGAAAGAACTTCAAATATAACATTAAGCATAATTTTTTTTCCATACTCAGAATGAAAATAAACTGGATATTATCTTTTTTTGTTTTTTGTACAAATTTAGATACTAGGTCCAGGCTGGAAGAGTTGTAACATAGCATGATCTCTTTGTATTAACTTGAAAGGAATGACCCCACTGTCCCTTAGAAGTACTGACGCGTGCCATCACACAGTTAGGACAGGATTGGACTGTCACGTCACATCATCACAATCCCGCTGCTGTACAGCCTCCTTTGAACTCTTTCCTCTCTTTGGTGTTCGTAGAGACATTTCCAATGGCATTGCTTGATTCAAAACCAAGGAAACCAGAGTCACTGATCTTCTGTGATTGCTAAACAGTCGCCAAATAACCCTTTGCTGTATCCGCGTCCCTTCTGAAGGCACTTTATGGAGGTCACTTCTGGTTTTGTTTTCATTTTTTTTTTCTCACGGATATCACACGTGGTGATTCCTCCTTTCTCCCTGCACACATCTGTCCGGTGCAGTATCTATCAGTTGTGAACTTGGCTGCCAGTCTATGAGCCCAGATGTGATGCTGAGCCTCGGCACCGATCTTCAACTGTTTTGTAATTTCTACTCAACAACAAGGTTTTACTTACTGTACACTTAACCTAGTTGTGTGACATGTGACCTACTTTTGCATGCTCCGATACTGTGTACTGCCCCCAGGTCATGTCTATTGTGTGCTAGTTTAAAAAGTGACCTAGAAAGCCTAGTGGGAGTCTCTGAGCTCAAGCTGCCTGGCTGGCCGTGGTGGGAGAGCGAGGGTGTCTGCAGTTTGTAAGTCTCGTTTTGTTGTATTCTGAGAAGATGCCTGAGGCAGTGTGGGAGTTTCAAGACCCCTGCTGTCCCTTTAACCTGTATTGTCCTAGACTCTGTCCTGAAAGTTAGAGGACATGGGATATTTTTGATCTCTTGTCAGTTGTGAATAAGACAAAAAGACTGTGGTCTCTGTTACATAAGAAGGATCTTTGGTATAAGAAATTGCTCGTGTTTACACAGCTGTGGGTGCCATGAAGGAGCCATGGACAGTCTTGGTGGGTGAAGCCCTAGATGGTGGAACCCTACCAAGCTGAACGTCGGCTTCTCTCCACATGCTATCGAGTAATTATAGAAGCAATTAACACTGTTCTTGCCTCTGGTGAGATATTTTTCTCCTGTAGTTAACAGATATTGGGTGGGGTGGGAGAGGGGAGATACTTTTTTTAAATAACCTTCCAAGTCCAGAACCATCTCTGTTACAGAGTGTGCCAAAGCCTAAGCTGAACAGTGTATTTTAATCGAAGAAAAAACAAAACTCTATTCTAAGAACTAGGGTTCTGTACTTCTGTAGGCCCTATACTGAACATCATTCACTAAATGCAAAATAGTCAAGTATTAAAAAATGCAAAAGGAGCCAGCAAGATGGCTCAGTCAACCAAGGTGCTCGTCACCAAGCCTGACACCCTGAATTCAATCCCTGGGACCCACCTGATAGGAGAGAACTGACTTCTACAAGTTGTCCTCTGACCTAACAATTTTTAAAAAAAAAAAAAATTAAATATGAAAAGAAGACTTAATTCTGATCATTCTAAGTCAAGAGCAGAAAAAAAACTTATTAAAATACACTCTAGGAAATACTTGAAAGGCAAGTCATTGTTCACTGGCCCGTGATAATTTCAGATTTTAACCGCTGTAACTGTTAGTGAGATCGGAGAGTTGGCCTGTTAGAAAGTAAAAGTACAGTAGTTTCCTGTTCCTCTGGTTGGTGAAGTTTCACTTGTTGCCTAAAATGCCCGATGCCTCGTCTTCAGCCCTTGCTGCCCTGGCCTGGCTCATCTTTGTACAGTAATTGTAAATAGCAATGGAGAATGTGGTGTGCCTGGGGCCTGTGGCAGGCCATTCTCCAGATCTCCCCACTCCAGCCAGGTGCTGTTTCCTTCTGAGCTGTGGAGATCACATCATCCTGTCTCCCTGCAAACAATAACTGAGGATCTTTTCCCTTGAGGCTGCAGAGTGGGTTCCAGGACTCCTCCTTCACTGTGGAAGGACTTCGAGCATCGTGTGGCTCTCTTACGTTCCTCCTCTTTTACTCCATGGTGACCCTGGGATTAGACAGCCTGCTAACTCCAGAACAGTTCGTGGTAGGCATTAGTCTATCCTAGGTGTCCTCAGTGCGCTGTCCTTGTCTGTCTGAAACACCCATCTCTACTTTTCCCTGGCCAGTCCTCTGACAGTTCCTAAGAACAGAGATATGTACTTTATTTTTGTTTCCAGGACTAATGGAGCTTAGTGGCCAGTGCTTGCCTAGCATGTACTTAGCTGTAGATTTGATCCCCGTTGCTGGGGCCAAGGAGGGGATGGATGAGAAATAAAAAATTCTATTTCTGAGGACCTTTAGCAAGAGAAAGTTAGAAAATCTTGACATTCGGGTTGGAAATTATATAAACCAATGTGACAAGAACTGTTTCCCCCCCCCCCCCAAAAGGCTCAGCAGCCGACTCTTGGAAGTGAGGTACAAAATCTTTTAACCACTTCTGAATCTCACATGGCCTGTTGCTCTTCGTCTTGCTAGATTCCAGTTTGTCCTGAGAGTCAGGCCTATGTTACAGTACCTTTAACCTGTTCTCTATTTTCCTGCTAATCTCCTTTCTCACCTCTGAAATTTGAAAGTCTACGAAGAAAGACTGAGTTCATCAGTTGCCCAGCCCCTCTCCCCTGGGCTAGTGTGTGTTCTCTCTCTCTCTCTCTCTCTCTCTCTCTCTCTCTCTCTCTCTCTCTCTCTCTCTCTCTCTCTCTCTCTCTCTCTCTCACAGGAGATGCTATCTGTTGTCATTCTCTTCCTGGCCAGTAGGGGTGCTGCTGTGCAGGGTCACTGCCTGCCTTGCTCCCTCTCTGGCTCCCAGAAGACCACATGCTACCTCTGTCTCATTCACAAATCGGGGTATATCCTAAGTCCTATCAAACTGCCGATTTCAGGACTGGGGTATGTTTAAAAAAAAAAAAAAATTAAACTCGACTTTGTACCTTAGATTTTAAACTGGGTAGAAATGTAATATACATTGGACTACTTTTTTTAATTTCTGTAAGCCTTAATGAACAGTGTCTATACGGCTGTGTATGCACACTCCACTCCATAGTGTTTGCAGTGTGCCAGAGAAGCAGCTGTATCGTTAGAACATGAGCCTGCCTAGTGTTTCCTAGGACAGGCATAGCTTTCTCGTGGAATGGCATTGTCTAAGGAAATACTCATTCGGCACCTATCCTTTGTTAGAAATGTTGCCCTCCAAGCACGGGTTTGAAGCACCATGTATCTCTACCAGTTTCATATTTGTAAGAAGCAACGGTAGGAACCTAAGAGCATCTGTCGGTGTGTGACCTCTGATACCCTGCATGCCCTTCACTGTCTCCATGTACTGAAAGCCTCTCCTGTGACCACAGCCTGTGTTGACAGATGTCTGTCCCTGTGCAAGCCAGTCTACAATGTATCCTACATTGTCAAAATTTCCTTCCTGTTAACTCTGTGACTGTTCTTCCTTTTGCTACCCTGAATGTAACATATATGCATATTTGTATGTATGTGTGCTATCCAAATATACTTGTATATATTTGTATAGCATTTTTACACT
Source organism: Uromys caudimaculatus (assembly GCA_028551405.1). Taxonomy (NCBI): domain Eukaryota; kingdom Metazoa; phylum Chordata; class Mammalia; order Rodentia; family Muridae; genus Uromys; species Uromys caudimaculatus. The sequence goes on from CM052715.1 coordinate 48,973,711, forward strand.
TTAGGAGTAATCTGGAATTCAAACAGGAACGAGAGCTTACTCCCTTCCACAGTTTTCTCCAAGTCCTGTCCTGAGAATTCTGACCCTCGGCACCTGAGAGAACCCTAGAAGGACATTACCAACTTGCTGTCGTTTCTTAATTCAGGATCTGTTCTCAGATGAAACATTTTTTAAAAGTGACTCTGAAGGCAACAAAAGTTTCAAGCATTCCAAATGAATTCTCGTGTTTCTTAACTTTTTATTATGACCCCCACCTGCTAACACAAAGCTGAGTGCTATTTGATACAATGGTCAAAACCAAACTACCTTGACATTTTTCTAAGACAGCTTAATGGCTGATGCTCGTTTTCACAGTCCGGGGAGCTTTCACCTAGCTTTGAATCCGGTACACACAGAAAAGTTTACGGTTGAGTCCTTTTCTTTCTTCTTGAGAGACCTAAAGAAATAAATGTAGCTTGTTTTCCTGACGGCAAACGGGAACTGTGACAAAATGAAGTCGTTGTAAAGCAGTGATACAACTTGTCAAATATTTAATAAAGAATTATGGAAGCTGGAACATTTCCTACATAAGTATTGTGGGTTGTCTGGTTCAAAGCTTCTTCAGGAATGAATCCTTTCTCAGTCATGTCAGATATTTAAATGACTGCAGATTTAAGGTGTGATCATGTCCTTAACTCCAGTATGAGCCCCACCTTAGGGACGAAGTCTGCCCTGGGTACCTAGGGAACGCATTATAAGGCTCATTAGCCCCCATCCACATGCTGGGTTTTCTCTTTTTTATTAAACCTGAACATTGCCCACTTTATACAATGCTCATGATCCTATTACTCCATACCCAGAAAAGCAAACTGACTTCACCTCTGCTTTCCAATGTGCCCCAGACTTCGGGACGGTGAATGACATTATCAAGCAAGCCAAGGTGGTTCTCAGAAAGATGGTCAGGGTATCCAGACGCATGAAAGGTTTTCCACGAAAATTCAATCTCTTGGAGCTGGAGAGATGGCTCGATGGTTAAGAGCACTCACTGGCTGCTTTTCTTTAGCCAATTAGTGCTTTCCCAGAAGTCCTGAGTTCCCTATTAGGGGCATGCTTGGGCCCAGGGCTGGAGAGAAGGCTCACTGCTTCAAAGAGCCTCTCAGCACAGTATCTTTGCAATGGCTGCCCAGTGGCCACCCTTTCTCCAGCTTGTGCCCTGTGATGTTGGTGTACCTCTGTCCTTTTCTACTTCTGAGCCCAAGCTGGCTCAGGCTGCCTTCCCTCTGGCTGCAAATCCCAGAGCAGGAAGGGTGCTCTAGAAATATAAGGTGAGTGAAGACTGCCTCCTGCGCCTCCAGGAGCGTGCCTGGACTCTGCTGAAAACAACCCAAGCTTACCACCTTAGGTGTGCTGGCCTCAGTCCTTGGAGATACGAAGCCTGCAATGTTGCTTCTTGTTGAAGTTGCTGAACTGGCCAGCAAAGGAGCTAATGGCATGGTCTAAGCAGCTCTATAGACCCTATCCCCAGATGCTGGGAGAAAGTCTTTGTCTTCTGTAAAGAAAGGGCTCACCTTGCACATCAGTTCAGGAGGCTTAGAGTAGCCAAGCGGTCTAGGTCTAAACAGAGAGCTCAAATGCAGTAAGAGAAGCCTGTGTGCTGTGGGGGGACCTTGGTTAGCTGCATAGAGCAGCCCCTGGCAACACTCCAGCAGGCTCCCCAGCCAATCTGTGACAAAATATAAATTTGGACAGGTTCTTCATATGTGTTCATCTGCACACACATGTTTGTGAGTGGAGGTGGGCCGTGGAGGCCAGAGGAAGACTTAATCCAATGTCATTCCTATCCTCCATCTTCCCCTCTCCCCCTTCCCCTCCCTCTCTTGCTCCCCCTCCCCCTCTCTCTCTGAGACTGACCTAGAACTCACCAAGTAGGCTAAGGGGACCTGCCATCAGTCCCCAGGGATCAGCTTGCTTCTGCCTTTGTTTCCATAGATTCTGGGGATGGGACCCATGTCCTGAACTGCAAGCCCTTGTCCCGTGGCTGTACCATTTCTTCAGCCCTGGCTAGGGCTATCATTCCAGAATGCTCCTTCATGCCTCGAAGCCAATCCCCACCCCTACCTCTCAAAGTCTTTCCGAAATTTCCCTAATGTATTAGCTTTGTCTTATCTAGAATTTCCTGTAGAACCACATAACTCCAATGATTATTTTTTCTAGTTGGTACCTGTGACTCTTTAACCTAATAACTGGAGCGGAGGATGTAGCTCAGTTGTCAGAGTGCTTGCCTGGTATGCACTGAAGTCCTAGGTTGGGTTCCCATAACTACGTAAAACAGCATGATAGCACATGCCTGTAATCTCAGGGAGAATCGAAAGTTCAAGGCCATCCTCAACTACATGTCAAGTTCAACACCAGTGTGGCCTACGCAAGAACTCATTCAGGAAGAGAAAGAAATTGTTTTGATTGGGAGCCTGTATAGCATCATGAATGGGGAGGGTCAATTTAATATTCAAATAGTATACCTATTTCACATGGAGTGGGTCAGTCACCACTTTCAGACTAGATAGTCACCTTATAGGTTTTAAAGCTTACAATGATCTTGACCTTCAGGTTGAAATACAGGCTTACCTTGCAGTGGGAATTCCCAAGCCTCATAGATGGAATGTGGATTGTTCTCCAGATTTCTTGATCACATCTCACTTTTCCTCCTCCCTGAAAGATCCTCAAGAGGAAATGTGTTTATTGGGGCAGATTAACACAGTAGCAAGCAGTCCGAAAATCAGTGGTTTCCTTGACAGAAGGTTATTTCCCACAATCCTTTGCAGGTTTGAGCAGGTACTCCATTCCACTGTCATTCAGGCGCCCAGGCACCCTCCCTCCTCAGCTCCACAATTCCCACAAGATGACAGAGCCTGGGGAAGAAAGACTGTGTGGGATGAAAGCAAACCCTCTCTGCCCAGGTCCCCTGGCCAGAAGCAAGACCATAGCTCTAGCTAGATGCAGAGGAGTCTGGAGACAATCTTGCAGAGATGGTTTCTCCTGGAAACAGTGGCTTTGCAGCCATTCACCAAGCCTCTGGAGTCTTTGGTTTACTCTCCAGATTCTGCTGCATATTTCATAGATCTCTGTTTGAGCCCAGTGATAATGTTAGCACTAATTTACATGCAAGGGAATAAAATTGCAGTGTGGAACTAGAAACCCAGAGTATCTGGGGAAGAGATCACCACTTAACTATAGACTGTACTACCCAGCTGCCGGTTCCTCTACCAAACATTCCAAAGGAAAAAAATACCAATAAACTCATTTATACTAAGATGTAAGGACCCAGTTAGCTAGACACAGAAGATTATGCTTAATTAAACAAATAAATCAAATCAAAGTTATGCCCTTTAGTTACCGGGACAGTGAGTAGAGAAAGTTTTTGGAGGGCAGGGGATCTATTTCGGCCGCTAAGTCATTGTAAATATGAAATATATACGCAACTTGAAAGACACTGTCCCAGAGCAGAGTTCTCTCTACCCTCACCTCCAGCACGGAGCCAGGGCCTCCCAAAGACCATGTAAACACCCTTTTGTGCAACAGAACAAAGAGCCAAAGGGGCTAGACTTGGAAAACTGGAATTTCCACTCTGGAGAATGCTTGGTAGGGCACCACACTGTTTTATTTGTAGAAGAGTTTCTATCCAATGACGAATTTTAGCTATTAACTTGTATTTGATAAGTACTGCTGGTCGCCAGACACAGGCTATGGCTGTAACCCAGCTTCTCCTTTCAGTTCTAAGGCCTCTGTGCTGGGGTCCCCCTCCTCCAGACTATCCTGCTGGGCTGCCATCTCTCCTTGGCCCTCTGTCCTCTTCTGCATGTTCTCTTTACTTTAGACATTCCTTGCTGGTTCGTCAGTGATGTTGGTTGGGAGAGGATGGTGTACACATCACCCTCTTGTATCGAGTGTGTAAGCAACAGCCAGGCCTTTGAACCCTAGGCTCCAGTTAAAAAGTAACACACTAGATGCTGGATCAAGAGGAGACAAATATTAGCTTTTGAGGCAGAGAGCCTCATCATTGAGAAATATCTGCTGTTGGCAACAGGAAGAGAGCAATGGTCACGCCAGAGTGGGGGGTCCGGGAACCCCCCAGATTCCTGTGATCTTAGGCTAGACACTCTATCATATGTGTGTGTGTGTGTGTGTGTGTGTGTGTGTGTGTGTGTGTGTGTGTGTGTGTGTGTAAAAGTATTTATTTTCAGGTGTGGGAGGGGGCTTGCCACACTGGACATTTGGAGGTCAAAGGACAACTTGGAGGTGTTGGTTCTGTCCCTGTATCCTGTGGGTTTGGACCAACAGGCTTGACAGCAAGTGCCTTTACCAGATGAGCCACCTCTCGGCCCAGACACTGTATTCTACAAATTGAACATTGGAGTGGCCAGTCCTTAAGTTCCCTCTTAGAACTCCCTTGATCTGAGAGCCCCAGGACTGTCCTGGAATGTGACCACTTTGTGTCTCTGTCCTTTGTCACCTTGACTTGGCGACCCAGTTCTGTCACTTGTTTGCAGCCAAGCCCCCCGATGTCTGCTGGAAGCTTCACTACATCTTCCCACCCTCCTGCCTGCTACTTGAGTCACTGGAGATGTCTAGGAGGATAGCTGAGTAGCAGGTCTCCAGGGATCAAACCCAACAGCTCAATCCCAGCCCTGGGCCCCAGAGACCACTCCTACCAAGCTTCTGTGTGGTTTCCATGACCCTCTTTATGTCCCTACAAGCCTCTCCTCTCAAAATGTACATGTGCCCATCGGTTGTTCTTAGTGGGCTTGCATTCTTCCCATGGCTCTCCCTTCCCCACTACCTCATCGTCCCTGGGGACAGTCACATCTACCTCCAGCACCAACCTCTCTTCAGTCCCTCATCTTCAAAACCTAGTAGACACTATCAACAGATATCTCCCAGTCACTCAAACTCAAAATGTAGCCCTGACCTCACACCAGAAACTACATCAATGGCTTCCCATGCATCTTTGCTTCCCAAGTAGGAAGAATGGCAAGGTATGGTTCCTTCCTGTGCTTTCCTCATTCACTCAACAGTTCCTAGAACATCCCATGCTTGTGGGCACCAGGCATGCCAGCAATGAAAGAAAGACAAACTCCTTTGTATCGCAAAGCCTGTGTCTGAGTGGAGGCAAACAAGTAACATGTAAATAGAAACAATGTATGCGATGTTATTAATGAAGCCAACGCAGAGAGAGGCTGCAGGTCCGGGTAAGTGGCCTGATTTTAGATCTTATGACAAAACAGGACAAAGACTTCAAAAGAGGTCTGAGCTGGGGAAAGCCAGGCTTCACAGGATTTTCATGTCATAAGCACATAAATGACATTAATGCCTTTTAATTTTTCATTTTTAATGTTTGGGGGACAGAGGCTTGCTACATAACTTGGATTGTTCTGAAACTTACAATCCTCCTGCCTCAGTCTCTCAAGTTCTGAGATATCACATATAACTACACACAATAGATACCATTTAAAAATTCTATGAGGCAAAAGAGGAGGAGACAAAGTCAGAGGGGTGGCCAGAGAGGTAGCAAGGAAATCAGAAAAGAGTGTGTCCTGAGGACTGAGGCATAGGCATTCATCACTGGCAACAGGGAGAATCTGAGTTCTGATGGCTGGCCAGAGAGGCAAGAGCTTAAGTGGCCACGGGACCTGGCAACAGGGTGGCCCAGTGACCTTCACGGGAACGGCTTGGTCAGGATGCTGAGAGTAAACACCTGATGAAAGAGATCTCAGCAAGACAGGGAGAAGGCACTGGGTCAGCAGGGCCTTGTGCAACAGCTCACACATCCTTGCTCCTTCTGTGCCCCCAGCCTTCTACCTCATATCCTGCACGTTTCACCCAAGTGTGACAGTCACCTGATGACAGTATCTCACTATCTCTCTCCTGATTCGCAGCCCAGTTTGCACACAGTTCCCAGTCTAGTCAAACTCTGCCATCCACCTGCCCATGCAGAGGCTTGCCAATGTCCACCAGGGAAAACCCGAAGCTCTCCTCCTCCATCTTCCTACAGAACTCCGATGGCACCATCCGGACTTAGCCACTGCCGTGGTTCCTCCCTGCTTTTGCTGGCTCTGCAAACTCTCCAAGGAACAGACTTCCCGCACATCCAAACCAAGCCCCGTCACATCTCCAATGTCACTTTATCCCCCAGTCCTTTCTGATTACCCACTAACTGAAGTGCCATACTTCTTTGGACTTGTAGACCTTTGTCCCTTCCTACCTGTAGTCTAATTGTTTCAGCCCTATCCATCACCAAGAGCAGTCTGGGGGTCAGCCATTGCTTCCATGCCTGGCTTCTCAGTGAAACTTGATTTCCGTGCATTAGACAGTAGGATGGAGGGGAAGACATTGGCGAGAGCCAGGATAGGGTAGTCCGAATTTCAGATTTCAGTTTTAACAGGTCTGCCTTACCTTTTCCTGTGCTTTATTACTCCGGAATAAACAAACCACCAAGCCTGGCCATGCTGTCAAAGATCTCCACCATGTGACCCTAACAGAGCGAACGAACAGACTATAAATCCCTTGGTGTGTGTGTGGGGGGGGGGGGGGGTTCTGGACAAAGAATAAAAGAAGACAAGATGACAGCAAAACACACCAACCAGCAGGCACACCACCCTGACTGAGCCTGTGAGCCCGTATCAATACTCCAGTGGTTCCTACAGAAATTCAGCTGCTCTTTCTGAGTCTCCACTGCTCTTTCTGAGTCTCCACTTCTCTTTACGAGGCTCTAGGACCAGCAACCATCTCAGTCTTTAGAAATGACAGTTTCGATCTCCGGGTGGAGACCTCTGCCTGGGCCACCAGGAGTCCATAGCCAACGAGCGCCAGGAGAAAGCTAACCTCCCAGGAGCATGGAAAAGCCATGAGTGGGGTTAAGGGGAGCAACACTGCTCACCGAGACCCACCCAGAACCGGCGGGATACAGGGCCTGAGGAGAACTCGGGGACAGGAAACCTCTGAACC
>CM052715.1:48981191-49037393 GCA_028551405.1 Uromys caudimaculatus
TCCTGGAGGCTGGACCACCAACCAAAGAATACACATGGAGGGACCCATGGTTCGGACCACATATGTGGCAGAGGAGGGCCTTGTTGGCCATCAGGGGGAGGAGAGGCCCCAGGAAAGGGGAATGTCAAGGTGGGAATATGGGAGTGGGTGGGCGGGTGGGTGGGAAGTGGAATTCCCTCATAGAGGTGGGGAGGGGGAGGGGATAGGTGGTTTCCAAAGTGGAGACCTAGAAAGGGGGAAACATTGGAAATGTAAATAAAGTATCAAAAAAAATAATTTAAAAAAATTTAAAAATTAAAAAAAAAAGAAATGACAGTTTCCCAGGAAGCCATTGCCTCTTGGGCTTGGCTAGGGACGTGCACGCTTATGAGGACTTTAGCACACAGAAAGGAGGTGGCCTGGGGCAGCTAAGCCTGCTCTACTTAAGGTGAGGGGAGAAGCTGTATTTGAGAAGGGCAGGATAATCTCAGGAATTCCCAATGGGCTTCTGAGAGGTCGTGAGCAGGAAGAGCACTCAGTTTATACGGAGATTTAAAAGTTGCAGGACAGGTGAGTCAAAACTTCATAGCCTATGATCTCTACTTGGTCTTCCCCAGCCATTTCAAAGGAGGATGTTTGCATCTAAATTTCACATTTCCCCTTTCTGTCTAAAGCCTTGGTACCAATCCACTGGCTCTGAATAAAGTCTGCTCCCTTTCAGTGAGATATGAGCTCTGGTTTGTACACTTCCCTCACCTTGGCTATTCCAACTGGCCACTCCACTCCTTTATCTGCCTCGCTGTGTGAGCACTAACATTTACAACCTCTGCACCTGCCTGTTGGCAATGTGGACCAAGGTAAAGGTTGACCCTGGCTTATCTAAATGACCGCTCTGCTTCTCTTTACTTAGGCTGGGACTGTTCTGTCTTGCTATCACAACATATGCCATGGGCCTGGGACCTCATGGCTCACGTAGAGTGAGACTCAACCTCCTAGAACTGTCTCTGCATCTCTCTATCCCCTTCTAATGCTCAGCTGAGTAAGGAGCTGTCAAGGTTTCCTCTACGGGACTCCCTTTAGTTATTGTCCTAATACAGTTTTACCCTTAGGAAGGGGAACACTATGAGACTCTCAGAAGTGAGTCTTCAATGTCTCAAGTCTTGCACAGTTATTGATTATAGACATCATAGATACACATACACACACATGCAAGCAGATGCACAAGTAAAAATGCTTCCTTTTAGGCAAAAAAAATAAAAATAAAAATAAAAAACCCCCTGCTTGAATGACCCGTGGAAGAGTCCAGCTAGTAGAGACATCATCTTCCCAATTTGGGGACATTCTATCCAAATCACAGGCCTGATTCCAAGGAGAAGAAACCAAAGAGCTATGTGAAATTAATTTTACTAATCCCACTGCAAGTATCCCAAAGGGATGGGGGGGGTGATGGAGACCAAGCAGGATGGGTGGCTTCCACTGGAAAAGAGTGTTCATTCCTTCCAGACATCAGAATCGATTATTAAGCCCAAGCACTGTGCTAAACCTGTGGTCTCTTCTCTCAGTGTTTTCACTTAATGGCAAGGCAGAGTAGAAAGCCAGTGAGCCAATGGCTGTGCCACAGAGCCACATCCAAAATTTGTGGATCCAGTTGTGTGACAGAATGCAGAGGGTTTCTTTCTTCTTTCTTTCTCTTTTTACATTTATGGCAAGTAATATGTCGTATATGTCACATGCTCTGTAGTGCCTCCACTGGTCCGGGGCAGCACCCTATCGACTAAGCCACTCCTACAGCCAATACATGACTATTACATGAAGAACTAAACAAGGAATATAAAGAGGGACATGCCATTGGAAGCCAGCTTTGCCACCCAATAAGGCTCTGACCCAGTATCAGAGTGTGTCATGTATATAGCACATGAACTTGGACACTGCAGATGAGGGCTTAGGCCCCCTGTGCAGAGGGCCAGGCAAGGCAAAGGTCTCTCACAGGAAGGATGTTTGAAGTGAAACTTGAAACGTCAACTAGACCAGACACAGCTCACAGCCTGTTGAGCTAGCTCCCACAGGCACAAGTCTGGAAGAATCTGAGTAGCCCAAGGGACAGCTGCTACCCAGCCTGAGGAGGAAAGGGTTTTACTACCTGGGGGAAGGAGACCAGGCATGGCAGTGACCACTCCTGTCAGAGTCATAGGATAAGTGCCCAGCCCAAGGCATCCCAGCGAAGGAAATTTGCATGTTGTGGGTAAACAGACTCCCCAAGATCTCCATAACACGCTCAAGTAAGAGAACAACTCACTTATTTGGCTCATCCTATTTACCAAGCATCATTCTAAGTTGTTTCAAAGTATCAAGATGTAACTGTCCTTATAGCCCTTACCAGGTAAACAATCTATTCCAATGTTCAGCTAGGAAAATCAAAGAACAGAAAACAATTTAGAAACAAAACAACAACAGCAAAATTATCCAAAGTCACCAAGCTTAAACAAAATGGAGGTCTGAGTTCAGAGGGTGGCTTTTAGCCTGAATACTACCATTGTCTTGATTTAGGCTTGCCACCAGAAGCAAGAGCCTTACTCTGTTGCAGCTTCTCACTGCAACCCAGGGCCTTGCCCCCTGCTGCCCTCTGGGCCCTAAACGTGCAGGTGACGCCAAAGAAGACTAGAACCTAGATTTCAGGGGGAGGAACAAAACCTTCGTCTCATTCTTTAGAGGTAGAAGGAGCAGAGAGGTGACCAGTGTGTGCTGAGCCTGTTAGCCCTGGGGTCCAAAGCCCACATTGCTCTGCCTCCTATCTGTCCTGTCAATATCTGTCACCTCAGTGCTTCTGTTTGAGGAGACAGGCAGGGAACACTGGCATCTGCGACCTGAGGGTCAGGCCTGGCCAACACCATGTCCTCCTCTTGTGTCAACTCCAAAAGGCAGGGTTTGGAAATAGAGTCAACAGAAAGCTTGTCTTTATCTCTACTGAAACAGCGTCCTGTTGTGTTTGCAGAGAATTGGGTAACGATGGATGGAGCTGGATCAGAAGAAATGTCAATTTGGGGATTTAAGCTTCCCAGATACTGTTGTTTCTCATGTTTCTATCAGTTTGCCTACCTCTTATTTTAAAGAGAGAAAGAAAAAGAAATGAATGAATGTAGAAAGAAAAAAACCCTCCAGATTTATGCCAATCTTCTTGTCCAGCCCTGCAATGACTCTGAGAGGGTGTTCTAGATCATTCTACTTTCCCTCTTCTCACTAGATATGTTACCCATGGGCACAAGCCATCACCAAGTCACTTCTGATAGCTCAAGGCTCTTTTCAAGGACTACTGGGCTGGGGTGTAAGCCAACAGGGAAAAGACTGGAAGCATGTCTGTGGTGAGAGAGACGGCCATGTGCCAGGCGCGGCAGCCATCAGCTTGGAGAATTTTTAAAATAGAGAGGGAACATTAGAGACCACTTGTGCTTCACCTTTAAGGTACTTGTAATACAGAGAAGGGAGACCAGGTAGCACACGTGGGACAAATCTGAGCTTAATCACAGAAGCCCAGGAGCTGGTGCCAAGTTGGTTGGATTGTTTGCACCTGACACGTGACTTCTTGTCTTCAGATTCTCTGTCTCTCTGTTTCTGTCTCTGTTTCTGTCTCTGTCTCTCTGTCTCTCTCTCTCTGTCTCTCTCTCTCTCTGTCTCTCTCTGTCTCTCTCTCTGTCTCTGTCTCTCTCTCTCTCTCTCTCTCTCTCTCTGTGTTTGCATTGTATGTACATGTCCAGGTGATTGTGTGCACACGTGTACTCAGATGCACATGCATACACGTGCACATGAGTGTAGAATCCAGAGATCTAAGCGGAGGGTCTTCCACCTTTGGTAGCTTACCATCTTTTGTGGGTTGGGAGAAAACAGACTCTCTCACTGGAACTAGAGACCATCACTTTCTCTTTGTTTGCTGGCCATTGACTACTATGGTTCCACCCCAACCCCAAGAGCTGGGATTACAGACACGAGCCACTGAGCCCAGATTTTATGTGGGTGCTGGGTATCTAGATGCAGGTCTTCATGCCCTGTATCACAAGCACTAACTAAGACATCACCCAGCCCTCTAGTTCTTCTAAATCACCTATTCAACATGTCACTCATGGATTCTGGAGTCTTGTGACCCAATCTGGAGTGAACTGAGAGAAGAAGGGATGGCCCTTTCTTTGAGAGACTTTGTGGAATCTCCTTTTCTGCCTAGTCCCTTCAAAAACCTCTTAGCTACAGAGGGAAAGAAAGTGAGGTATCTGAACACTGTTGTATCTGTCATATGCCTTCACATACACACACTCACACACACTCACACACTCACACACACACACACACTCACACGCACACTCTCACACACACACACTCACACACACATGCACACACTCACACATACATATGCACACTCACAACACACACACACACACACACACACACACACACACACACACACCTCCCTCAATAAAAGTCATCGGGGTTTAAAACCACCGAAATAAAATTAATGACTTCTGGGGCAGGTAAGCTGGCACTTGCTGTCCCATGATGTAAGCCAGACAGTCTGAGTTTAATCCCTGAAACCCACATAAAGGTGGAAGGGGAAAACCAGCTACTGTGTTGTCCTCTGACCTCCACACAGGCAACCTGTAATAATGTTAATATCTAAAATTTAGAAAGAGGAGATGTCTCCCTAAACAGCAGGAGCACACGGGTTGGAAATGTGCCAGAATTTGGAGCAGGCCTAGACATGAGCCCGGAGTTCACTGGGAAGGGGCTTTCCTTGAGAGGACTCTCCCTCTCATGGAGTACAGAGATTTAACTGATCTGGGAGCTGGGCTGTGCTGCCTGAAACTTAAGGCACAGGGCGGCTTCCTGTTGAACCTGAGACAGGCCTCCTGGGCTAATGCATGGAATACACTGGAAAGGTTATGATCCTCTGAGGAGCTTCCTGCTTCCTCTGAAAACGCAATCTGTCATTTCAAGTGTCTCATGTACCGGCAAGGAAGACTAAAAATATTTGAGCCTGACATTTGCATCTATTCAACAGTCATTTTGGATTTTTAGAAGGGTCCAGGGTCTGCCTCTGCTGTGGGATATTTGTTGCGGGAAATATCAAAAATGATGGAATGTATATGGCACATATTCCCGCATTATGCCCTGGTGCTCTCATACCCGGCAGGCTGGCCAGCCATGCATTGGCAGGCAATGCCCAACCTGCTTTCATCTCATGGATCTCTGACTCAGAGCTCCACGATCTCTCCACCCAGCTCACTAGGTTCCCACTGGCAGGTCACTACCACGCCAGCCCCATGCTTCAATACCCCCATGGCCTCTGTGGTGCACATCAGGCAAACCCACACTTTGCTGCTGTATCTTTCTCTCTTGAACCCAGACAAACCACCACTCGAAGGAAAACGAAACACAAACTTAGTTCAGAAACAATGATAACTCAATCTCTGGGCGCATCAACTAAACCTAAACTTGTAAGCCTTATTTAAATCTGATTCCTCTGGTGGCAAATCCTTGCAGATCCGGCATACCAGGAGACTCTAGTAGCTACATCTTACCCGTTCCAAAAAGCTCTCTCTCCCTCTCTTCCTTCTCTCTTCTCTTCTCCATCACAGAAGTCTCATTATGCGCCCAGTGATTGGCTCTTTTATTCATTAGGGGATTGGTTCACAAGAAGTCACAGGTGTAACTCACTCCTTCTCTGAAGCCTCTCACAGGAGGGCAGAATTAGCAGATTACAAACAGCCCAGGGCTAGCCACAACAGATATTTGTGGCTAGCTGTGAACTTGAGAGTGGGAGATGCCCTGGTGGGCTCATGGCCTCAGAATCACAGCAAGTCACCAAGTCTTCCATCAGTGGCAGAGGTGAGATCCAGCTGTTTGAGGGTTGGTGGTATAGACGAGGTGATGGAGTGTTTGTGTAGTACAGGGGAAGCCTTGGGTTCCATAACCAGCACCAAATAAAACTAGACATGCTGACACATGCCTGCAATCACAGCATTCAGGAGGTAGAGGCAGGAAGGACCAAAAGGTCAAGGTCATTGCTGGCTATTTGGAAAGTTCAAAGCAAGCCTAGGCTACAAGAGACCTTTTTTTCTTAATGATTTATTTTTATTTAATATGCATTGGCATTTTTGCCTGCATGCATGTCTGTGTAAAGGTGCCAGGTCCCCTGGAACTAGAGTTACAGACAGGTGTGAGCTGCCATGTGGATGCTGGGAATTGAACCCTGGTCCTCTGGAAGTGCAGCCAGTGCTCTTAACTGCTGAGCCATCTCTCCGGCCCCCTTTTTTGTTTTGTTTTTGTTTTTTCTAGATAATTCAGAAAAGCAGGAAAACTTAGCACCCAGCATGGCTGTGCTCCCCCAAGAGACTGTGCTAGAGGGTGAGAATTCAGAGATGCAAAGTACAGCATATCTCATTAACAGACTCCGCACACTTACCTCTTTAGTGTTGCTTAAGGTAAGCCTACCTTCCTAGGAGTAGTCCTTTGGCCAGGAGCTTGCCCTGGGCCAAGAGCAAAGCTAGATCTCCACTCAGGACAGAGATTCTATTCTCTTGACCAGAGGGGACTTTTCTTAAAGGACCTGTATTGCTACTCTGACAGGCTTATTTGGAACATGTCCACAATGATCATGTTTTGGTAAAATTTAGAGTATAAACTTGCAGAAAATAGTTGATTCAGTGCTACAATCAGTACTGTCACATTGTAAGCTACATGGCTTGACCTGGACACTTTGAGGTATCTTGAATTATTAGATTTATTAAATTTAGATAGTGTTCCAGACAATGTAATCTTATTTAATCCCACCAACAGGAGCTTTCTGTAGAATACAGGAGCTTTCTGTAGAATACAGGAGCTGTTGACTATAAAGACGTTGAACATCTTTGGTTCACAGCTTTGGCTCTTGGCTGAAATTCTATAACAGGGAGAAAACTTCAATATCTCTTTAGATGAGAGAGAGAGAGAGAGAGAGAGAGAGAGAGAGAGAGAGAGAGAGAGAGAGAGATGGGGGAGAGAAAGAGAACAAAGGGTACTCTGTGGTAGTTCATATTTACTGCCAAATGGATTGGATTGTGAAGAGCCTAGAACATTAGATCTACTTCTAGATGAATCTGTATTTCCAGAGAGGATTAACTGAGGGCAAGACCTGCCTTAAATGCAAGGGCACTAACTGACTAAAAAGTGGAACGGTCAGCTTTCCCCTGCTTCCTGGCCACTCTGGGCTACAGCCAGGATGGTCTACCTCACTTTAGGCCTAACATTATGGATCCATCTCATCTTGGAGTATAACTCTGAAACTGTTAGCCAATACTACCCCTTCCTCCTTTCCCACTGATGCTCTCAGGTATTTGTTCCAGTGACAAGAAGCTGATGGACACAGACTAAACCCTTAATCCACACCCTCACACAAAGAGGCATCCCTTTGTGGCCAAAGATCATGAAGTCATTGTTCCTGTCTTTCAGTAGTGAGGATTAAGTTCATTGAGGCAGAGTATTCCACCTGAGCCCCAGCATGCAACAGCAAAACTATTTATTGTCATGCACAGTGTATTTAATATCAGAGGCCTTTTGAAGAAACCCTACTCGTTCATAGCTGATCTAGTGTCTTTCTGATTCAAACAGCCATCATGTCACTCCACTGTGCTTGGGTAAAGTTGCCTCAGTTTCTAGGACCCCTTTCTCAAGTATTGATCAGTGGAGGCTACCTGCTTCCCTTCACTGGCCATCCTTCCAAGGACATGAAATGTTGGCCTTTCCTTCCTTCCTTCTAGAACACAGGTCTTAAAGAGACAGTACAATATTCCTCATTGGGAATACCAAGCCTCAAGTTTGCTGTCCCACAAGGAGAAGCCCTTCTATGTGGGCAATATTATCAGTAATGGCTGATGCTTGTAGCCCCAGAAAAAAATGACATAAGGGGGTCTCCCAACTTGGGATCCCACGCTTCTTTGCAGTTGTCTTTGCTCCTGATTGGCTATGTGGCAAAGCCAAGGTCAACCAAGAGACTATCCAGCAGGTGAGTGACAGCGAGCCGGAGACCTGGTTCAGGAGCTTCCTGCAGGGGCTGGACGTGGTGGGGACAACCTGTGGGCTGAGGAAGGAATGGGAGCAGAGTCAGCTTGGCGCCTGCCAGGGACGTCCACCTGAGAGGCCCCCTGTGCTTCCCCCAGGCCCATCTTTCAGCTCCTGGAGGAGAATGACCAGCTGATCCACTGTATCATGGAGTATCAAGAAGGGCCGAGTGAACAAGTGCGAGCAGTATCAGCATGTGTTACAGAGAAACCTCAGTTATTTAGCCACCATCACGGGCGTCAACACAAGCAGTCTCACAAAGGCAGTGGAGTAATCTTCCAGGAATCTGTAATGAGGAGTGGCTGAGCGGAACCTATCTCCTGGGAAATAGAGAGCTGCTCAGAACATGGGCAAAAAGTCCCATTCATTTTAGACTGTGAAGAAACTTTCTAACTCTACTCTATTCTTACTGTAAATATTTTAGTAATAAAACAGATCCCATGGTAGAGCTGTGAGGACCTGATGTGTACAACAGCAGTGTCATTGCCATTGTCAACAATAGTGCTTAATTATTTGATAACATGTAATAATAAATGATGCATGCCTCTCCAAAATAAATAAATAAATAAATAAATAAATAAATAAATAAATAAATAAATAACTGACATAAGGACTTCAGAGGGAACATCAGACTTCACATTTCACAGGGATGGTCAGTCAGATGCTGGGCCAAGCCATGAATTAGCAGTTTGGTTCCCCCTCCTGCATCCCTCCAGGAGCACAACTCTAGAACTTACCAATGATGCAGAGGTATGTGTGAAGGCTGGTAAGGGGGGAGTGCTGAATAGCCCAGAGTAGCTGCACACACAAGCTAGGACAGACATTGATGCAGCCGGGGATACAGTTCCAGTGTCAGGACTGAGAGTGTAGCCTGGTCACCCATAAAGTTCTTCAAAAGTACTTACCATGGTGCTGGCAGTAAAAGGGACTGGAAAAGAAACAGATGGCAGACCTAGCAAGGCCTAGGACTCTGCTCTGTGACTTGCTACAGTTCAAAATTAAAACTCTAAGAGGAGGTGAAGAGAGTAGGCTTCCTCACTCCCAAGCCACCAAGTCACCTGTCTCCTGCTTATGACAACTCCACAGGTATTTCTGGGTTGCCCTGCCAGCCATAGGGGACAATGTCTATCCTCCTCCCTGTTCTGATTAAAGAGGAAGAAGGGTACTACTAGCTACTGAGTGTTGATTTCTGCTTTCCACTTCAAAAAACCTTGAGACCTGTCTGCTCTGAAGATCAATAGATCTTCAAGAGGGTTACTTGGCTTGTTTAAAACCACACACATGGGCATGTGTGATATTTCAGAGGCTTCAGAATAGCTCATTCCCTTTTAAAAGACATTTGATGTATTTCTGGTATTTTGTTACAGGATACTGTCATTTTGCTCACGTATGAATTCCTAGAAATAGAATTGTGGGTCAAAAGATCCAACAGACAATAGTAATTTTAATAGATGCTACCAAAGTGCACGGCAATTTATGTGAATATTACAACACCCCCAGCTAGCAACGTATGGGGTGCCAGGACTACTGCCAATACTCTGTAAAGCTAGTACTTTTGAAAATGGAGGAAAGCTAAAAGGTTCCCAAATGTAGGATGGTTCCTTACAGGTAGCAGAAGTTGCCTGGGATAATGAGCCAGGCTACAACAAGGAACACTCAAAGACACTCTCCCGGCCTACCTCTGATTCTTGCCTAAGCAGAGCATGGGCAGAGACCAATGGCCTGCCATCACAGCCCAGTTGTTACTGTGATGCCCCTATGTCTCATGCAGGGAGCTAAAAATCCTAATGTGTGGTCAGATCCCATGTGCCCAGAAGTAATTAACTGGTCACACTTGCTAATCTCTGTAACCAATGGCCTCTCTGTGGTCTAGCACACAAGACATCAGGACCTATCTTAATTAGTTCTCTCCCATTGGCAAGACTCTGGCTATAACAACCATATTAGAAATATCTGAGAAAAGGAAGGTTCCATCCTTCTCAGCTCCTTCCTCTCACCCTCCTCTGAGAATATGGTCGGAATAAACTGCATTCTCCAGTAATAACCTTCGCCACATGGTCAAAATAGAGGCAACTCCCTTTTAGGTTTCTGGTCCAAGGCTGGCTGCTAACCTTGCTCAGTTTTCTAGCCAGGGTTCACCGTGCTGCTCTGGGTGGCATTGTGACATCATACCTGTGCCATGCTGCTAGTCTGTCCTGAGGGACAGGTAGATATGGCCAGTTGGAATGACAGAAATAGCTGTCAGCAACTGTGGGGTCCCCATGCATCTTCATCTGTGATGAATGCTTCTTGTCCATAAGGCTGGGGATGAACAGCTTCTCAGCTGCACACCCAGGGCAACATGGCAAGTGAGCCAGGAGTCAGAGGACAATGAAGTGCATACACTAACCAGAACTACTAAAGCAGAGTCCCCAGTATCACAATCATAGTGACCAGTTATGTCTTTTACCAAGCCATGAAGGTGAGAGCACTCTCCATAGAAGACCCGCTTCAGAGGAGGACTGAGAGCTTCAGCCCCAAGTTCGGTGAACTTCACAGACATCAACTGTCCTCTGCCTTACAAGAAACTTTGGAAACATTCTCATCTACCTTAAAGTTTGTTTTGAGTCTTGGTTATTACAGCAACCTGCTCATGAACCTGCACACTACAGGGTTAGGGGAGGGCTAGAAGATTGCTCTCATGTCCAGATCTGATCACCCTTGGCCACTGACCCATGAACTTGAGTGTTACTTGCTGCAGCAACACTCTTGGCACTTGGGTCCCTGATCTGGTGACTGTTCACAGCAAGGCACACTTTGGCCAAATTAATTAAAAAGATTGCTTCGTGCTTGGTCTCTGTTTCTTACAAGGTGATTGATAGTCTAAGAAAGTAGGGAATGATAGGTGAGTTTGGTCTTATTTCCATTTCCTGTCCCCTCTTCTACTTTTCAGCAAATAACTCACAAGTCCAATCTCTTCTCTCTGCACGGGTGATGGACTGCCCAGCCTGCCTCTGGCGGGTGATGGCCTCCACCACCTTTCCTTTAGAGTTGGACAGCTCTGATGATTCCTTTTATCTGCATGTTGGCTTCTTATAGAAATACATTCTAGGGAGAGATTCCAACTTCCTCAGTGATAATAGACATACATGATAGTTGACTTGTTGGGGTTCTTAGTCTGGGGTTCTTTGTGGTGCGTTATAAAGTATAGAAATTCCTCAAGTGGATAGAGAAAAGAGAATCATACATTTCTATCGGTTTCTTTCCACAGAATAAATGTATTCTAATGGTATTTTCAGGTGCCAGTGTTGAAGACACATTTTGAAGCAAAGGGAGTCAGATAAAGATATGTATTGGGTTTTTCAGGCTATTGATGAGATGGCCTAGTTATTGTCCAATCAGCCCATGATCAACATATGCTTCCCGCTCCCCGCTCTCCCATTCCTTTCTTAACACAGAAATCTTTGATTTATGCAACAACCACCTTTTCAGTGATTTTCTGTGATTTTTCAGTTAAAAACAGGAGGGAATCACATTCTACATTTTTGTTTGTTTAATGATGTTAAGAGAAACTGCTCAAGAATTTGTTTGTTTGTTTGTTTAGCTGTGTGTATTGTTTTGTTATTGTTGTTGTTTTTGCATTTTTGTTTGTAGTGATTGAGACATGATTCACAGGCTATAAAACTGACCTTTTTAGGGGACTGTGAGAGGAAATGAAGAGGTCTAAAGAAAGGAAACCAAGACGGGGTGATGGAAAAAATATGTCTATCATAGAAGCAGAAGGGGGGACTTTTTGAGGCAAAGAAGGACACCAGCAAGAAAGGGTGAGAGGATGGGGGGGAGGAGGGGGGAGGGGGAGGGAGAGGGGGGTGAGGAGGGGGGAGGGGGAGGGGGGAGGGGGAGGGAGGGGAGGAGAAGAGTGAATAAGAACAGAGTGTGATGATATATATATCTGACAATGCCATAGTGAAGCCTACTTCATTATATGCTAACAAAAAAGTTAACTTAAAAAGATAACACAAATTTAAAAAAAAAAAAAAGAATGCCTATAACAGAATTGTGACTATCATGATGAAAGTCTTCTTCCCATCAATAAAACAAAACTGTTGTCATAGGCTTGTCTTGGTACCGAGCAGAGGAGCAGCTCTAGGGACATCTATGCCGAGCCTCACAAACACCCCAAACATTTACCCTTTTAAATGGTTCAATCCATTGTTTTTTAATGAATTAACAACCTTACCCAACAATTACCATAATCTAATTCCAAAACATCTCATCACTCCCCAAGGGAATCTATATTTACTAGCTCTTATTACACACAGACACACACCCACATAGACACACACACACACACACACACACACACACACACACACACACCCTTCCACCCTCATTTATATAACTTTTCTTAGCTTCCACAGGTTAAGATAAAACTTTCAAGATAGGAAATACTACAGTGTATCAGTTGCTTTTCTGTTGCTGTGATTAAATACACGACCAATGCAAGGTAAAGGACAAAAGGTTTATAGGGCTCCTGGTTCTAGGGGAGAAGAGGCTGTCATGGAAGGGGGACACAGCAGCAAGGAGCAGGCATGCAGTCAGAGCAGGAGGCTGATCACATCTTCAACAGAGAGCAGGACACAGGGAAAGCAAACTGCAAGCAGAGTGGGCTGTGTACCCAAAGCCTACCCTCTCCCCAGACAGCACCGCCAACTAGGAACCAAGTGTTCAAACACCAGAGAGCTGATGGGGGACATTTTCATCCATACACCACATAGCAGTATTACAAAGCAGAGTAAAATTTGTGTATCTAGCAGTGCTGTGAGGGAGCACTTTGAGTGCAGGGCTGCTGGGTGTGACTGGGGAAAGCATGCTAGAGGGTGGTTATGGTAGATCTTACACTGTTCTAGAGCTCCCCCAGAACAGCAAGATGTTTTGATGAAACTCTTTAGATTACAAAGACTTAAGGAAAATGGCCGTGTGTAAAGGGATGGAAATAACTCCCATGGAAACTGACCTTCAACCTCCGAGATGAGTTGAGTCAGGTCTGAGTTATCACAGGGTCACGAAGACTTTGGGAATCCATTGGCCATAGGGTTACTGAATAAAATAAATTGGCCTGTAATAAGTGAGTAATTTACTATAAGTATGTCTGGGTATTGACAATATTGCATGGGACATAGTTCTATTAAAAACTCATAGTCACTTGTTTGAAGTTAAATTCTTCTCAGGTATACCACGTTTCTATTTGTTAAATCTGGTAACACAAGTGAAGGAAAGAGAGTTGGTCTGCACATATGACAAGATTTGTAACAGCCTTGCTTTGAGGAGGTATTAGCTGACCCGTAGCAGTGATTTTCCAGCAGAGAAATGACAGAGGTTATTTAACATCTCTGGTCATCCCTGAAAATCTACTTATGTATTTTGGAATGAAAACATAAGAGGAAAAAATGGCCATGAATTTGAAAGAGAGCAAGGAGGGGTAAGTGGGAGGGTTTAGAGGGAGGAAAAGAAACAGGGAAATGATGTAATTAAATTATAATCTAAAAGAAGTAATTTATTAAAGGTCTCACAGGCAAGGAACAGTTTGTCCATTTTTCTTAGTACCAAGTTTTTTAAAAAGTTAACAATGCCATGTGTATGACAATCTTTTTTTTAAGGCATCTTCAATATTTTATTTAATTCCATTTGCCACACTTAATACAAGTCGGCCTCCAATTCAGCTCTTGCTGTTTTTTCCCCATTTGTCATTCAGTAGTTTATTTTCTCATGTTATTTCTTTTTTTATTGGATATTTTATTTGAAAGTAACTAAAGATGTAGCAATTGTCCATCAATGAAGATGGTCTTTGTTATTTTGTGGGGTGGGTAGTAGCCAACTTTCTTCAAAATATGCTTGGTAAATAATGACTTTAGTCAATGGACCCTAGCCAAAATTATAAGTATTGAGCTAGATATTCCTCGACTGCAAATATGGTGAAGGGGAAAACAGAAAGAGAATACAAAGTGTTAAAATGTATCAAACTTTCACAAAAAATACTGCATTTTACCTGGAAAGCCTGCTTTAACATCTCTGAAGTTAGGGTGTCTTTGGGATTTGGCAGCATTTTTAATCATTGTTAACCCAGGATGGCAGCTATGTCATCAGTCATTGCTGTTCATGCTAATGACTTCAATTGTGTCATTTGCATTTTGCTACAACGTATTTTTCCAGGTTAACCATTTAAAGGAGCCTCAAAAAGTATGTCAGCTTCAGGGTTAACATGAAAGATTCTCTCGTACAGAAAGACAGGAGGGCAAAGTAGAAGAGACTGAACTTGGTTTAGTGATTCCAGTGTTCCTCTTGGAACAAACAAACATGGCTTTGTGTTTTCCTGGGAAGCAATCATCAAACATGTCCCAGAACCCAGGAAGGAAAGCACAAGCCGATGCTGTTGTTTGTTACCATGATCCTATCACAGGCTAGCAGGGCAACTGAAGCAGATCAATTTCTACCTGGGCCAGTTACGTGGGGACAGGAAAGGCTGGAGCTGAGGTAGAGAGGAGGGACCAGCCTGACTCTGAGGGCTGTGACTGCCATGTCCTCCATGTCCCCTAACATGGTCCCAACCTGCAAAAGTGAAGGGTGGGGTAGATAGTGAAGCTTCACCTGGTACCCAGGACTCTTGTGCAGGGCACAGAAGCTCTGAGTGACAGGAGGAGAAACAGAGAGAGGCATCAACGGGCAGGTATGGCACCACTGCCTAAACAGCCCCTCACCTGTTATCTGGAACTAACCCTCACCATCTAGAAAACTGTGGGAGACGGAAATGTCCCAGATACGCCCTCTGCCTGGTCAGCTGCACAGCGGGCAGAGGCTAGCCAAAGGACCAGCTTGTAGGGTCTGTGATAAAACATTCTATACCTTTCATCCACAGTTCCTGCCAATGCTGTAATGCCTGTCTGATAATGATAATGTGTATTGAGTGCTTACCCTGTATGGTGGACTACAGTAAATAAAGTGTCTGTGTGTGTGTCTGTGTGTCTGTGTGTGTGTCTGTGTGTGTCTGTGCATGAGTGCATCTTAATACTTGCTGTAATCTTAGAAGGTAAGTATTATTATGTAAAGTTTAAAGAGTATAGAATACCCCTAATTCTATTCAAAACTCCCCAGCAAGGAAGGAACAAAAACAAGATTTAAGCCCAGTTCCCAACCCTCAATCTCTGCTCAGGGTGTATTTGTCTGAAGGACCCCTGACTACCTCCCTCACCTTTCCAATTCTCCTTTTCTTTGTGTGTCCTGTTCCTGTGACTCCCTCCTCTGTCCCCTCCTCTGTACCACATAGACCACCAGAGAGCTCTTAAATGTTCCTCCCATGATCCTCTGCATAACTCTAAATTTCCCCACACTTCTACAACCCCTACCATGATCTGTTTCTACATTGTCTCCTGTGCTTTTACATAATCATGTTTCTCAAACCTGCCTGAGCTACTTCCCATAACCCCCTGAACACCTTACATCTGTTTCCCCAAATCCCCTGTGCCTTTTACAACCTTTCCTGCTCAAAATCATGTCCCTAGTACTACCTTTGTCTACTGGGCCCCAGTGGCAATAGAATCAAATCCTGGTACTCAGCACAGCCACCAAGGCACACTTGACCTGTGCTAGAGGGCCTGGCCTATACCCAGACTCAGTTGTAAGACTACTTTCTGTGTAGGACTGCCCCACTCTGATGCTGAGCCTGTCTCTCCATTTACCAAGGTGTCTATGTGCCTACTGCTACACACCAGAGACAACCTCTCTCCTCATTGTAACCCTTGTCTAATAGCAGTGTCTACAGCATCTAAGTCTTTGTCTCCTTGCAAACTTGTGTCTTAACCACACTGATCACACAGCCTGACCACAAACTTCAGGGCATGATGGGGAGTCAGGTGGTACAAGAGTCCACCTGAAGAATCCAGGAAGACAGTAAAACCACTGATCAAGGGCTTAGTATGGTGTCCAGATCCATAAATTCTGGATGAATCAGAGTCGTTAGAACAGAAAATAAAAATCTCTCCCTTTTTTTTTTTTTTTTTTTAATGTGGAACAGTAAACATCAGTCACCGAGACAGAAAGCAAAAACATTGGTTTGATGGTTAAAAAATCCTTCTACCAGACGGAGTCTTAGGTTGCATCTATCAGAACACTGAGCAGAGGAAACAAGGTTAGAGACAGATGTCGGAAGATGCCAGTGGCTAGCCCTCAGAGGGACCTGGAGTCTGAGTAGAACGTGCCAGGCAATGCTGGGGACAAGATGAGAAGAAAGTGAGCTGCATGGGAGAGCTTGTCCTTAGTGGGGGAGCTCGTCCTCGGCAGGGAAGCCCATCCCTGGTGGGGGGCCTGTCCTTGGTGGGGGACCTTGCCCTTAGTGACTTTCCATCACAGACTCCAGTACATTCTAGAAACACTCAGAATTCACACCTGGACTTCTCATATCAACATTGGATCTGAAAGGAGACAGGAAACATTATAACGGTGACCAAATGGTTGTAACTTCTAGCTGAGCCCCTATTTCAAGGATACACTGCAGAAATGAAAGCTGCTTTGTTGCTTCATTAACTATTTCATATGCCTGGCTTTAGCCTTTGAAGAAATTATAGCAGAAAGCGCCAACCTGGTTTGACATTATTGTGTGTTTAATGTTTAACCATCTAGGTCACCATGGGATTATACCTGGAAGTCTCATAATGCCCTTCTTAGAAGCATGTTAGGGGGCAGAGATAATTCTGTGATGCTAACCCAAGCCCCAGGAGGAGCTACCTGAGGTGACGTGTGAACAGATGAATCCTTTCTTCATGTAGTATTTCACAAATGATTTTGTTTGAGAAAGATCTGAAGATGATGAGGTGGGTTGGGGTGAATTCAGTCAGAACTTTCTAGTCACAAAGACTCAGACGAAGGCTGGGCTCGGCCTCTGTCTTCTGAGGGTCTGTAGTTTGTATATCAGTCTGTCAGCATCTCCCTTCTCTTTGTCTCCCTTGTCTTGCTTATGGAATGAGATCTAAGGCTCTGCTGCTGTGGAGGTCTGTCTCCAGGGTCTTCTAGAATCTAGCAGAGGTCTGTTCTTGCCTCAGTATAAAAGAACGGAGACTTGCCCAGCACAAGAACAGAACAGCCAGAGAAAGAACTTGGACTGCTTAGAATCAGGACTAGAGTTTGGGAACAGGACTGGACTTTGAGTTGGAAAAGCAGAGTTGTGAACTGTGGGTAATGGCTTCCTTCAATATATATCAGGGAGGAGCTGGGAGGCAATAAAAATTGCCTTCAGAAAAGTACACTTCAGGTCCCACTGACAGGTCCCAGCTGTCACTTTAAGCTACTAAAATTGAAAAACAAAAAACAAAAAAACAAAAAAACTCAACAATCAAACTGTTTTGAAGATATGGTAACAAACCTTTGCAGTATTACTTTGTGCAAGACACTCCTAAGCTTGTATACATCCATTCATGTGTACCTCATCATGACCTTGGGAAATATGACTACCATGTATTTATCAATGATTTATCAATGAGATGTATCAATGAGATTTATCAATGAGGAAACTGAGGGCTAGTACGTGGGAAGGCTGGGTCTGTGTTCAGGAAGTCCAGCTCTAAGGTCAACACTGCTATTACTAGACTGTAGGAAGGGAACTTAGATAAAGCAGAGAAGAGAGAAAGAGTCATTAAAATGATTGTATTTCCATGATTTTAAAATACAGACACACACACAAGCACACGCACACCTGAAACCTGTGTATATCTTTCTCAAAAACTGTAGACATTTGGCCTGGTTCTTCCTCACAGTCCCATGTTCTCAGAAATGAGACTCAGACTCAAAATATATTTACAAATACCTTGGCCATGTAGCTAGGCTCTTCTCTGCCTAGATTATGACTTAGATAATCCAATTATTTTAACCCACATTTTTCTATGTGGCTAGTTACCTATGCTCAGGTACCATGTGTCTGTCCATCTCCTCACATCTTCCCTGGGCAGATCTTCCCACGCTCTATTCCAGAATATTTTCTCTTCCAGGATGTCCCACCTACTATTTCCTGCCTAAACCATTGGCCATGGGCTTTTTAATTGACAGGTGTTGCATCCATACAATACACAGGATAGTCTCTCTACAAAAAAATTCTTAGATTCCTTTAACTATGAAATGAACTAAAGGAGAACTGATTCCTAAACGATTTTTTCAAGTTACAATTCCAATTACTCCCTCTTCAGTAAATGGAGCAGCAATTAACACCGAGTATGTATTGTCCACTCAACTGTGGATAGTGTCCGGCAAAGTCCAGGACATTGAATGCCTCTTGAGTCCGAGAAATCTCCACAGCTTTATCTAGTCACTTCTTTTCTTCTCTTCATGCCACGCCAGCCTCACTGGCTTTTTAACTATTTTGAGACTATCTCAGTGTGGAGGTCCACCGACCAGGAAAGTTTGGGTCCTCTAGTATGCTGTGGTTTACTTTGTGATTGTGTGCTCATCCAAATGGATGTGTGCCTGTTCATGTGCAAACATGTACCTATGTCAAGGTGTGTCAGAAGACAACCTCAGATGCCAATTTGTCTTTCCTCAAGCACTGGCCACTGTTCTGACAATTTTTCTACCCCTTCTTTCCCAGTGTTCCCTGGGCCTTAGTTACAGGGATTGTATTGTTTTATCAGTTGGGGCTGATCACCCCAACATCTGTTGTCCTCTGCATTTTCACTAGCTGTGACTTTCTGTTTGGGGTTTTTTGTTATTGTTTTGTAGGGTTTTGGGTTTTATTTATTTTTAGACAGGGTCACTCATTAACATGGAACTCATCAAGTAGACTAGGCATGCTGTCCAGAAAGCCTCATGGGTATTTGTTTCTGGCTTACCAGTGCTGGTAATTCAAGGATGCTCCCAGATCTAACTGAGGTCCTCATGCTGGTAAGACCATCACACTACTGACTGAGCTGTCTCCCCAGCTCTCCTGCTTTCCTGGTTCTATGCCCTGTCTCCTGCAGTGGCACACACTACTGTAACCTGGGATTTTCTCCTCACACCCATCTGAGCCATCCTTTAACGTATGTATATGTCATTTGTCTTCTGGGCAGATGCTCCCTGCAGAAGCCCTTGTATAACTTGTATAACAACAGAACCCATTGGCATGGCAACATAGATGGGAAAATTTCACAAGGCTCTGCCCCTAGATGAAGAGTCACAGGCAATTAACTTAAGGGCTGCTAAGAGAGGGCGAATCAGTTTACTCCAGGGATGAGCTCTCTGGTAAGTTATCCAATCCGAAATAGTCAGCCTTAAATACACTTATGAACAACAACACTAAGTGGGTTCAGCAGGCTGTATTTGCATATGCATATGTGTGTATGCATGCATGCATATATGTATAATAAAAAGAGGTCATTAATTCGAAAGGGAGTCAGGGGTGTGGAACAAGTTGGAGGGGAAGAGATAGGGGTAGAAATAATGTAAATACAGTATCTGTCTATGAAATTCTCAAAAAGGTTAAAACATTTACTTTTTTTTTTTTTAAGCCAAACCTTTGGCTTTTATATTTTAAGAAATAAACAAGATGGTTTCTTTGAGGCATGGTAGCTCTGAGTCCTTTAGGGCTGCAGTTGAGCTCAGATGTCTAAATTCCTGATGTTTGAGGTTGTAGAAAAGAGAAGAAAAAAAGAAAGAAGTAACCTGCTTCGTGAAGAATGCGCATCTTTTGCCTGGAGAGACAGTGAAGTTTGGGAAGTGGGAAGCCTTGTTTTCACCATTTGGATTTTTGACTTTGAACTTTTCTCTGTGTAGAAAAGCTGAGGGTACTAGCTTCTTATTTGCTGTGAATCCTCGGGTAACACAGAAGATACATTGGTCTTTAGAGCAGAGAAAACCCACCATGGATGTAGAGACATTACAGAGGTCAGGAGCTGCATTCTCATGGGTTGTTTACTCCACTAGTAACTGTCTAACTCAGCACATGCAGGGAGAGGGCTAAGGGAGGGGCTGAAGAAATGCTGACTTGCCAGGACCTCTAGAGGGTTGATGACTAGGGCACTCACTTTCTAACTGATGTCACAATCTAGGACCTGGGTAAAAACTGAGTGTTGACAGCAAGCTCTGGCTCATCACTGCCGTCACAACCCACTCACAGCCCTCCTGCTATTAAAGGAACCAGGCCTAACTGCCTGGTGCAGCCTGTGGTGGGGGGTGGGGCAAGGCCTGACTGTGGGGAGTGTGGTCGTTTTTTTTTATTGGATATTTTCTTTATTTACATTTTAAATGTTATCCCCTTTCCTGGTTCCCCCTCCCAGAAACCCCCATCCCCTCCCCCTCCCCCTGCTCCTATGAGGGTGTTCTACCACCCACCCACCCATTCCCACCTCCCTGCCATCTATAGAGCCTTCATAGGACCAAAGACCTCTCCTCCCATTGATGCCTGACAAGGCCATCCTCTGCTATATATGCAGCTGGAGCCATGTGTACTCCTTGGTTGGTGGCTTAGTCCCTGGGAGCTCTTGGGGGTCTGGTTGGTTGGTATTGATGTTCTTCCTATGGGGTTGCAAACCCCTTCAGCTCCTTCAGTCCTTTCTCTAACTCCTCCATTGGGGACCCCGTGCACAGTCCAATGGTTGGCTGCAAGCACCCACCTTTGTATTTGTAGGGCTCTGGCAGAGCCTCTCAGGAGACAGCTATATCAGGCTTAAGTGAGCAGTGCCTGTTCTTAAGAGACTGATAAAAACAAAACATTATGACTTTTCTCCCAGTAAACACTTTAGCATACACCCCCAAAGCAAAATTCCACCTGTCCTGAGTCCCATTATCAGAGCTAGTTAATAATTCTCTAATAGTGTCTTATATTTAGCTCATTTTTAAACTTCCCAATTGTCCCCAAATGTCTTTTATGTGTATAATTTAAAACAACAACAACAAACTAACATCTAAGCTGGGTATAATGGCACATACCTTTGCTTCCAGCACATAGGGAGCAAAGCAGGCAGATCTCTGTGAGTTCAAGGCTAGCCTGGTCTACAACATGAGTTCCAGGACAGCCAGGGCTGCACAGTAAGACTTCATTTTGAAAAAGCCAAAACAAACAGACAAACAAACCGAAATAACAACAACCACCACTAGCATCTAATCAGGATCCATGTTTTCAGTTTTTCTTTCTCCTCTTTTCTAATGACAGTCACCCAATACTTCTCAGCATCCTCATCAAATGTCAGCTTTCTAGTACCCACCACCACCAACGATCAGCTACTCCTCCCAGTTTCCTAAGAAGCAGATGTTTAGAATACAAACCTTACACACACACACACACACACACACACACACACACACACACACACACAACACACACACACATAACCCCTTTCCCTATCCACTCCAAGACAAGCCTAGTTTTGAGATTTTATGGTGCAGCTTCCCGTAGACACAGCAGGCTAGACACAGCAGGCTAGACACAGCAGGCATCATTGTTCCCTGGATCTAACTGTCTTTCCACCCCTTCTTCCTCAATATTACCCAAGCCTTAGGTGCGGGGGTGATACTGTAGATGGATCGGTTGGGGCCGAGCACTCCACCATCAGTTGTTCTGTGCATGCTGACTCGCTGTGGCTTTCTCTAATGGTCTCAGTCTACAGCAAACAGAACCTTCTTGGAGGAGGGCTGAGAGCTACACTTGTCTGTGGATGGAAGGATGAGTGTTTATAATATAGTTGGGAATGACTGGTTTAGGAAACTGCCCACAGTAGGTCCTCTTCTAGGCTCAGCAGACAACCTTAATTGGCTACCTTTTCAGTACCAGGCGTGACTTACTTCCCGGTGAGTGGCCTCAAGTCTGATGACAGAGCTTGTACCTTAGATATACATGCCACCATTGCACCCTTGGGGATATCTGGCCATGCTGGCCATTGTGTTTGTCCATAGGCTTTACAGCTGAGTAGGACTATTGATTGCCTTTCTCCATGGAGGTTCAGATCCAGAAAGACAAACACCACATGTTTTTTTCTTATTTGTGAACCTTAGTTCCAATATTTTAGATGTGAGTATGTGACCTGGAATAATGACAGAAACCAGGAAAGGAAAAAAGGTCCATGGTAGAGGGAGGAGGAGCTGGGGGTGGGGGTGGGGAGTAGGACACAGGTGCTATGAAAGGGAAATGGGAAAGGGGGGTTTAACTTAGACCTGGGTTGGGAGGGCAATACAGACGAAGAGGGGGGTGGAAGAATGTTTGAAGAAGCTATAAAGAAACATTTTATGCTTGCTTAAAATATATATATAATATAAATAAGTGTATTTTATTCATAGGCATATTTAAATAAAGTTATACCACTTGAGTGGTAATGCCTCCCCACACCCTCACCGCATCCCTGCCAAGAGCCGTAGACTTGCTAACAAAAACTCCAGTGCCAGGCATGGGTAACATCCCTTCCAGCTGTTAGTCAGGGGAGCCCAAGAGGCTTCTGAAATAATATAGGTTACTACTGTTACCCTTGATGGCCTCCAGAGCCTGAAAATGAGATCCCATTACTGAAGACACTACAAGCTTCAGACACTGGACTTGGACGAGTCCAGCTGGCACTGATCCAAAAGCCTGCTAGCCCTGAGGCTTAGCTCTCACTAATAAAAGCTGGGTTTAAAGGTTGCTCAAAGAAATTTGAAAAAGTCGAATCTCCGGGGTTTAAAGAAAATCATCTGAAAGCTGAATTTGCTTCACCATGCTTTTAGAGACAGAATGTTTTTGTTATTTATTTACTGTCTTTTCACTGAGGTGGAGCGTTGACCCCAAGCAGCACTTTGCCCACACTAGGCAAGCAGTCTATCACTGTGTTACATGTGCCACCCTACAGCCCAGCTTTCTGACTGAAAGGACATGGACAGAGAGTGAAAGACCCCCCAAGTCGGGGAGACCCTCACTCAAATCTCGGGACGGCGCGACCCCCCAAGAACTCACGAAAGACCGTCCTTGCTGCAATCACACGAGGTTTAATTCGGGAGTGGGCGGCAGAAGGACCGCGGAAAGGCCAGTGCACTGGGGTCGAACACGTAACCTACGCAGAGGCAGAGGGGTTCGACCCCTAGCAGCTGAAGTTGGGGGTATTTAAAAGAAGAAACATCCCCAAGGCAATGAAGGAAATACAACTCAGGAAAAGGCTCATAAAACAGAGAATTCACAAAGCAAGGGGTGGGGAACGAAAGAATTTGCATTATGGGGAAGTGAGGTTTGTTCTAAGCTATTCACAGGTTGGTTGCACAAAGGTTTCTGGTTCCTGAAACGTTTTGCCTCTGGTCCTGAGGCCAGGTCAAAGTCACCCGTAGGAATGTAGCTGGGTGGGATTTTTGCCCGGGCATGTAGTTTCTACTCTTGGCCCTGGGCCAGGTCAAAGTCACCCGTTTCTTAGGAGAAAGAATGTCATTGCCTTCCTCATAAAAGGGCCAGATCTTACAAGAGAAGCTGCCAGAAATGGCCTGATAGAGGGAGGGATGTCACGCCCTTGGAAAGAATGTCCACCTGCCGAGCTCTGAGAAGTCCATTTCACTTTAAAAGAAGAAAACCCACAGTACTTCTGTAAAGAAATATGGTTGCTGTGAGCAGGAGAAGCAAGACAAGCACAAAGCAAAAGCCACCATGGGTGGGGGTGGCCCACGAGGCTACTCCCTCTATTCGGCCTTTAGAAATGATCTGATCACCATATCTGTTGGGGGAAGCTGGACCTTAGTGGTTTCCAGAGGGCCTTTAAGGTAGTTTTTCCTCCGCGTGGACTTTGGACTTTTACCTTATGAATATGTCTGCGAGTCTCTCTGAAGACACAGAGAGACTCTTTGTCTTTTCAAGGGACACAGATGTAGGATTACCTCAGGTAGTCAAAGGTCACTGCGAAAAGAACTGAGTCTCCCAAGGGAAGCAAGGGACAGCAGTGGAACCCATGAACTGCCACAATCCTTTGGTCCTAGAAACCAGTTAATTGCAAAGCCTTTGGCTTTTACCTAAGAGAAGAAAATGTGGGGCAGTGTGACAAGACCCCCAGCTTGAGGCTGCTGGGTCACCATCTTTCTCAAGAAAGTCCTGACTTCACATTAGATTACTAGGGAGAGTATAAAAATGGTTTCTTGTTTTGTTTTTAATGCCTAAGAAAGCAACCTGTCAAAATAGGCGAGAGAGAGAGAGAGAGAGAGAGAGAGAGAGAGAGAGAGAGAGAGAGATTGAACTTGAGACAACCCAATGCATTTAGAACCCTGCAGAGGCAGAGCCTGGAGTGGCTGTCCCTGCTTGTGTGTCTGTCCTGACTCCCAGGTGATCAGCTCTGCTTGCCTCCCCTCCCCTTGGCTTCCCGGAGCTCAACTGTCAGGAAGTGATTCATACTTGGCCACCAGT
Source organism: Uromys caudimaculatus (assembly GCA_028551405.1). Classification (NCBI taxonomy): domain Eukaryota; kingdom Metazoa; phylum Chordata; class Mammalia; order Rodentia; family Muridae; genus Uromys; species Uromys caudimaculatus. The sequence continues at coordinate 49,005,592 of CM052715.1, forward strand.
GTGAACAAGTGAACAGAGAGATCCCAGATCATCACAAATGACCAACATCAGTCAGGAGTCCTGCGCAGGATGAGCTGGGATGTTTAATTTCACTGGTTCATAAGACCAGGTGACTTCTCCAGTTCTAGAAGTCTGAAATGGTGACACTGGGGATGAAGTGTGAGGAAAACACTGGCACAAGTTTAGATCAGAGTCCTGAGAGGAACTGTTCAGTAGGCCCAGCTGCCCACTTCAGGTCTTGGCCTCCCCGTCCACCTGCAGACATTGCATACCACGTAGCCGAGGGGGCACGGGGAAGCTGGACCTTCAGTTTTGCTTAGTGTTTTACCAAAGGTGACTCTGACTTAGTGGACTAAGGTCATGCCCTCTCTTCCCCCACAATCAATAATTTAATGTGACTTATCAGAAAGAGAAAGAATTGTTTACTTTTAAACCCTGGATCCCATAAAGGGAGAGCGCACAAAGGCCCAAAAGCCACAGATGCTCGGGGCTCTCAGGCATAGCTGCCCTTGAGCCCTCAGTAGAACTAGAGAAGACAGAAGGCGACATCCTGCTAGTCAGCTGAGGGGACCTGGGCTGAGAGAAAACAGATGCTGATGGAGGTAAGTGCCTTCTTCCAGAGCTGCTAGCCTACTGTGGGAGTGAGGCTGTTCTTCACGGCAGCACTGAATAGTGAGGGTGAGCCGCTGACTCAGGTGTTTAAAAGCCTCCACACAGCTCCTGAGCAACAATGGGCATAAAACATTCAATATTTGAATTTGTCTGCCATGGTTAGTCATTCTGTTCAGAAAGCCTGAACAAAACTGGACACTCTCTGGAAGCTTCTTTAGACTCTCTAGAGAGGGGACAGGAGAGAGACATGGAAGACCCAGAGACAGGCTTGTATTTCTATCTTTGGAGTGGCTATGGTAAGCCGTTTCCCATTTTAAAATGGCCTGGTTATTATCAATAACACCAAGGCCTTGGGATGAAGAGCCTACCTGTCTACTTAAAATAGGGGTTTGTTTGTCACAAGAACTCCTCCTCTTTCTGTGTGCTTCATCATGCTTTCCTCTTATACTTTGAAGACGCCTACATCCCAATTGCTCCTCATGCCAACTTGTACTGTCCCCTCAAGGATGCTGGAAATAGCTGGCCACCTGCACAGAGGGCCCCAGGATTCCCAAGCCCCAGTAACCCTTGATTAAGAGTCCATCAAGCCTTTAATGCTGAGAACCTGGCCAAGGATTCTCTCTCTACCTCTGGTTGGTGATTAAATGCTGATTTGATTGATGTGTGGGTAAGGACCTTTCCAGATGTCCCCCTTCTAAATGGGTTACCCTGAAAAGAAAAGCGACTTTGTTCCCTGTTGATAACAAGAACATTCTATTTTAAAAGTTCCATGTGCTTTCAAAGATGACAAGACTCAGGAAATATGAACTGACTTTCTTTGTCTAGACTGCACTAGCCTAAAACAGTCAAGTGGATGCATTTAACACAATGACTTCACATGACAGTAAATGTGGGCTTGCAATAAAAAAGCATCTCTGTCTTTTGCTTTTTAAGAAATCCTTTTGTGGTATTGATGGGTTATTTTTTGCAGCAAAATGACTCCACATAGTTCCCAAAGCACTCCCTTCTTGGTCCTGTGAAACTGTCTGCAGGATGCTCTTCGCTCCTTTGAACAAGCTGAGAATACAGAGTCATGATCTCCTGGTACTTGTAAATCTATCACAGCTTCCTGGGCGCTGTGGCGCATGCCGAAGCATCTGAGGCAGGTTAGACTTTGCCAAGGCCTCCTCCTTAGAGACCACTCATTCCCACCTAGGAAGAGAGATGCCTGGCATTAAACAAGGAGCAAATTGAGTTTCACTTGTTTTTCACGAACATGGGTTCAATGGGGGAAAACTCCATCTGGAATTGTCCAAAGTCCCTAGAAATGTCTAGAAATCCCATCTTCTTGGGGAAAGGGAGGGCAGGACACAGAAATTTAGTTTTAAGAGGCGGACACTAAGTGACTCTTCTCACTCAGCCTCCCTTAGGGAGGTCTCAGGAAATAAGGCACTCTGGCTGCTACATGGTGGGAGATTTGTGGGCCTGGGCTCAAGAGCCAGGCAGAGGCATGGTAACCATCCTGAAAGGCCTTTCTGAGCTACAGAAAACCTGCTGGCATTTGGACACGTCACCCTGATTAATGTCCAGCACCAACTTGGTTTTCGTCATTGGTTTGCCATTGTTTGTTTGGTTTTTTTTGGGGGGGGGGGGGATTTTCATAGAAAATAACAGATGTTCCCAACCAGCTCCTGCACTTCCTGTTGGATATGAGCTTGAACTAGAGAAGTTTTCAGTGTTCAGTCTGAAAATTCTAAAGCCCCTTTAAGTCTGAGGAACGAAAACAGACCATGTGAGCCAATCCTAGAATGAACTACTTTGGCTTTTCTTCTCAGTGATACATTAATTAGTAAACAACATTTGGAAGACCAGGAAAATATTCTGCTGGCTTTCAAAGTGCATGCAGAGGGGGTTGACAGAATTTGATCACTTGGTCAAAGAAAGCATAGAATAAAAAAAAAACAAACAAATGTTTCAGCAGTGTCTAAAAATTGTTCACTGGGCCCTAATAAATAAGAATTTATTTCTTGATGTCATATCATAAAGTCATTATACTGCATAAAAAATATTTCAGTAATAATTTGCTTTAAAAAATTGACCCGAAGTCTCTCTCTTTCAGCAAAACTGTTTCAGTGACAAATACGTGTGTTTGAGTCAGATAGGTTCCAGCTTCCAAATTTAAGAAAAGCATTTGCAAGAAGGATTTATTAAATTAGGTTATCCAGAAGGGGGAAGGAGGACTTTGAAAGTTTTAAATTCTCACTATTTTTCTCATTTCAAAAGTACTGTGAAAAAAAATGTGTGGAATTAAGAAATTCAAAGACACAAGTAAAGGTAAAAAGAAAACAGCAATTCCCTTACTACCTGGAAGAGAGCATCGTGACATGGACGCTGTACAATTCTCACAGAAAAGGTCCGAATCCTAGTCACTGTTTTGAAAACCACTTCACCACTTCTTTGTTTGAAATGAAATCTTAATTTGTTTCCAAGTCAACAACAACCAGCTTTCTACAGTGTCAATGACTGCAAGGAGAGGAGAGTGGACCGGGTGAGTGGGTGGGCATTTTCCCAAAGCTGGGCATAAGTGGTGTGCAACTCTTTATTTTAAATAATGTCACTATGAATTAGATTTTAGTTAGTTAGTTAGTTAGTTAGTTAGTTAGTTAGTTAGTTAGTTAGTTAACCTTTTCCTTGAGATGTATGCTTTATTCATGACTGCCCTGCAGAGGGGAGAGGTTAGGGGAGTGTTGAGTGCGACGTGTTGGTTTCTGCCTCTTCCTTCTCCTTTCTGTCTTTTGCAGATCAAGCTCTGAGAGGTCCTTAGCCCCTCCAGCACTCATGAATGCCTCACCTCTCCTGGTTGACCTTACTACACGTGGGAAGGGGATTCTAGAGCTCCACTGAGATGGTCAGGGCATCCCTGGGGGTGCAAAAGAGGTGGGATTTCCATTCTAGGTCCTTCAGGCAAAGAGAAATCAGCATAACCTGTCTCTTGGAAGGAGTGGTTGGGAAAGACAGGTCATATCACACACCACACACACACACACACACACACACACACACACACACACACACACATCCCCTATCACTAGATGGCCAGCACAGCACAGGGGCTGGGAGTCAGTGGGAGCTTCCTGGTTTCACTGAGGAATGCTTGTCTAATACTAGGCTGAGTGATGCTCTTTTCCTGTAGTCTGTTGGGGCCACAGAGGAACAAAAGGAAACCAGTTGGTCTTTTGTTTGGTTGTTTGGTTGGTTGGTTTTTTAGTGGACAGTGATCTTATCAGCACCCTAGAAAAGCAAAGGGGAGAAGAGGAGCCAAGGTAGGAGAGGTCAGAGGTCACAGAGTGCTGTTCCTGCAGCATCTGTCGTAAAGGGGCGATTTCATGGTCTGTATGGGAATGCAGGATAGATCCGTTTTCACTTGTTAAATGCAGCCGGTTTTACAGCTAAAGCAAATCTCTAGTCAAATGTTAACAACTCAGCTATTTCTGGGGATGGGGGTGAGACAGAAAACTGGCACCCAATCTTCCCCTTTCCCAGCATTTGGGGAAAATAAAGGATTAGGTAAAACTCTTCTCGTTCCTCTCATTCTCCACTGTGAGCAGAGGTTCGCAGAACTGTTGAAACCATAGTTAACTGGAGACAAGTCAATTCAGAAAGCATTTGTTCACACGGCAATCTTTCCTCTAGAAAGTGAACTTTTCTGATAGAAAAAAAACCAAAACGCTAACTGTTTTCATCTCATTCTTTCTTAGTTGGATTCCTCATCTGCTGCCTGCCGTTCTTCTAGAGAATGGTTGTGCTGAATACGATTTAAAGTTTGAGCAAGGTAGGGTGTCTCTGTGTCCAAAGATTCCACGAAGAGGAGATCATAGTCTAATGCCTGTAAACAATAATCACAAGCTAGGAGTGGAGGTGTATGTCTTTAATCCTAATATCCAAGAGGCAGGCGTAGGTGGATCTTTGTGAATTTGAGGCCAGTTGGGTCAAAATAGTGAGTTCAAGGCCAGCCAGGGCTACATACTAAGATAACATTGTTTCAAAAGAAAAGAAAAAAATAGAAGATCATCATAATTTTCTTGAACCAAAGAAGTGATTTGCTAATGGTGGGTTGGAAACCGTGATGAGGTCAGAGTTGGGATCTATTACCCGATGGAGTTATTTCCGTGTGTGGTGTGGTTTGTGTGAAGTGTCTATGTCCTCCCGGAATTCAAGCCTTCTAGGAAACAGATGTAAACAAATTACCATCCATTTCCATAGGGCTTCATCCCTCTTGGTAAAAGGCCTTTGTGAACCCTCCTTGTTATTCAAGATCCCGGGGCTCTTTCCTACGCTCCTATTTCAGCTTTTGGAACCATGGAGGCGTCTGTGACAACGGAGGAATGTGAAGGGGAGGTTAATACCTTGTGCTGACAGACTTTCCTTAGTAGAGCTGTGGAGTGTGACAATGGTGTTTGTGTCCAAACCATCAAACGCCATTATCACACTAAACAGCTACTGCTAGGCAAACCATCTCCTCCAGGCGTGACTTGACATCTGTTCTCTCTGAGCAAGAAGTTTTGTCTTATGCTAACACTCTCCATCGTGTGTACTGTATGAATAAAATCTGGTCCTCGTGCTCATCACTGTCCATCTGCCTGGCGCCTTCCCCTCATATGCTGGTGTGAAATGAATGACGCTATAAAGGAAGAGACCAGTAAAACCCAGTCTTTCCTGTGGGACCCTCCCAGCACTGACTACTTCTGACCCCCGATTTATCTCCAGCCCTAGGCCCACTATCAATTTTGCTCTGAACACTAGCTAGGCATTCTTTATTTCTATTCACTGTTGACACTCCCTATGACAAGATAGCCCTGGATCCAGCAGGTGGATGGCACAGTCCCCAAGACCCCACTTCAGATGTCCATTAAATGACCTAAGTTGCTTTCTTGTGCTTCTGACTCACCAGCTATAAACTGGGATCTCCATACCTGCGTACTCAGGTCCAATTCACTTGCTTGAATGGGTCTAAAAAATCAGGAAAACATGTTGACCAGCCTATTCCAAAGGATAATTTAAAGGCAGAGTGGAGATATGTGCTCCAGGAACTGCATATGTTTGGCTACCTAGAAACTCTACAAAACTGTCCTTCATAGATCTTATGGGTACTCCTTGGCATAGGCTTGATTCAGTAGACATGAAAATGTGTCAGGGACCCCATAAGCCTCAGGGCCCACAAGATGGGGCACAAAGTAAAGAATGAAACTTGAGTCAGCACCATCTTTGCAGATATTGAGTCAAAAATGTCCAGAGTCTGACCTTATGGTTGAATTTTCATATATATTTAAAGCATAGCAAAACTTTGGGGGAAAGGATACCACGTGACAATTATTGCCACAAAGCTTTAGGCATAGCTACATGGAGTCTCCCTAGCAAAGTGACAAAATACCTGTGACTTTACAATAAGAGTAAGACTATTGGCTGATACACAGAGCTCAGGGCTAGGGCCTAGAAGAAGGATCTCTGACAAGCATAAGGATAGAGTCTATTGATGGAGGATGCAAAGCACATGGGACCTCTTTCATAAGGATGAGTTCTATTCACAGAGAGACAAAGCTCAGGATTAGAATCTAAACAATGCTCAGTCTATTGGGGGAGTCAGGTGGAGGCTGACTCCTGGTAGAATAGCAAAGGGTCACCAGGTTGTTTGACCATTTCCAGTCTGGCCTTCCAGGTGACCAGCCATCATTCATTTCCCTCTGTTGAAAAAAAAATAAAATAAAACAAAACAAAACAGGCCCACGGGATTGACCCAGTTTCTCCAATGCTTCCTCTAAGCTGTGCTTCTTACAGAAATGTAGTGGGACAAAAGGGACGATCGAGGTCTAATGATTAAGGGGCAGGCAAGCAATGTTGTCTTTTCAGATGTTTCTTTCTTTGTAGTCTTAGGGGAGGAACCCCCTAGAATGAGGAGAAATGATTTTCAGACAAGGTAGATTGGAATTATGAGTAGGAACCATGGATGAAAGTATATGTACATATATATACATACATGAGTATATACATACATACATACAAACACACACACACACACACACACACACACACACACACACACACACACACACACTTAAATCACAGTGGTGGTAAATTTTCTTTTTTCCCCCATTATTAAAATTAAAACAAAAAAGTCTTCTAGAGTACCCTACACATCATTCCATTGAGCTGATGTTAGGAAAATGTAGACGCAAAGCCAACTAAGTTAGATTTCTTAGTTAGATTTCTATTGCTATGATAAACACCATGACCAAAAGCAACATAGGGAGGAAAGGCTCTGTTTGGCTTATGTGTGCTGATTGCAGTCCATCATCGAGGGAAACCATGGTAGGAACTCAAGCAGGGCAGGAATCTGGAGGCAAGAACGGGGACGAAGTCCATGGAAGAGCGCTGCCTGCTGGCTTGCCCCTCCCGGCTTGCTCGGCTTACTTTCTGATGCACTCCAGGGCCAGCTGCCCAGGACTGACACCCTACTCAGTGCTCTGGGCCCTCCCCATCAATCATCCATGAAGAAAATGACCCACAGGCTTGCCAGTAGGCCACTCTGATAAAGGCATTTTCTCAGCTGAGGCTCTCTCTTCTCAGATGACTATGGCTTGTGTCAAGTTTACAAAGAAACAAACACATGGGGTTAAGTCTGTGGAAACCACGGGCTGATGGGCGATAAATTAAGGCATGTTGGTTCTCTCCTTTCCAGCATTAAAAAACAAAACCCTGTATGTGGCTTAACTGACCTTTCAGACATTCTAGGACATGTCTGATTTTTACCGTCTTAACCAATTATCAGGTTGATTACTGGATTTATATGCTAGATCTGTCTTATGTTTCACAAATTAGCACCAGAAACCCACCTATAAACTGTGTGTAAGTTGCCATAGCAAATCTGAATAATCTGAAGCCTTTCAGCATCTGGGATAGTGGTACTGTTGGGTGGTCTGGTTTTAAATACATTCTCTGAGGTATCTTCTGTAAAAAACAAGAGTCCTGTTGCAGGCTAAAATTCTCTTCTATGACTTGCCTGAATGAACTAGTATACACTTAGTCCAATTGATGGGATCAGATCAACCATCAGAAACAAATGCATTCATCTGTCAGCTAGCACTTATCAAATATTTATAGAGTGGCTTCCCTGTGCCTTGCATAGTCGTAGGCTCTGGGAGTACTTTGAAATAAAAAGTGTCTGACATTATTTCTAGGAATGAGCAATCACTGGCTTGCATTCTATTGGTGCACAGTCCTCATGGCCCCAGTTACACTTAAGAAGTACCCCAGTGAGAAAAGTTTGCCAAAGGATTCTAAGTTCCTTGCTAGAGAGCACCCCGGAAGTACATCTCACACATCTAGGATGCACTGTGAAGGCTTTAAGGTCATGGGTAGCTTTGTACAAAGGGAAAAAAACCACAAAGTAGATTTCTACCGACTCAGTGTGTTTCCCCCAACAATTTCTTTTTTCCCCCGGCAAGTCAACTGCCAAGAGGAGAGCCAATACCCCCTGAAAGAATAAATATCCTGGCATTTTTTCTTGTGTGTCTTTTTGTGGAGATAACATCACCTGAGCAAGTACTGATAGTGACCTTTGCCATTATAGGAATTGCTCCCATGCACATGGCTTTATTGAACCTCTGCAACACAGGGCAAAGATAGCACAGGTTTTGGTCCCCTCCCATAGACAGCAAACTGAGAATGGTACCTCTGGTGCCATCTGCTCATTCTACCACAATACATTATGGATCTTACAAATCAAGAGTCCTGCTATTTACTTCCTTGATAATGGTTCTTCCACAAAACCCTGTGTTTCGTGGCTGAGTCCATGTTGAAACTGAGTTAAACATACTCCTGGTTAGTTAGCATCCTCAGTCCCTCTGCAGGTCTGCCTCTGATAAGCACTGAAGGAGAGCCCAAGAGAAGGATGGGTGTGCAACAGTCCCCATGAAAGGTTCACAGTGCAGAGAAAGACGAATATTCCAGAACACTCTCACTGAAGAAAAACGAAAGAAAAGGAACATTTATGTGGTAGTTAAAGTGCCCAGACATGGAGCAGCCATCTTAGAGACCTCCTCAACTGTGGCAGCACTGAAAGACACAGAGTCTTCTGGCTCCAAATTATTCTCAGATTTGAGGGCGACGTCCATTCTGTTCCATCATGGTGGGACCTTAACTAGGTGGAATTAACCCAGGAACATAAAGAAGGGCTTTCTGTGTTCTCTTCTACTACTGTGGTTCATTAAATGGCGTATTATGGTTACTGCCTACGTCATTCCTTATTCAAAATAAAAGATCTTTCTGTAGGTTTCCAAGGGACACATACAGAAGGTGAAACATCTATGTGCCCACTTTTTGTTGCCATGTGTGTATGCCCATGTGCTTGTGTGCCTGCGTGTCTTCCTTTCCCTCTCTCTCTCTCTCTCTCTCTCTCTCTCTCTCTCTCTCTCTCTCTGTGTGTGTGTGTGTGTGTGTGTGTGTGTGTGTGTGTGTGTGTGTGTTCCTTGGTTGTTCTCCACATTGGTTTTATGAGACAGGGTCTCTCATTGAACCTGGAACCTGGGATTTGGCTAGCTTGGATGGCCAGCAAGTTCCATAATCCAACATGGGACTGTAGGCATGCACTACTATGTCCACCTTTTTAAATGTATGTTCTGGGGAATCAAACTCAGGTCCTTATGCTTGTGAAGCAAGCTCTATACTGACTGAGTCGTCTCCCAGCCCTTCCGTCTCCCACTTTAAAGACACTGTTTATATTGTCCTGCTGCTTCAGATCTCTGATGATAGTATACTTCCCCAGAAAGATATGGCCAACAGTTTCCAGGCAACCGTTCCTAGGGATGCATACTGTCTGACTCCAAGTGCTGTTTGCAAGACGAAAGGGTCCACTTGGACATGTTACTTCAAATCACTCTCAACCTGGGAATGCAGATGGCCATACTAACTAGTTTTCCTCTCAGCAAACAGGCTACTTGAGTCTTACTTGACTTTGTGGATCGCACCAGTGAGGTCTTTAGTCCATCTTTCCTTCTCTGCAGTATGTTCAGTAAACATGTCAGTCACCACTCAGGGCCTGCTCTGCTTTCATCCAGCTCCAAGGGAGTCACCATAAGCCAATGGCTCATGCATGCGCTCCTCTGGACCTTTCTAATATATGTAAAATTACATTTGCATCCTTCTTAGAGGAGATAAAGGAAGGCTAGAATTAGAAACCAGCTCATTCTTTGTTCTGATGGGGAAATTGAAGGAAGGGATTCTAGAATTTGCTAGCTGGTTTAAAAACACCCCCCCCCCAGCTTCATCACTCACTCGGGGAGCAGCACGGCTTGTGCAGCTACTATGCAGGAGGTATTGTACTGGACTCTGGGGATACAAAGAATAAGACTGAGTCCTCTCCCCAACCTTTCCCATCTAGTAATTGGGTGGGTGCCTAAACACATCCATTCCTCTCTGTGGTAGGTGCCAACCCAGAGGCATAGACAGGGAACCAAGAGCTGTGAATTATACCCTTTATTTCTCCCCAGAGAAAGAGATCTCAAGTCTTTGATGTTATGATCTTTCTTTGTTGGTGTTGGGAAAGCTTCCTCCTTGTTCATTTTAAAGATTCAGAAGCTAACAGGCCGTTGTTTGGGGGCTCTGATGTCACATCATCTGAACCTGCTGCTTTTACTCCGTGATTTGTCAGCTTAATGAACAGCTGAGGATCTGCCCAGGGGTTGGAAGATGAAGCTGTATGTTTTTCAGTGACACGAGAAGAATTTTAATTTCCCAGAAGAGCTTGGCAGGATGTAAGCTGCCTGGGTTGACAATGCTCTTACAGAACCAGGTCACTAGGTGCCTTTCCTTCCTGACCACCTCTTCCCAGTCACCAAAAACCTACAGCGAAGTTTTAGATGAATACCTCACTACCTGCCCTACAGACAGCCATTAGAGCAAACCCACAGTAGACACCATCAGTAGACAGGCAGGGACATCTGCTTTCTTCCCTTTGGTATTGAATTTCCTTCTCTGCTTAATGCTTGAGAAGGAAAGGAGCCAGATGCACCAGAGCTCACAAAACTGACCACTGGTGACTCAATTTAATAGAGAAAGCAGAATCGCTATATGCACTTTGAAGAAAGCTTGATGTGGCATGAATTTAATGCGTTCTTGGGATGCTGCAGAGGGCGTCCAGATGAGCAAGCAAAATCTGATATTGATCCCCTCACTCGTTTACCCAACTGTCACTCAACTATGTGATCCTACTCAGTGCCAGGCAGCTTTGCAACCACTGGCCACTGATCATCTGAGGATGAGTCTGCTTGTGGTCCTCTAGTGAGGACACAGACAATGCAGTAGGACCTGGGAAGTGAGTGTGACACCCCTGGGCTTAAGGAGGGGGATAGCATCTGCAGCAAGTGAGAATAAGGCAAGAATTAGATCTGGAATGGAGCTGTTGCTAGGGCCTGTCTGAGGTACCCAAGGCCCGATCAGCTCTCAGCCCTGTGCATATGCCTACAATCCCAGGACTTGGGTGTAGAGACCGGGGTATCTCAAACTCAAGGTCTTCTCTGACTTCACAAGGAGTTCAACACCATCTTGGATTACATGAGGCATGTGGGGATGGGTAAGACAAGAGTAGGGCGTCCCAGTCCTTCTGGTGCTCCTGAAGCCACTCAGTGACCATAGCAAGGAAAACCCTAGTTTTCACTTTGGTAGAGGCTAAATTACCTTCAAGTTTCCAAAGCATTCCCTAGGATTTCCCAAGAGAACCATTGAAGTCTAACTCTGGAATTTATGGGGTGGGGGAAGTATGGGGAGGGAATTGGGAAATTTCTCTCTGTGTCAAAATGCAGCCATATGCCCACAGAAAAGAGTTCCTTTATTTAAAAAAAAATTATTTGGTTCTATTTTGCAAGTGACTAAGGACTGGTGTGTGTGTGTGTGTGTGTGTGTGTGTGTGTGTGTGTGTGTGTGTAGTATAAGCAGGTATGGGTCTTGGGGTCAAGTGCTTTATTAGAAAAGGGTTATGCTCCCTCTCATGTCACCATCCCACCACCTCCCCCAAGCCCCCACTCCACCCCTCCCAGCAATGGGCAAAGAGACAACTTGTAGGTGGTGTTGCTCTTATATCAGTCAGGAGCAGAGCAGATGGCCGTCCTTTGTTCATCCTAGCCTGACGCCTGGCTTGGTGGCCACAGCTGTGTTATACCTAGGACTCATAACAATCAAATCAAATCCAGGCAGCACACCACAGTACAGGAGGAGGAAGACAGACAGAGAACAGCAGACCGCCATGCTACCTGGATCTGCCCTCCAGCACATGGCAGCAGGCAGGCCATAGACACCAGCTTGTGACCATTCCACACAGCATGGATGGAGGATGTCACTCAGGGGGATGCCAGCTGCATGGCCAGCCTGCATCTGGGGCCACCACAATGTGTGAGTACGTGGTGGTCAGATGGGAGAGAAAGAGAGCATGTGGGTATCCCAGGGATGTGTTTAACTGGCCACGCCCCTCACTGTATACAGTTCCTCTGTCACCGGCTCACCAGCAGCAGCACTTGGGAGAGAAGTCCTGCACCTTGCCTGGGCAGCACAGTAGTGCTGGTCCTGGTCCATTAGGAGCAGGTGAGCCAGCTCTGAGGACAGAACAAGATAGAGCTAGCTCTACCACTCATCTGCTGTGAGATGGCATGGGTGTGGGGGTGATGCCCCCCACCCCTGCACCCCCTCCCTCCCTCTCCCACTCCTTTCCCCCCCCTCGTGCCCTTTGCAATCTGCTTAGTCCAGAAAATTGGCCCTGGGGTCTAAGCTGGTGAGCTGATCCTGCCCCTCGACGGCTGCAGCCCTTGGGAGAGCAGGCCCTGTACCTCACCTGAGTGACACAGTGGAGCTGGCCCTGATGGCAAAGGCATGGATAAGCCATCCCTGAGGGTGCGAGTGTGGGAGAGCTGGCCCAGCCTCTCACTCACGGGCTGCAGCACTTGGGAGAATGGGCCCTGTACCTTGACTGAGCAGCACAATGGAGCTATAGCCAGCCCTGGGGGCATGAGAACAGGAGAGTTGACCCTACCTCCTGCCCATGATGGTATCGGTAGCCTAGACAGAGCAGTGCTGGTCTCGCCCTGGTGGTGTGGATAAAGGAGAGCCAACAGGCTTACCAGCTCAGCTACCACCCAGACCCTGATCCAGAGCTCTGAATTGGCCTATCCCCAAATCTACATCATCTGCGAATGGCTGGGACTTTGTGAAAGGGACTGTACTGCTGTTCCAAAACTTCAGGATCTCCATGACACAGGACAACAGGGTCCTGATGAGGATCCAATATTGATGGTGTCACAGAAGCCAGAGACCTCGCACCAGACCAATGACTCATTGTAATGAACATTTGCAAGTGAAGATGTGTGGACAGAGGGACAGACTGTGGGACACTGGGACACACTACAGCTTCCATGATGAGCTATTTTCTATGCATTGTTTGGTGGCAGTGGTGGTGGTGGTGGTGGTGGTGGCGGCGGCAGTGGTGGTGGTGGTGGCGGCGGCAGTGGTGGTGGTGGTGGTGGCAGCGGTGGTGGTGGTGGTGGTGGCAGCGGTGGTGGTGGTGGTGGTGTGTGTGCTTTATTTTGGGGGAAGGTTGCAAGGGCAAAGGGCAGATATGAGGGGATAGGCAGATGAGTGGGGCATGATGTGGAATTCACAAAGAATCAATAAAACGTAAAAAAGAAAGAAAAGAAAGAAAGAAAGAAAGAAAGAAAGAAAGAAAGAAAGAAAGAAAGAAAGAAAGAAAGAAAGAAAGAAAGAAAGAATGAATGAAAAAGGTTATGCATGTAGCTCAAAACAAATAGGATTCCATGTTGCAAACCTATTCCCTATACTTGCCTGCCTCAGGGTAACATACAGAGACTTTTCATTTCCCAAGCTAGCTATGTGGCTCAGTGGTCAACCACTTGCTTGGCATATTTGACACCCTGAGTTTCATTCTCAGCATGACAACAAAAAGAATTTTAATTTCTCTATGGAGTTGAATAAGATGCCTTCAAAGTCTGATCTAGCTTCCTATTTTGTTTTAAACCAGAAAAAGACAGTGTTCTGAACTGGACTGAGGGGCTTTGGCCCATGAGAACTTGGGCCTGGGGTGGCACTTTTCTTAGGATGCTGGCCCCTCGTGGTAGGATGGGTCTCTGCACATCATGGCAGCTGTGGCTGGATGGGGTTTCAGGTTTGCTAGGAAAGAGATTGTATTTGAGCATCCCTTGGCGGCAGGATCCGGCCTAATTTTGATAAAGTACATTTTCAAAAGCCTGGGAGAAAGACAGAAAAGAAAGAAGGAGATTGTTCCACGGAGTGCCTGTTGACCCATTAAATACAGCAGACAAGAAGTAATCTTGTTCTACCTGCACAACAAGGTTCTTGCTTTTCATTTTTCTGGCACACTGGGGCCAGGTAAGAGCTAATTAAATGCCTTCCCGTTTCTTAGGGCTGCCTGTCTCCACCATAGTCCGGCTTGCCCTGCGTTTCTGCTTGGCCTCACACTGAGCTGGATACAAAAGTGGATTCTTTCTTGCTTACTTGGATGTGCCAGCTTCTGGACTCCCAGCCTGATGTTCTCTATTTGCTGAGGTTTGTCTAGTGTCTCCTACACAAAAACTTGTCGCATTGCAGACCGGGCCATTTGCCAGAAATTAATGAACGATACACCTGGTATCATTCGATGCAGAAAGGGCAGCTTTGTGTCCCCAAAGACTTACTTCTAAATAACCACCTAAAGATACTGATGATATGCAGTGGAATTTTGTTTGTAAGAAGAAAACTACTTTCTTTGATACCGTCGAGGTATTTGTTTTTAAAGCAGTATTTCTCAATCAACTACTATGTTCAAGGTAATGTGCTTGGGCAAGAGCTTTGTAAGGGGTTTTGTGGCAAACTTGGTGTCCTGCTTGGTTCCAAAAGTGGGAGCAGCAAAGCAAACAGAACTACCCTTGGGTCCCAGATTTGAGCTGGGCAGGGAGAGGGCACAGGAGAGAAGGCAGGGAGAAAGGAAAGACAAGGGACAACGCATGGGCACTGTGCTCCCCCTAGCTGCACTGGCACTGGCTGAGAGCTTGTTGACAATCAAAATGAGCTGGCCCAGCAGCCCCATGAGAAAAGAAAAGAAGGTAAAGCCAGCAGCAGATGTTCCCATCCTTCAGCAGAGCCTGGATAGAGACCCAGGCTGGGAACCTCAGGGCTGTAAGTGGGTCCACAGAGGCTCTCATTGGTGTTTAATGGAGGGATCAATCAATTAGTCTGCCCTGCCTTGGAGTATAGTACAGTGAATGTGTCCTTAGATGTCTGCAAATTAGAATCATGGGGAGAGCTTCTAGAAATCTCCATGCCCCGACTGTGCCCTAGACCACTCACAAGAGGCACCTTGGGGGCAGAGTGAAGTACACTTGTTATCTTGATATGCAGCCAGGACTGAGCTCAGCCCTCTGCTTTGACCTGTTTGGAGAACTTGACTTAAAATCTTGAGCATTTTAAACACAAGGACATCAAGAAACAAGTGACTTAGATAAAACGGAGCAAGAATAGTTCTCCTATAATAAAGCCTAGAGACAGAGCTAGCAGCATGAAGCAGAGAAGGCAAACAAGCAATAGGGCCAGCAAGACTACACTCTTATTTTTCTCCTCTGGTCTCCAGGTGACCTAGTTCATTCTAGTTTGTTCTAGTTCATTCTAGTTCATTCTGGCTGCCGTAACAAAATAACATGAACTAGGTGGCTTTATTGATCACAGACATTTATTTTTCCACAGGCTTGGTGACTGGTCTAAGATCAAGCAAGGCAACAGAGAGCTCAGGGTCTGGTGAGGGCCCACTTTTTGGCTCATAGACAAGATCTTCTCAGTGTAATTGTCTAGAGCGTCAGAGATGGGGTCTCCCCAGGGCTTCTTTCATGAGGAAGCTAATCCCACGCTTCAAGGCCCTACTCTTTGGACACAATAGTCTTCCCAAGTCCTCTTCCTAACAAAACTCCTTAAGAGTTAGGGTCTTAACACCAACCATGACGGATTAGGGCCCACCCCAATGGCTCCAGGGGTCCCTGGAGGACCTTGGGGGACACAAGCATTCTTTGTGTGGTGCTTGACTCTGACTCCTCAGGACATGCCTCTCTAGACCAAGTATCTTGCTGGTTTCCCGTTGCCCTGTCTTGTTTTGCCCAGAGATGTCTCACATGGTAAAGATGCCTCACGTGGCTAGGTGCCCTGCCTTCCCCTTCCTTCTGTCTGAGTAAACACTGTACCCTCCAAAGGTCCTCTAGGTCAACCATGGTTAGGACTAAGCCTTCAGTTCCTCTAGAAGTGAGCCCATTTCCCTGACCAATCGGTCAAGACCGAATCTTGAACCCTTCAGAATTCCATTCCTCTTTTCTCTTTACTCCTGGGACACACTCCCTATGGCCAGGTAAAGTTGCTTATTGCTGCCCAAGGCTGTGTTGATTTTTGCTGTCTAAGGCTGGCTTTGGGACTGTCCCCAGGTAGGGTACCTGCCTTTGTTTTCCCTGCTGGTCCATTACCTTCTTTGATGTTCTGCTCAAAATGTACCTCTTTCAGAAAGATGGAAGATCAAAGGAAGCAGGAAACTGGAAGGGCTACCTACTGAGCAAAGCTTCGCTTCCCTAAAAGCAGCAACAACAGTGATGCCCCCAGCCATGACACCATTCCACGGACATTTTCAGGCAGTGGGACTTTCTTGGTGCTTCAGGTGAGTTTGGGGCACAGGAGGCAAAATAATGAAAATATCACTTGGCTAGAGCCTGGGTTCAGGAAGACAGGGGGCTAATTCAGAGTGTTCTACAGCATGGGGGCAATGGAACGGTGTACCTTAAAAAACTGAACCTTGAGAAATTACCACAGAAATCCATTTATGACATGTCGTCTTTTCTTAAATGTCAACACTAGTGCAAATGTAGTTAATACAGATTCAAGTCACTTAGGCAATCTTTTAGCGCACTGTTTTCTCCCAGTGACTAGTAAGATGATTGACTGAGATCCAGACAGCTGTAGCTTTATTGTTCTTGCCCAATCTAAACAGCGTTAAACCTGGTGGTTATCGTGTTGATTTGGGTTTTCGGAATGCCATCCTAAGTCAGGTCTTTTTTTTATATGCGAATTGCTATACACATCCCTGCAAGACAGCTATGGTTATATCCATTCATTAGATGGGATTCAGAAAGATTCAGTAACTTTAAATTCACACAGCTATAAGTGTTAAATATGGAGGCCGGAACCCTAGCTCACTCAGAACTGAGATAGTGTTCTGTGTGGCGACTGTAGGGATTTACAAAAGATTTGGTTCTAATGATCCCATGTGCAGAATGAAGGCGAGCCATGGGTTTTCATTCTTTCCAAGGGAGCTGTTTCTCTCCATCAGAGAGCTCCAACATAGAGGATACAGAGATAGTCATGCAGAGTCAGTGTATACAAAAGGGTCCTCCATTTGAGGCAGCTCCTGGCACTAGAATACATCTTGATAAACCAGGATGGGGGGAACCTTGGGGGAGAGAGACAATTAAAAAATAAATAAAATCTGTAGTCTGTCTCATGTTGATAAAGGTCCTTTCCTGAACTCAGAGTTAGATAGAGGAGGCAGGAGAACGGGCTTGGACTTAAATAAAATGGCCAGAGAAGTGGTGGCCTGTAAGCTGAGACCTGAGAAGACATGGTCCAGACAAAAGGAACAGAATATCAAAGGTCCAAGGCAGAAGTGTTTAGAGAACAAGACAGTGTTAACAGGAGACAATGAAAGAAGCCCTGAGGTCAGGTGAGAAAGGTATTTGGGATAAATTGGGAGAATTCAGGGCCCTGGCAATGAGTTTGTCCTCTCCTCTGAGGGAGATTGAAAGCTTTTAAAAGACATCTTGTCACTGGTTTCCTCAGGCTCAACTTCAGGATACTGGCACAATTGTATTAGCATTTGGAGTCTGGGAACAGTTTTGTTTCATTTTGTTTTGCCACCAGGATGCTGAAACACACTGGGAGGGGGTGGGTGTTGACTGAAAGATGACAATGTGGTCATCACCCTGCTTTGGGGACGGCTGTGCCACAGATGGCAAGTCATACCATCTCAACTTTTGAAGAAAAATTTCCCCAACACTCTAGAAAAGGACCAAATGATGATCTCGCTTTTAAAATGCTCAGAACTAAAGGTGTAAGTGAGTTCCATCAGAACCAGGGACCATTCCTATGAGAACCAGGGACCGTTCCTATGAGCCAGATTCCAACCACCAGGCTAGCTAGTGAAGAGGTGGCACTGGAGTAGGGGTAGGGGATTGGAGTGCCATCTGTCTTTTCTTAGACCTGGGCATCTGACCTGAATGAAGTGCCCAGAAGTGATACAGACATGCAAGACTGAAGTCACCTTTGTATGTTGAATGCCTGGGTTAGAATTCTAACCCCAGAAGCTCAAAATGTGGTATTATTTGAAGAATCTTTTACCAAGTTAAAAATGAGGTCATTGGGGTGCGCCCTAATCCAATATGTTTGGTGTCTCTATATGCCAAGGTGCAGTTCGAACACAGAGGAAGAACAGCCATGAACACTGGGGGCCATGCTGCCATTAGCCAAGAGTCTTCTGGAAGCAAGAAAGATGTGTGAACAGAGATTTCCTTTGCACCTTCAGAGACACACAGCTCCACCACCCTGGAGAAGCAGGATTCCCAGCTTCCAGAACAGAGGACTTTGTTTGTTTACATATACCTCCTAATAGTTGTGATAACTTTGCTATGCCTGGCTGAGCTCTATAAATAAGGCAAGCACCAAAGGAAATTCTGAAAGCAGCATACTGCAAGCCACCATGTTAGTGTCGGATAAAGACAGAGAAACAGAGAGGAAATGGTAGGCTGAGAGGAGACAGAGCTTATACACCCCAGGAGAGTTGCCTCTGTTCATCTAGGGCTTAAGATGGAAGCCAGCAGACTGGCCTTTGACAGGATTTGGGGTGTGCCTTTCCAAAAAAAAAAAAAAAAAAAAGTCTCTGAAAGCCACAGCAGCACAAACCCCGGAGAGGCTGGAGAATCAGGTGTTCAAGGTCACTTGCCACTATGCACCAAGTTCAAGGGCAGCCCGGACTGAATGACACCCTGTTTCAAAAGAAAGCAAAAAAAATTTAAAAAAAATTAAAATATAAAAGATCCATTTGGGATCTTTTGGGTTTCATGAAAAACAGAATTTTTGGAAAATCTTGATTAATTAGTATGATTAGTGTTAACATTTCCTAATGGTATTGGAAGGGTCTGATCCTATGGCTGGAGCTGGCTGCTATCTTGCCTGCCAACTTTGATCTTAGAATAAGCAGATCTGCCAAGTGACAAGGTTCTGAGACTGAGAGAGATTTGGGGGCCTCTTTGATTTTTTTTTTCAAACTAGTTAAGCCAATGCTGCAGCTGGAGTCTGTGTAGGCGAAACACTGCTCTGTTCCCTTTGGCACACATGGGCCAATGGAGCAGAAAGTACACAGAGAAAACAAACCACAACGAGGTTGTTGGCAAGTTCCTCCCCTCTGCATCCAGTTGAACACATGCCAACCACACACACACAAAATGCTCGTTTAGAAAAGATAGGACTGTATAATTAGAAAATAATTGGGTTTTTTTTTTGGGCATTCTTTTTAATCAGATTCTATTGAAATCGTTTGCTATGGTGCAGCTCTTCAGAAGCATGTCTTGGAGGCACCGGGACAACAGATAACAGGAAATACAAACCAGCTGTCCGAGTGCTCAGCATTGGACCTCTCCAGGATATGGAGCCCACTGGCAAGAAGTCTTCAATCCCCAACCTTTCTCATTAGTGAGGAGCCTGCTGTTGGAAATGAGGCCTGTTTCCTAGCACTTTGCCCATCACAGAACGCCATGGTCCAGCCTCTTAGGAAGCTAAGCCAGATCTGCATGGGATTACTGTCGGGAGTGAAAAGCCCCCCTGGGCTCTCTGGACCTCCCTACATTGTTGGCTGAGTGAGCACTTAGGTATTTATAGTCCTCCTGAGGTGCATTATGGGAAAATCAACAGCAACTGGCTTGTTGCAAACTGAAATAAATGACAGCAATAGGGCTGGGTGTTGTGAGACCCAGGAGCAGTGCCTTGGTGTAAGAAAACCTGCTTCATGCTCGCCCTGTTGTTTGTGAAAGGAAAATAGCCCCTAATGGAAGACTGAGCGCCATGTAGCCATACTAGGCCATCTCCAAGAGCTTTGGCTGGCATGGACCTCAAATAATTGCAAACTGGTAAATAAAACACCTCACACTGTAATGTGTATAGGCACTTTGAAAACAAAACCCTAAGTGTGCATGAAAGGAGGCAGGGATGGCTCCACCAAGAAAGGCTCCAGCTCTCGCCTCAAGATTTGATGCAGACAGACAGACAAGATAGAAGGCTCACATATGACTGGAGCTTCACATATCAAGCCTTGTTGTGCTGTCTTAACCACATATTTTGATGTCATTTTTATAATAAGTTATCATCCAGGAAGGAATGATGACCTGTTAAGAGGGTTCTGATTGCACCCACACTTACACACAACAGATGAGAGATATGGGTAGATAAACAGGATGTGTGTGTGTGTGTGTGTTACCATAGATGAATGATAGATTATAGATATCAGATAAATTATAGATGACAAATTTACATAGATAATAGAGATTACATGTGGTAGATGACCAAAGATAGATAGATAGATAGATAGATAGATAGATAGATAGATAGATAGATAGATCCTATCAAAAAATATCCTGTACCTTTTTGCTATTATTGGACTTTCTAGAATGTCACTGTTTAATATACATCTCTAAATCTTGGTGACACAAATCAGCCCACAGTCTCCCTCATATGGGGAAAAAAGAAACAGTGCTATCATCAGAGAGTCAGGAGAGCCACCTCAGAAGCAAGATTAGAACTGCAGAATGCTTTTAGAGAGATGAGACCTTGAGGGCAAACGCTTTCTCCTTCAGTGTGTTCCTTTCTCTATCAAAAATCCAATGTATAGGAGAAGGGGTTTGTTTCATATTGTTTGGATTGCTCTTGTCAAACGTTCTCCGGCTGAGCTAGAACCCCAGCCCAGCTTACTTTGCTGTTTGTTTGTTTGTTTGTTTGTTTGTTTGTTTGTTTGTTTTTTAGGCAGGGACTCACCAAGTTACCCATGCTGTTCCTGAACTTTCCACTGTCTTGCTTCAGCCTCCCCAGTAGCTAAGATGATGTCTCTGCCACCAGGCCCAGCAGGGGACAGAAGCTAAAGAAGCCAGGAGTGTTCTATTGAAAGCCAGCCAGTCCCTCTGAGAGAGGGCTTCAGGCACAGCCACCATAGCTTCTGCCCTTCCCAGGGTACAACAGGGAAGGAGGGAGACCAAGAGGAGACCCACAAGGAACAAAGGAGGGCAGGACCCCTGTAGCTGGTGCACCTTACCTCACCAGACCACATCTAGAACATGATGGAACCCCAGTTGTACAATGAGAAAACATGGGTGCAAACATTGTGTGCACCAGTCAACCTGTTGGAAAACTTCTAAATTACAAAACCTTGGAGGGATATGGAAAAGCACCGATTCCAGCGGGCAGGTGGCTACGAAGGCATGTGCACTTTACCCTTTTTGCTTAAATATGAATTTAATGAAACAGAACCCCGTGCCAGACTGTATGGGTAGTGCCGGGAAATGGCCTCACATCTGGGAAGCCGCCTCCAGCAACAATAGCGTAGGTGACACCGATATGACAACTTAACATTCATGATTGCAGGAACGTCCAACATCCCGAGGTGAGGAGTCGAGGTGGGAAGGATTTCGATGGTGCCCAGTCGAAAGGTAGCGTGGGTCGACAAACACGTGTGACACATACAAATAGACACATGATGCGGTGGGGGGTGGGGGTGGAAAGGCTAGCTGTGTACACAAACAGTGGGCTGTCTTTGAGACCATCGACAAAATTGATGAGTCTCTCTACAAGGCCAGTCTGGAAGATTCGTGCCATCGACATTTCAGCAGACAGCGAGTGCTGGTGAGCTGAGAGGACTGGCGCTCTGCAGGCTGCAGGCCGTGTGTTTGCAAATGTCCACTTGCAAGCCTGTATGGTGCTGGCTGGTGGTCACTGGTGACAAAGGGAGGAGGGATGCTAGGTTTTCTTTTCTGTGGGCGTCTCAGACTCGGGCGTCTTCAGTGGCGTGGAGTTCGTCTGAGCCCTGCCTTTCCCGAGGACTGTTTTCTTGGGCTTCTGGCTGTTGCTTTGAAGGGATTTCAGCCCCAGCATTTTGCAGTACTTGTTACACTGGTGCAGTGCTCTAAACTGGTCAATGAAGGTCATGGAACAGTTGCCCTTAAACCCTTTGTACCTGTAAGAGGGTGCGAAAATAAGTTAATTTTTAGAAAGAAGACGTTTTACCAGTTTCAAAAGAAATATTTGAAAGAGAAACTGATGGTGCCTGGAAGATACATTTATTCCTATTTTTGGTAAGAACAGTCATATGGTTGACAATAAGAAAATTAAAGTCTAAGGCCATACCACCCTGAACGCGCCTGATCTCGTCTGATCTCAGAAGCTAAGCAGGATCAGGCCTGGTTAGTACTGGAATGGGACACCACCTGGGAATACCAGGTGCTGTAGGCTTTTCCCAGAGCTCCCAGGGACTAAACTACGAATTTAGGAGTACACATGGAGGGACCCATGGCTCCGGACGCATATGTAGCAAAGGATGGCCTTTTCGGGCATCAATGGGAGAAGAGGCCCTTGGTCCTGTGAAGGCTCAATGCTTCAGGTGTAGGGGAGTGCCAGGGTGTGGAGGCAGGAGTGGGTGGGTGGGTGAGTATCCTCATAGAAGCAGGGAGGGGGGATGGGATAGGGGGTTTGGGGGGGGACCGGGAAAGGGGATAACATTTGAAATGTAAATAAAGAAAATATCCAATTTTTAAAAAATGATGAATTCAAACCAAAAAGAAAAATTGAAGAAAAAGAAGAGTGTAGAATTAAATAAAAACAAACATTGGCAGACACGGTACAGACAAATTTCCTCTTAGCCATAATAATGAGTATGGCTGTACTTGCCACCAGCTGTGGTTTGAGTTGGAAAGGTCTCCCATGGGCTTATGTATTGGAATGCTCCTCTGACTGAGCTCTTTCGGGAGGATCTGGAGACTTTGGGAGGTTGGGCCTAGCTGGTGGAAGTAGATCTCTGGAAGTTGGGAAGATTGTCCTTAATGGGTGTGTTATCCCTTCCCCCTTCCTGTCTTACTCTGCTTCCTGGTCAGCCATGATGTGAACAGCCTCTGCCACACACTCCAGTTGCTCTGTCATTGCCTTTCCCATCAGGATGGAAACTCAGAAAGTGAGAGCCAAAATAAAGCTCTGTCCCGTTTCTGTTTGGGTATTTTATTGCAGTCACATGAAAAACAATTAATAAGCCACTGTGTCCCACTCACAGATTCTGAATAAAGAATACTAGAACTTGGGAACTAGGATAAATTATTTAGCATAGACCCTTTTATTTATAATTGAAAGAATTCAATCTGAGAGATGGAAGACCCAAGGAAACAAAGCCGGGTGATGCAGAAGGTGAGATGAGAAAGCAGCCCTCTGGGTCTTCCTCATAGGACAGAACTCCCTCCCATGACTTCCTACCTGTCCTCAGGAGGAGAGGAGCCTGGACTTTTGTCTTCTGCTGGCTGTAGGAAAAGCCATCTGATGCCTTGCCTGGGAGGACTCTCGGGAAGTATAATTTTGGGTTGGGACAATTAGGACTTGAACTGTGAGTGACTATGGTTTCCCATGCTAAGCATGGCAGGTCAGTGTACCCCTCAAATGGCACAAGCATAGGCCCCAAAGTGTCACTGTCCACTTGTAGATGAATAAGACTCATCAAGAAAGCTGCTTATAAGGTTGGGGATATAGGCAGAGCACTTACCTAGCACGAATGAACCTACGTTCAATGCCTAGGTCTACTAAGGGGAAAAGGAAGCCATTTATTTGAGGCTGACTTGACAGTGCTTTGGACTGGGGTTATGACCCAGTCAGTAAAGTTCCCACCACATAAGCATGAAGACATGAGTTCAGATCCGTACAACTATGTAAGAAGCCATACGGCAGCACACATCTGTAAGTCCAGTGCTGGGCAGTGGGATGACGTTAGATGGGTCCCCAGAGCTTGCTGGCCAGCCAGTCTACCCAACCAGAAAGCACCAGGTTCAGTGAGAGACCCCGTCTCAAAATATAAGGTGAAGAGCAATAGAACACACTAGACTTCAACCTCTGGATTCTGCACACGCACGTGTCCACACATATATACAAATATACATACATACACTATATAAACACATATACACACAAAAGGGAAGGAAAGAATATGGTCACAGGTTCTTTTGGGCTCTGAGCAGGAAGATACACTCTTGGATATGAATTCTGTGGCTAGAAAAATGATCCTGTAGATCTTTCATTACGCTACCCCAAAACTCCAAGTTCCACATGCCAACTCAAGTTTCTACTCCTTAGAAGTATTGATGAGCCAAGAAGAACGGAGTCAGCAGCCATGAATCCCCCCATGACTGGCATCTCCTTGAGATGCCCTCTGGTCCTCTCTCTCACTACGTGTGAGCTCATTCGATCGCTGTTTGAGTGTCCCAGTTAATGGCTTGGAAGCTACTTGAATCTCTGCAGCTAAGGACTCGGAAGCAGTAGGTAACACTTGCCTATGCAATCCACCTGACATCCACTCGTTCCCTTCCTACCAGTGCGGTGTGCACACTGCCACAAGAATGACCCCTGCAAAAGGTCGGTGCTCTAGTTTAGATAAGAAATGTTCTTCTTTAGACTCATTCTAATCGCCCGGTCCCCAGCTAGTGGCAATATTTTGGGAAGTTTTGGAAACTTTAGAGGAAGTTGGTACCTAAGTGAAGGGAGTAGGTTGTGGAGGTAGGTCCTTGCGTTCTTCTCCCTCCCTGGTCCCTTCCCATCCATTCCTCCCTTTCTTATCCGATAGGAAAGGAAGACACTCTTCTACTGCAAAGCCTACCACTGTGTTCTGGTTGAGCATCTACGGGCTGAATGCTCTGGAACTGTGAGCCAAATAATTTATTTTCTTCCTTAAGTTGTTTCAGGTAGGCATTTTGTCAAATCAATAAGAAAAGCAATAGTAGTAAGTCAGTGTAGTAAGTCAGGTCATCTCCTGCTTAAAATTTCATTGCTGTGAAGGTAAAGACAAAACCCCTTACCCCGCCTCTAGCCTTGCTGCTGGCTATGTCTCTAGGCCCCTGACCTGTCACCTTTAGGAACGGCCACACATTACCTTCTGAGAGTTTGCTCAGGCAAACCCTCTATATTGGTGGTTCACAACCTGTGGGTCGCGACCTCTTTGGGGGTCACATATGAGATATCTTGCATATCAGATATTTGCATTATGATCCATAACAGTAGAAAGATTACAGTTATAAGGTAGCAACACGATGATGTTATGGGTGGAGGGGGAAACCACAACAAGAGGACCGGTATAGAAGGGTCTCAGCATTGGGAAGGCTGAGGACGGCTGCTCTGTATGGCGTGCCCTGCCTGCCTTCTCTCAATCCTGCGCACCTCCATCCTCGCCTCTGTGTATTTCTCCTAGGGAGTATTTTCTGACCTCCCCAGCCACGCAGCATCCCACACTGTAGCAACACTTCTTCACAGTATGTACACACACACACACACACACACACACACACACACACACACACACACACTACAACACTGTCAGTAGAGGAGTTGGGACCTCAGTAGGCTATAGACTCCACAGGGACAAAGCAGAGGTAAGCATTCTCCCTGCCAGTTTACCCTGACGCCCAGCTCCTGGAAGTCAATACATCAAGGGCAGTGAGGACAAGCCTGGGTGCCTTCTTGTGGTTGCTGAAGACTTCTTAATATTCTACTTTTGTGTGGCTCCCCCGTCAGTACTGAGTCCTCACAAATAAAGGCACACAGAAGGAAGGGCCAGCAACTTTCTTCTTTCCCTTATGCGCAGAGCACCCAGCCAAGTCCTATGCTAAAGGCAACAGGTACATCAGTGAGCAAACGCAGCTGGGCCCATGGGCTTCCTATTTAAAGAAAAAGATAGCTGCCTAACCGCCCCAGTGATGTGGATGCTGATGAAGTACTCACTGTTGGCTTAGTGAGCCTGGATACTGAGCCTTTGTGAGCATCTATCCATTTTCTCTGCCCTCAGATAGGAAGAAGAACAATAGCTACCCCATGGGGCGGTTGAGCACATGAAATGGGGAAATGTTACCCACCTAGTCACATAGTTGACAGCGCATTGTAAAGATTCAGTTCCTGGTCATGGATTGTTACAATTATCAATACTGTCACTGCTGTAATTGACAGGGCCCTCCTGCAGTAATGTAAAAGCAGAGACTGGAGGGTAAGGGACTCTTCAAGGAGTGTATGAAAGAACAACATACACACGTGAGGGTATGCCTGGAATATAGAGCTAGTGACCTAAATTTAGGATCCAGTGCAAAATGAGCAAAATGAAAAGACGTCCAAAGGTATTAAGAATTTTAAGACAAAAATAGCAGGTTAAACTAAACACAGACCCATTCTGATTAGGGACACATGAATTGTACACCCTCAACTGGTGAGAGAGTTTGAGGCTATCTCTGACTAATATGGCCAAAGAGGACCATATACTGGTACAAGGCTAATGCTATAGCTAATGCAACTCAAAAGTCAGCCCTCTAGTTTGCCATTAGAAACCATAACCGCCAGCATTCCTGGATGGATAGGCTGGGGAACGCCACTGTTTTCCCTAGGTGAGGCATAACCCGCTCGTAAGATTGTAAGAGTGTGAAAGCTCCCCCACCTCCCCTTCCCGGAAGCTGCAGCTCCAACCTGACTTATGTGCTACAGTTCCAGCTTGCCCCTCCTCCTCTCTGCCTCCAGGAGTCCATTTCCCTGTGAGAAGTAGCTGGTTTCCAAAGGACACATGCACTTTCGGAAGAAAAAGGCAATCAAATACAGCAACTGGGTGCAGTTGAGTAGAGGATCCCCCCGTGTAAGCACAACAGCTTTATGTTTTGCCTGCATGTTAGTCTGTGTACCATGTGCGTGCAATTCCTATGGAGGTTGGAAGAAGGTGTCAGATCTCCTGGGACCAGAGTTACAGGTGGTTATGAGCCTCCATATGGGTGCTGGGTGTTGAACTTGGGTCCTTTGGAAGAGCAGCTAACACTCTTAAGTTATCTCTCCAGCTCCTAGTCATCTCTCTAGTCCTAGCTTTACATATTTATCTTCTTCTGCAGAAGACTTCAGGGAATGTCAAATGCCAGCCTGTGTGCACTTTCTTCCTGCCTGAGCATCCCCTCCTGGTGTGTGTGTGTGTGTGTGTGTGTGTGTGTGTGTGTGTGTGTGTGTGTGTGTGTGTGTGTGTGTGTGTGTATGTGTGTGTGTGTGTTAGGGGAGAGACAACCCAGGATATGCATGTGCAGACAGTAGAAACTAGAGTTTATCTGCCTGTGTCACACACAGGCATGGATGGTAAAAGCAGCCTTGTACAGCCTGGGACATGTTTCTCAGCCCCCAGGCTCTGCAAGATCAGGCTGGAGGGCAGAGTCCCTGGGACCCACTGAGCCTTTTCCACAGTGTGAGAATGAATTCCTCCACTCTTGTCTCTGTGTCTTCCTGAGGACCTGATCCACATTTAGACTTAGGAGTCCATATCCTTACCTCTTCATGGGTGTCATCTCTCCCAAGACAATGCTTTATGCCCTGGATTCCTGTCCAGAGGAGGCCTTTAGTATGACTGTTCAAAGAACAAGTAAATAGATACCAGCCCCACCAGCAAGGCTCTTTGATCTTAGTCCAGATGGGTTCCCACACCACATTGTTCTTTCTGTTTTCTTTTATAACAACAAAATGCTCAATGTTACCCAGATGTAATTGGAAAGAAAAGGATGTTTTTGGCTCATGGTTCTGGTGATTAGAGATCCCAAAAGTGACCTCCACAGCCTGGTGAGGGCCCTTGGCTACACTGCTCTATGGTAGAGTAATGGTCAAGTACAGAAGGGGCCAAGTGTGTGCTGTGGCCTTGCCTTATAGACCCTCATTCTGTGAGACCAACATTAACCCTTTCCTGTCGCTCTCCCCACAATCTGCCTTCCACCAGGCCTTGGCTCTTAACAGTTCCTCTCATTAAAGACTAAGCTTTAAGCATACAAACCTCCAGAAGGCATGCTCAAACGAGAACACAGTTTGAAGCTGGACCCTGGCAATACCGAACCCAGGCAATACTGATCAGCTTTTCCAGATGACAGGCCTGTGTTTTTTAGGTTTTGCCACCTGGTATCTACAGAATTAAGAATCTTCCTCGTCTCTAAATTTGTGCTATGTCTCAACTAGGATCAGGCTTTGCCCTGTTGTTCACTCAACATCCATTACCATGAAATGGTTTTTGCATGGGAAGAAAAATAAGGCAGCATCCCTATGTTTCTAGACCAATTGGCCCCAGAAGCATTCAAAGGACGTGAGTGTAATTCCACCAAGCTGTCACCTATCCAAGCAATGGGAAACAGTCCTCAGCTTGTGACCTGATTTGCAAGCCATATACCATCTGCTGCCCTCAGGCTGGGTGGAGACCACAGATCTAGACTTTCGTGACATCGTTCCAACATGAACACCACTGCGGAAACTCACCACTACATTTCTCGTTGATTAGACATACGGACTTGTATAGTAACCCCAAAATTCTGTCCTCCCAGGAAGCCCAGAGTGTGATATTATTTTTAAATAATGGCTACTGTAGATCTAATGACTTACAATGAGATGATATTGGAAGAGGGTGGGTCTTTGATCCCAAAATTACTGATATTTATGTATGAAAAGAAGAAAAGACACTGGCACATAGGAATGCTATCTGATATCTGAGATAGAATTCTACTGAGGTTTATCACAAATCAAAAACCAGCAAAGATTACCGTCAACCACCAGAAAGTAGGGGACAGGCATGGAATAGACTCCAGAAGGAACTGGCCCTGCTCTGATAGTTAATCTTGGTTGTCGACTTGATGATATCTAGACTCACCTAGGAAAAGGGTCTCCGAGCATGCCCGTAGGGAGTTGTTTTAAATTAATTGAGGTTGGGAGGTTGCCCACCATAGAAGGCACCAGTCCCTGGGATGGGATGCTGACTGTGCTTGCAATGTGAACATCTGCTCCAACCTTCATGTTCTTTGCTTCTGTGTCATAATGGACTATACCCATAAAGTGTGAGCCAGAACAAACCTTTGCTCCTGTGGCCTTGGTCAGAGTTTTGTTTGTTTGTTTTTAAGTCACAGTAACGGGAAAACAAAAAGCAAAGCTAAGATACCTGCTGGCACCTTTCAGGACTATAGCTTCCAGAACTATAAATTTTCATTATTTTAAGCGTTTACCTTGGTGGTATTTTTTTATGGCAGGCCTAAGAATCTAACATAATGGGATAAAAAGCATTGTATTTGTGACTTTTTTTTTTCACATATTTTCAGTTTTAGGAACCTTAGCTGTGCTGGATCTTACTTGTTGGATCTTTGCTCTTTAATCTTCAGTTATAATAATTTCCCAGTTAACATTATATCACCTGGCCTTCTACTCAGAATGTGCAAAAGTGCAACAGCCAATGGACAGAAGGGGGTGCCACCCAGTGCATCTATTAACAAATACCCTCCCCCCACCCCCTAATGGGAGTGGCCTGTGTGAGTTGTATGGGAACTTGCTAAAATGCTGGTCTAGGTTCAGTATGTTTGGATTGGGGCTGAAGTTCTCATTTACTAATAAGTTTTTGAGTTATCCAAACCACTCTGTTGAGAATCTCTAATTCCTGTGTGGCTTTAGAAAAGTCTTCTAAATGGAGACGTAGTATGAACTTGGTTTTTGAATCCTGTGTTCAACAACATGATAAAACCACACTGTGTTATCCCCCAGGATGACATGGTAAAACTTGGTTTTTGAATCCTGTGTTCAACAACATGATAAAACCACATTGTGTTATTCCCCAGGATAACACGATAAAACCAGACTGTGTTATCCCCCAGGATGACATGGGAAAACCAGACTGTGTTATTCCCAGGAAGGAGCTGGAAAGCTGTTTCTATAGTCTTGCCCTCACTCCACCGAGATATGTGTCGGAAACAGTGTGAGGTTGATTTCTTCCTTCAGAGGAATCCCTGCCTCCTCCCAACTCGATAAGACATGGCAGAGACGTTTAGACTCACACAAATAGCAGTAGGTGACTGTGGCCATTTTCTCAGGTTGCTTCTTCACGGCTTCCCTGTGCAAGCTACTGCCTCCAAACACACCCAGAGCAAGGGGCCAGCAGAGCGAACCTGCAGGAATCTCCAGCTCTGGCTGGGCTACAGCCACACAAGGGATTGTTTAAAGAACACTGGGTAAGATCAGAAAAACCTAAAGAGCGGTTTCCCCGCATGTTGGTAATCCCTGTAGAAGCCAACTAGAAGCCATCTAGGATGCTCGTAGCTCTAGATATTTTTTGGAGAAAGTGTCTGTATGTAGGAAATGGCTGCAAGGAGGAGGAAATCAATTTGAGGATACAGGTGTATCCTAGTCCTAGGTGTGTGTGTGTGTGTGTGTGTGTGTGTGTGTGTGTGTGTCTGTGTCTGTGTCTGTGTGTGCTGTGAGTGTGTGTGCGTGTGTGTGTGTGTCTGTGTGTCTGTGTGTGCTGTGTGTGTGTGCATGTGCTTCTGTGTGTCTGTGTGTGTGTCTGTCTGTCTATGTGTGTGTGTGTGAGTGTGTGTGTGTCTGTGTGTCTGTCTATGTGTGTGTGTGTGAGTGTGTGTGTGTCTGTGTGTGTCTGTGTGCCTGTGTGTGTGTCTGTGTGTGTGTGTCTGTGTGTGTCTGTGTATGTGTTTGTCTGTGTGTGTGTGCTGTGTGTGTGTGTACGTGTGCATCTGTGTGTCTGTGTGTGTGTGTCTGTCTGTGTGTGTGTGTTTGTCTGTGTGTGTGTGTCTGTGTGCGTGTGTGTGCATGTCTGTGTGTGTGTCTGTGTGTGTGTGTCTGTGTGTGTGTGTGCGTGTATGTGTGTGTCTGTGTCTGTGTGTCCGTGTGTGTCTGTGTCTGTGCGTGTGTGTGTGTGTGTGTGTGTGTGTGTGTGTGTGTGTGTGTGTGTGTGAAAATAAAGTCTAGATTTGCTCATTAGTTGGTCGGGCTACCATCTACATATAAGGACCACTGAGGAGTCTTTCATTCCGGAAACGTGCAATGATCTGAAATCCCATCATGCTCTTCGTCACTTCACACTCATCCTTTCTTTGTTGGCACCAGCTATGTGGTAGGCACTGAGGGAGAACCACAGGGTTGTGGAGCTGCGTGGCTTTTCTGGAGGCTGCCATCTTATAGGGCAAGCAAACACACCAACGTATAGTGGCAGTAAAGGTCCCTTTTATATTGCCTGTGGGCACTCAGAAGGTTTCGCGGGGCAAAGGTGGCAGAGGGAAGAGCTTGGGCACAGGTTCAGAGGGACATTCCGAGCTGGAGCTGACATTTGAGGACAGATGAGTTGAGGACATTTGCCCTGTGAATCAGCGCTTCCCAACAGTTGTTCTAAGGAACCAAAATCCCACAAGAGCTTTGAGGGGAAATTTTTTTTTTCAGTACAAAGTTTTGAACATGCTAAGTTCATGCTGTACTATTAAGTCGCCCCCTCAGATCAGAATATTATAAATTGTATAAAAATTCTATTTAATCTCTACCTCTTCCTCAATATAACCAAAATACATATCCGATCCTTTAAAGATCCCATGAAATCTCATACTTGCAAAACCTCTTACACTATTTATCGCAGAGTGTCCCCAATTTAGATGACAGGGGAAACTTTGAAAACTGTGTCTGTGAAAATCTATGGGATGTTTTGGGGGTGTTTTGGAAAACACATCTGTGTTGTCTAGAGAAGCTGTATTCTGAGGGAGTCTATTTGTTGGCCCTCTGCTTGGACAGGTGACCTTCAAGCAGCCAATCTCCACAAATTCAGCCAGCTCTGGCCACTGCCACCCTGTCCCAGGACTACTGAGGTAGTCGCTTCCCACCCAGTCCAGACTATCTAGTCTTTGACATGTACCCCAGACAGGAGTAAGAGGACATCCATGGCTCAACTCAAGTTACTTCAAAAAAAAAAAAAAAAAAAAAATATATATATATATATATATATATATATATATATATATATATATATATATATATAT
>CM052715.1:49047165-49087939 GCA_028551405.1 Uromys caudimaculatus
TTCTGACCAGCCTCCGAATCTCGTCTGCGGAAGTTGATTTCCTTCCCGTCTCGGATGGAATACTTCACGAATTCTCCGATCAGCTCCTCTTCCACTGTGGCGTAAGGGATGTTGTTCTCGGGCCGACGGATAAGGAAAATGGGAATGATCCTGTCGGGGAGGAGGACATGATCACGCGTCAGGATTTCAGATGGGAACACAGTGTCTGGGCATTGCTGTCACCTGGAGCAGCAGGGCACACGGTCAATCCAGAGTCCACTCTGTATTTTATGTTTTGCAGTGCCCTCCATTATTATGTAATGAATCAGAACTGCTTTTGTTTCTAGAATTGGTTTGAAACTCATCCTCCTCATTACTTTTAATATTATTTGTTTTGCTTTGTTTTGTTTTGTTTTGTTTTGTTTTGTTTTGTTTTGTTTGAGACATTGTCTATCCGCCTGGCTGGTCTGGAACCTGTTATTTAGAATATGCCGGGCTGGATAGAACTCACAGAGATTAGCCTGTTTCTGCCTCCCAAATCCCGGGATTAAAAGTGTGAATGACCATGTCCGACTCTGGCTTTTTAAATGTATTTTATGTGTATGCGTGTTTGGCCTACCTGCATGTGCACCATGCATGTGCCTGGTGGTCACAGAGGCCAGAAGGGGGTGTCAGATCCCCTGGAACTGGAATTATAGCGTGTGAGCTACCATGTGGGTGCAGGGCATGGAACCAATGTCCCCTGGAAGGGTAGTCCACGCTCTTCAGCCCCATTTAAAAATAAATGTTTTTTAAAAAGTCTCACTATGTAGCCAGGCTTGCCTCAAAATCACTAGGTAGCTCAGAGTAACCTAGAATTCTAGCTCCTCTTGTCTCAGACTCCAGAGATAACACACTGAGATTATAGGCCAGAGTCAAGACCACAGGCTCTATCTTTTTATCTCAGTAATCCAATAGATCAGTAGCTATCACTCATCCATCCATCCATTCATCCATCTACCCATCCATCTATCCATCCATCCATCCATCCATCCACCCACCCACCCATCCATCCATCCACCTGTTCATTCACCCACCACCATATCTATCCCTCCCTCCCTCCTTCCTTGCTTCCTTCACTCCCTCTTTCCCTCCCTCCC
Organism: Uromys caudimaculatus; assembly: GCA_028551405.1. Taxonomy (NCBI): domain Eukaryota; kingdom Metazoa; phylum Chordata; class Mammalia; order Rodentia; family Muridae; genus Uromys; species Uromys caudimaculatus. The sequence continues at coordinate 49,048,284 of CM052715.1, forward strand.
TATCCTTCCTCCTTTCTGTCAGCAAACACTCATCTTCAGTGGCCTCTCTGTGTTAACACTCTCCCAGCCACTCTCTCACAAGTAGCAGTAAAGAGGCTCTGCCTCTTCCCTGTGAAACTTACATTTAAATGGAGGTAACACACAGAGAGTAACTGCATGGAGCTAAATGCCCGGCGGAAGTCTAACGCAGTGTCTGGTGAGGAGATTGCACTGTGGTGGTGAAGGAGCTGTTATTTCATTTGAAGAGGCTCAGAAGCCCTTGCTTATTGATAAAGGTCATCTGAGTGAGACCTACAGGAAGCTAGGGGGCAGCCACAAGAATATCTTAGGAGAGAACCTTCCAGGTGGATGGAAGAGCCATTGAAAGGCTCTTAAAGCAGACTCCCCCCCCCCCCCCCAGGAAGATGGCCTCTGCATCTGTTACAGAGCTATCTGGAGACAGATGGGAAAGGCACATGGAGCTGTGCCACTGCTGCACACCCTTAAAACACAGGTTGGCCATCAAGTGTGTGTCTGTCTGTCACGCTTTGTCACATCTGCAAGACTCAGGGGATCTGCTGAAGACTCCTTCCAGCCAATCACCCTCCATACAAAAGAGTTCAAGGTTTGTCTGGGTTCTTATTCATTCTGTAGCCTTTGGGGAATGGGGAGCCAGAATGTAGTCTGAGTATTATTCACACTCTCAATTAGCCTGGTCAATGCCCAGTTGGAGTCATTTGCATAGACAACGTGATGCCGTTGATATTCATGAATTTGAAAACAAAAACTACGGGAAGTGTTTTCTCTTCAAGATCCTAAAAGAAAAGTGCTTCAGGGGCCTATTTCTGGAAGGAAAAATGGAGTGTGTGTGTGTGTGTGTGTGTGTGTGTGTGTGTGTGTGTGTGTGTGTGCAGGGGTAGTGGGTGGGACGGTACCCACTGTGGGTCTACTGCCCACAGATCCTAGCAGTATGGGCTTCCCTGGAAGGCTAGAAGTGTGCAGGGCCAGCTCAGGGAACACATGCTTGCATCCTGATGTAGACTTCTCAGATTTAGGTCTGGCCTCGACATCAGTCAGAGAACACTTACTTCCATATGCTGTAATCGCTCATGTGGTCACAAATTCTCCTACTTTAAGGAAGGAAAAACTGTTTCTGATTGAAAAAAAAAGTCCTCAAATATCTTCGGGGTTGTGACTTGTTTGGTGGATGCGGATGAAACCCGCTAAGCTTCACTCCCTACTCGGCACCCACCCTTTTAAGTCCTTAAATCCACGATGTTCATCATGCATTCTTTTCCTTTCAAAGGGCCCCAAGCTGTACAAGAGTCAGCCTGCACACACGTGTCTGCCCCCGCTATAGGACATCATGGTTCTATATGTGACAGATGAATTACTGCTTTATGACAGGCACTTAGAGGCTCAGTGAGATGGCTCACTGAGTAAAGGCACTTGCCACCAAACCTGATGACCTGAGTTCAAGCCCCAGGACCATCATGGTTAAAGGAGAGAACCGTTTCCTATAAGATGTCCTCTGACCTACACACACACACACACACACACACACACACACACACACACACACACACACCATTAAAATGTAATGGGAAAAAAAGGACCTGCTTTTGATCAAAAGCCTTGATTCTCCATTTGGGACAAGGTAACTAAGAGCAGGCTGAAAGCTTGCAGCTCTGCCTCCATTTTGAGCCAGACTCCTGCTTGAGTTTGCCCAGGCATGTTAAACACTCCAGGAGTGTCTGCCTATCCAGCCTATTTCATCAGTCTTCAAGGCTGATGTCACAGAGATAACATCCTCCTAACGCTTGGATTCCAGAAACAGCAAAATCTCCCAAGACAGACCACACCCTAGATAGGTCAATTATCCAGACGGACAAGGCTGCACCCAAGAGCAGCAGGAGGAAACAGATCATGTCCTCAGGGTGACAGCAATAACAACTCTGGCTCACCTTGCCGAAGCAAAGACAGAGGGTTATTTAATCATGCATACCCCCGGAGCTCTTCATTGCTTAGTTATGCATTCTTGGAGCTTCCTGTATTTCCACATCTAGCTCGGAATCAGCACCCAAGGAGGAGCTTGGAGTCAGTGGATCCCTTCCCACCCCTCTTCCCACTGCACCAGTTCAACCTCTTTTCACTGGTTCTCACCATCACTGGTCCTTCTGGGACAAGTATCCATGCCTAGCATGTTGGGAGTTGCCAGAATGTCGCCTTTTGCCCTAAAACTCTGTTATGGTTTTTACTTTTCCTCCCTTAAGGCAGAAGAACGTAAGAGAACAGAGGCTGGAAAAAGAGAGAACGAGAACGATAACAGGCAGGTTCCTACAGTATGAAATTGAACTCACGCCAACTGCTGTCTTGGGTTTGACAGGAAAGCATTGCGTCTTTGCCCTTTGCAGCATATTAGTTTTGCTAAGGTTACTGCCAAGTCTTGTACTAGACACTCAGTGGCGTGCCTCTTGGCAGAGAGCAGGAAGTTCTGGACATCCTACTGTATCACGCCACCCAAGGAAAAGGTTTCTGAGTGAACAGGAGTGTACAGACAAGAACTGCTTCCTTCTTTGCCCTTTGCTTTCACTGATATATAAATGGCTGCTCTTTCTGCATTTCCAGCGAGTCCTGACTTGGCCCTTTCTCTTTCTACTTAGTATGCAAATATGACCTTATTATACAAACAGCTAATAAACTCGGGCTCCAGACTCTCAGAAATTTGCTGAGGCCCAAGATACTTAGACAATGAGTAGATAAAGTATAAAATTTCTGCCCAGAGGATCATGGGAAGAGGTTCTGTTCCAGTGTTCCTGATCTTCCCTACTGCGTCCACCCTTTCCTACTGTGTTGCTATCTATAGCTTATGCTTCTCATGTTGGTTGTATTGTGATAGCCTTAATTCTCTTGTGTGTGTTTATTGCTTTGATAAGGCCACGGAGGTGATCTCTGTAAGAGGGGGTACATCCGACTTTCTATTTAACTTTGTAGATACCATAGTATCTGTTTAATGTGATAGAATCCATTAGTCCATTCACACATATATTTACTTAATAAGTATCAGGGCTGGTGAGGTGACTGAGCAGGTAAAGGCACTTGCTCTATAAGCCTGGTGACCTGAGTTCAATCCCTGGAACCTACATAAAGGTAGAATGATAACCAACTCTACAGAGTTGACCCCTCACCGCCATGTGTGTGCCATGCACATAAGCCTCGCTGTATTTGTATGCACGTTCAAAGTGATGATAATGAACTTTTAAAACTACATGGGTTTGTTTTATGTATTTGGGGGTTTTACCTGCATGTGGCTCTGCACCACAGCCGTGCTGTGCCTTTGGGGGCCAGAAGAGGGCGACAAGTCCTCTGGAACTGGAGTTAAGGAGATTGTGATTCACCACATGGATGCTGGGAATTTAATCTGGGTATCTGGAAGAGCAGCAAGTGCTCTCAACCCCTGAGCCATCTCTCCAGCAGCACAATAAAAAAACATTTTTAAAAGATTATCTATCAAGGGACAGGAGAAATGGCTCAATGACTAAGAACATGTACTGTTCTTTCAAGGGACTCTAATTTTGTCCCCAGTACCAACATCTGGTGGCTCACAAACACCTATAACTCCAGCTCCAGGAGATGGATGTCCTTGTCTGAAGTCTGTATCTGCCCTCTCGTGCTCACATTCCCACACAAAGACGCACACATGTACACATAGTTACATTTTTTTAATCTACATATTTTTCTTTGTATGGGTATTTTGCCTGTGCACCTCATGAATTCCATGCCCACAGAGGCCAAAAGAAAGCATCAGATAGACCAAAGGGGCTGGAGTGATAGACAGGTGTGAGTCACCATTTGAATGGAATTGAGCCCAGGTCCTCTGGATTAGCTGCCAGTGTTCTTAGCCTCTGAGCCACTTTCCAGCCCCACATAATAATTTTTTTTAATTTAAAAATATAATATTTATCAAGCATTCCTTTACATCTCTGGAGATCAAACAAGAAAGGACAGCAGCCATGTGATTCCTCACAGAGTTTATAGTCAGATAAAATCAAACACTTGACCCTCTCACCCTCCAGGTCTTCCACATCCATAGCAAATCAGAGGAAGCAACACACAGAAGCCTCCACAAACTTACTCAGGCACCTCTCCGAAGCCTTCCAGAGGCTCTGCTTCAGCGGCATAGATCTTGGCGTAGTATCTGGCAGTATTCTGAACGTAGCATTCCTGTATTGCCCAAAAACATGGTAAATCTAAGTGATTGGAAGAACTCAGAATATTGCTTAGCAAGACAATTCATATTTCCAAGAATGCTCAGAAAAATAGATTCCTAGGCCTATCATGGTTGACATCACAGAAGCACAGGGTCAAGGCTCAGGTGGGGAGAAGGCGCTAGCTGCTCTTTGCTCCTTGAACGCCTCCCCTTCTTCCTTCTTTTCCTCTTAACCCACGGTTCAGTTTTAGAGAGAGGAAATCTAGTTAGACACTTTGTTCGATCTCTCCTTAGAGTTTATAGGCAGACTTTAAACAAACCCAAGAAAGCAGGAAGCAAGATGACTCCTGACCTTTCTGAACGTCTTCCCCATCTCTCCTCACATTGTAATGCTGGTTCTAGCTGTCCTCGGGTATCCCGGCATCTACTGTCTCTTAGAACCCCTCCCTTTATGTCATCCCTTGTCCAAGTAGACCAACATGATCACAGCCCAGTGAACCCCAGGTGAAAAGAGCTAAGCCCAACTTCTTGTGGGAAATGAGAAGTGAGGACCCCCCCATTCATTTAGCTTAAACCGCACTCCAAAAAAGTCAAGTGTCCTGTGGAAATAACTCCGACTCTCACCTCTGAGTCCCATTTTTCTCTCAGGTCATGTGTCATTCTCCCACCCACAGAGACACCTTCGGGCTCACTGACCCACCTGGGCAGCGAGTTTGTAGTTCCTCTGTACAAGTTCATCATTGTTTCTGGTCCCATGGGCGACAGCATTGTGCACCTTGAGTACACATGCGTGGCCGGGCTGGAAGACGGGCATGAGGCCCTGCATCACCGTGCTACGGAAAGCTTTGCGGTGCACCCCTTCGCCAAAGTGAAGCTCCTCCGTGGAGATCTGGCCACGTAGGTGGTCCCCGAAGTAGCTGTCATTGAAAACATCTTCTTTGAAGATGAGCTGGCTGAATTCAATCTCTTCACAACCTAAAACACAGGATAGCTTTCAGTGGGCAGAGTCATTTCCAGTCCTGGTCTTTGAGTAGCTACTCTCCCTTTCTAAGGATAAAGACAGAGGAGACCTGTAGAACCCAGAGACAGATTGTGCTTAACGCCCAGCAGAGACACAGCTAGCAGGGAGTGAGAGTAAGGGGGAGTGAGGAGAAAGGTCACTGAAGGAGGACATGAGCAGAACAGGCTGAGGACCATGGACACGGGAAGACTGGCTGGAGCAAAGCTGGGGAGGCCACGGAAGATTTTTGCATAGCTGGAAAACAAAAGCAGGGACGGGTACAGCAGTCAAAAGCAACTCTCAAAGATGGTAAAGCAGACGGGGAAGGGGGCTTGGGAGGGCAGGAGCGCCATTGCGGAGACCCAATAGTGCTTACTCAATTGTCTCTCCTTAGGCTTTGTGTTTATATACAAGGCAAATAAAATCCCTCATCTTGGGTTATACTGCCTCTGCTAAGAAAGGGACACGGACACACACACACACACACACACACACACACACACATACACGCACACTCACATGCGCGCGCGCGCACACACACACATACACACACGTATGCACGCACGCGCGTACGCGCGCACACATGGTAGGCAAGAGTTGAGGTGACTTCAACAAGAATGCCTTGAATACCTGGTCTCTAGTTGGTGTCGCTGCTTGGAAGGACTGCAGTGTGAACACTTGAGGTATGTCATGGAGGTGGGCTCTGAGGCTTCAAACGCCTCAGGTCATTCCCAGAGTGTTCTCTGCCTGCTGTTTGTGGGATGTGAGCCCTCAGCTGCGGCTCCAGCTGTCTGCCATCATGCCTTAACTAGGTTATCATGGACGTAAGCCCTCTGGAGCCCTAATTAAACACGTTCTTTTATGATTTGTTTTGGTCATGGTGTTTTATCACAGCAACAGAGAAACTAACGGATGGGACAAAAGAATTTTTATTGAAGGGGAATTTTTACAAAGTACAATCATTTTGGATATTTTCATAAAAGAGCAGTAGGTTATTTTCTGACAGCTGTCGGAGCTGATGCATGATGCCGATGGAGTCAATCAGAAATTGTCTTAAACTAGAGATGGTCAAACCAGACTTATTCCTTATGTGAGCAAACTAGGTGGCTTTCAGTAAAACAGGGCTGTTTGGATTTTTCATGTTTAGGCAGGATTCTACTGTGTAGCTTTGGCTGGCCTGAAACTTCTTAGGTTGACCAGGATGGCCTTGCGTGTACAGGGATCTGCCACCCTCCTGAGTGCTGGGATTAAAGAAGCCAACTTTTATACCTCAGCTGTAAAATCTGAAATCTTTCTGGGTATTTATAAGAAGATAGAAATCACGGGCGTGTGAAAATCCCATTTCATCATTTGATACAGAAATATTTTTCTTCATGGAATGTTTTCAAATCACAGCTTTAAAAGCAACCCATGGAGCTGGAGGGACAACTCTGTGGGTGAAGTGGTCACTGCACAAACATGACTTGAATTTTGATTCCCAACAACCATGTTTAAAAAAAAAAAATACCGGGCACAGTGGTGTGTGCCTTCAATTCTAGCACTGGAAGACACCCATTGCCAGCCTCTGGCCTACATTCACAGAACACCTCCTCACACATACATATGAATACACACACACACACACACACACACACACACACACACACACACACACACGTACAAGCAGCCTATGACTCAAACTAGGCATTAAGACTGTGAAGAGTTTGAAATGTATATAAAGTAAATATCCAAAAACAAAAATAACAATAAAAATAATTTTTAAAAAACTGTGAAGAGACAGGGTTATTCTAGAAGTTTATAGCCAGAAAGCAAAAAGCAGCAGGCAGGGAGAATCATCACACTGAAGAACTGAGTGAACAGCTGAAAGCTGCAGAAGGAAGAGGGGAGGCAGACAGATACTCCAGAAGGCCAGAGGCCAGAGAAGAATGCACCGCCTCATTAGCAGAAAGGACCATGGAGCTGAACACGTTGAGGTCCCGCAGACTGGAGTAGGCCCAGTCTAGTAAGCAGCAAGCCATGCGCTCTGTCTCCAGCACTGTGCATAAGCAAAGAGAAAAATTATCAAGTGAACCAAAGGTGGAAGTTGCCTACATAGCATGTTCTGTGTGGTATAGTTAACAATCCTGACTATAAGTGTGAATATCACTTTAATGAGGATATAACCATGAGAGGGAAAATTAAAGATCCGAGGAGTGGTTACGGTCTCTGAAATGCTCTGGAGGGAAAGAGCTAGCGTCTGTTGGAATTGCCTCCTCCTCTGTGAAGACACCAAAATAACATCCTCCGTGTCACCATCCATGTCATCGCCTTAGCAGATGAACTGTTTCAGTCAAAGTGGGAGCTAGCAAGAGAAATTCCTTCTTACACAGTTCCCTTCATGACTCAGGCAGCAGAGACATGGGGACTTCGGGGAGTCTCAGGAGAGACAGGGATATAACACACAGGCTGCAGGCTGGGAAGAGGCTGCAATTTTCTCCAGAGCCTGAAAAAGGCCAACATTGGGCAGCCCCTTGCTGGGAACAGACTCATTGCAGTAGACCAACTGTGAGACTAAAGTGTGTAGACTTTAGAATCCCTCACCTGATTCTTTGCTACAGAGAAACTGTGTGGCTGCTAACAGCCAGGGCTGCTGTGAGGTGAAGAAAAGCAGCCCATGAATATATTAATACATTTTTATAACATTGGGCCTGTAAGGATGGCCCACCAGGCAAAGGTGCTTGCCCCTAAGCCTGAAAATCCTTGGATTCCTGAGACCCACGTGTTAAAAGAAGAGGACCAATTTCCAGAAGCTATTATCTGGGATTACACACACACACACACACACACACACACACACACACACACACACACACACACCAGAGCTAGGGCCACAGATGAGGCCATCACACCCAGAACAGCCTCAGCCTCTTGTTTCCTATATACTAGACTTTAGAGTATCTTTTTGTTTTGTTTTGGTTTTTGGTTTTTTTTTTGTTTTGTTTTGTTTTTTTGTTTGTTTGTTTTTGACTTTAGAGTATCTTGAGTCTTTGTTGTCTTGTTTTCTAGAAGTCTCAGCTATTTTGTTTACTTTAAATACCATGCAGCACACCTTCCAGATGCTCATCCGATATAACCACCAATGCACAGATCTCCTGAAATTGGCCCAGGGTGCTATGCTGCAGAAGGGATGACTGAGCACATGGTGATGCAGGGCTGGCTGCAGGGGTGTGGCCTTGCTGCTGTGAGCAGTTCTTCCCAGTGCTACGCCTTGTTAAAAAGTGGCTGTGTGGGGGTAATTTAGATCACAAGAATTGGGAGACTCTATAGCCAAGAGCCTCCCCACTCTCCTAGGACAATGGACAGGGGTGGGCAGGGGCAGGTAGATAAGTCTTTTTCCTTAAGAGGGGATAATAGAAGACACAGCAAGCTCAGACTGTGCCAGGCTGTGAAAACTCAATGGATGGCCTCGCTGTTGCATGCATGGCTATGAGCAGCCGCTGTTATGCTATAGAATACTGTATGTACCAAAAGGCAGCACACATCAATCAAAGGAGGTCATATTCTGCTCAGCTAGTCAAACTGAAGAGGAAAGCAGAGAATCAAAATGTAAGCATCGATGGCTAGAAAGCCCTATGCAAGCAAGGCTTATGTCTAAAGAAAGTCAAGTCCAAATTCCCCTGCACAATTTCCCAAGACTGCACGACTGCAGTTTAATCTTCTCCACAAATGATACACTTCTAGGTATTTGCAATCTACTGAAATTCTAGCGGGGACCATGACCCTTCCAGTCCCACGGAAACAGATCCTGAGTCAGCACGTACTTCCCACTTCCGTAGCCCTTCCTGGGCGATCCTCTACTTGGTTGGAAGAGTGGAAGGAACAATGAACTTTCTTCAAGGAGCTGTTTTGTGATTGGAGGGGGAGCCTAGTTCCGGATGGGCCGGCTCACATCACTTACCTCTGTATTCCGTGTGACTTGAAAGCTGTTTGAGAACTGGAAGGAAACAAAGAGAATGGGGTCAGGACAGGTGTCCCTTTGGGCTGTCAGGGGCCCAGGGCTTTGACGAGCAGCCGAGAAGCCGAGGTTTACCTTCAGCTGTGAGGTTAAACTCAGCAGTGACTTTTCCATAACTGTTCTTGATGCAGCAGTAATAGAGGCCCTGGTCCTTCTGACCAGCTTGGACGATGGCCAAGGAAACACTGGAGCTGTCCCCTGCGCTGGAATAGGGGACATTAACATTCACATGCTTCGTCATTCGGAAGTTCTAATGCTCTCAAGAAGGAAGGAGTTAATGTCTTCCTGCTTTGTTCCTTCAGCCAATGGGCTGGGGTATAGACTAGAATCCCCCAATGAGCTAAATAAACAATGGATGCACACAGAGAGGATTATCGCATTGTGGTTTCATTTTCTTACTCTGACACACAACATGAACACGCAGAAACGTTCTGAATGGCAAACTGGCTTCAGAAAAGCCAGGAGCCTTCAGGAGCTTCTGGAAGCTGCTCTTAGCATAGCTCAGAACTTACCTTAATTATGTTGATGATCCAGGTATCCTGTGCATGAGGGAAATCAAAGACTCAAAACCCAAATCTAAATGTAGATACAGTAGGAAGCAAAAGAAAGAGGATCCCAGCTTTACACAAGGATTCAGAACTGAGGGCTCCCACTTGGTAAGTGATTTTGTTTTGAGATGGGGATCTTACTATGTTGGTCTCAAATTCCAGGCCCCAAGCAATCCTCTTGCCTCGGACTCCCTGCCAATATGTTCAAGGCCCTTTAAACAGTGTACAAATTAGTGAATGTGTCTATCCCTCCGTCCCCTTGCCCAATATTACTAAGTATTAAGAATCAGTAACTGATGGTATGGTAGATAAAGATGACGTCGATGACATTAGCAATGGCTAACCTGCTGTACTGGCTACATATCAGGCACACACGAACTCATCATCACATCAACCTCAGAACAACTTAAGAGATCATCTAAATTACTGTTCCCAGTCCACGATGGGGGAGCTGAGACACTAAGACATCTAAGCTGAACCTTAGGTAGGCTCCCCAAGTAGCTTCTGACTCCTGCCCTTAAGTTGGAGATAGTTATGTCAATATTTAGAGCTTTATTCAAAAATTGATAAGAATGTACACTGCTGCAAAACTATACAAAAATCCTGTTGTAACTGTGTCCTTACGTGATGGTTACATAACCATTCACTTCCGTTTGAGTTTGTCTCAGTTTGACAACAAGCATCCACTGATGTTAGCTTGTCTCAATACAAGGCTTTGTTGTTGGCCGTTTTTTATCCCAACAGACTTCAAATCTTTGCTGTATACTGCCTCCTCAGGAATAGACCACTGGTTTAAAACAAGGTCCACTAAATCTTATCTGTTTCTCCACTGTTTGAGACTCTAATCATACCCTGATGAAATATTAAATCTAGACAGGAACAGGTCCACATCTAAGGGGAGCATTTCCTGGCAGAGAAAATGTCGAGTGAGTCCCAGAGAGTGGTAGGGTGCCCTTCTCTAGGGATACATAGACCAACACAGCAAGTCATGGAAAGGGGTGGTTAAGATCCCCCTAAAAGGCTGGAGCCAAACTCAAGGAAATTGTCAAGTGAGCATCTTCCCTGAGGTTCAGTAATTCTCTGATTCTCAGTCCAGATTCAGGAAGACCCCTGTCAGTCTTGCTGCCCTCTTCATTTCCCCAGTTCCTTCAGGGAAAAAAGGCTGAGAAGTCAGAAGGACCTAGATTCTAGTCCTGCAGAGGGTCTTGGACACGTTACTTAGCTGTACCCTCAGCTTCCAGAAAAAAGCAAGGTTGCTTATTGACTGCAATGTGAGGAACACCAGAGAGCAGGCCTGTGGGTCTCTAACAAAATGTGAATGGTCATAAGCTGTGAAGGTGGGGTTCGGTAGTGTCAGCAGGCTTTCTCCACAAAATAAAACCACTTCTTTGTGTCCCTAAGGGGGCTGTTATGTGCTCAGTCATGAGGATTCGGCGATGGGGAGGAAAAGCAGTCATTAAGGCAGAAGATGCAACAATGTCACTATGGAAAGTAGAAGAGGAACTGCATCTTTTGAACCAGGAGCGGAAAGCTGAGTTTCTATCCTATTACTCTGTAAGTTAAGAATCGTTCTATCTTTAGGACAGCATGTGTGGGCAAGGCTGAACACAGGCGAGATGCTTAGCTCTGATACTGCATTACCCAACTGAGGAACCAGGGGCAGCTGGCAGCATCCACTCAGCACCCAAGGTGAGCTGAACAGACCTTGGTTTTTCCTCCCCGTGATCATTCAATGGGGATGTACCTTCAGCAGCAGACAGCTCCTTCTTGTCTACAGTCCAGCAGTAAGACCTTGCCAACTATCAGCTGGAGCACCCCATGGAGCACCCCATGTGCACAGCGCTTCTTTCAAAAGCCCATGCCACTCCAGAGTACCTATTTTTCCAGAGAGGAGAGTCAGTTCCTAGTGGCCAAAAAAATTTGACTGGCCACAACAGCCTTAGAGCCTACCAACTTGAAAGTTCTCCAGAGCCAAGACATAACACCCCCCCACACACACACACACACACACACACACTGCACGCCCACACATTCTTTTTTGTAGACTCTCTGTCTTGCTCTGGACACAAGAAAGCATTTTGACTTCCAGCTTCCAAACTGTAGCTTGTTAAGGAAATTCCCTGAAACCCAGACAGAGGTGATGGCATGTCCCTGGTTGGTCACCTCTTAACAGGCTCACCAAAAGGTTGCTTTGCTTATAAGGGACTGCCCCAATGCTTGACTTTGCTGTTCGTTATTTAAAATAGAACACGCCCAGCTCTATGTAGTGGTGAATGCGTGTACTTCGAGGAAAGTACAAACAAGGAGTACAAATTCAGGGCCAGCCCCGGCGACTCACAAAACAAAGACAAACAGTACGATGACCCATCCAGACAGTTTTGAGTCATGTATTGACTGGAAGGGCTTTTGTGCAGAAGAAAAGACAACACCCGGGTTTAGTGCCTGCTAACCATAAGCTTGTTTTATATGTCTTTGAAAATACATCTTACATATCCCTTTGCCTATTGGCTGTTTACATCCTCGCTCTTCAAATGCCCATTTGAAGAGCTTTGCCATCTAACTGATTTCCTTCTCAGTCGGTGTGTTTAAGACCTTTGCTACGTGTTCCCAATCACCTTTGAGAGAGTTCAGCTCTTTGAAATCTATACCTTGGCACGTGCTATTGTTTGGGTGTTGACTAATCCCCCACCCACAAAGTACATAGGCTACAGATTTGTCCCCGGGTGGTGCTGGTGGGTCCTTCAGGTGGTTACACAGAGAAGTTGGTCTTTAAGTTATGGATGGCATGTCCTCAAGGGGGGTTGTGACACCTGGGCTTCTACTCCCTAGCTATGAGGTCAGCCTCTCCCTCTAATACTGACCTCTCTCATTGGCATCTGAAACCCCCACCACAGACCCAAGGTGACAGGTCTGCCAACTCTTAGATGGAATCTCTAAAATAGTGAGAAAATAGGTCCCCTATGAGTTAGTCATCTCAAGTTATGTCACTAGAATGACAGAAAGCCAGCTGATGCAACCAGGCATTGAGCTACTTCAGGTAGGCACACATAAAATAAAGTACTTTAATGGAAGTAAGGGTGAGAGGAGTTAATGAGCATTTGAAAAGCCATCTGAAATCATGCAAATGAGCTGTCTGTGGACAAAGGAGTGGTGACTTAGAAACTTTCTCAAGTAGCAATGAGAAGGAAGCAAACTGGCCCAACTAAGCCATTTCTAAGAAGAAACAAGCAAACATTACAAAGACTTTAAAGGCCTGGAGAGCTTACTAATGACAAGTGCCCCTAGGAGGAAAGTTGGGTTCGGGGAAATACTCCTCAGATGCAAAAAGACCTGAAAAGTGCAAACGCTAACCTCGGATTAGAACAAGAAGAATTGATCAAACATTGCTGGAGGTGCTGGTTAATCGTTTTTAAATGACAGTTTCAGAAGATCATTAAAATCAATAATGAGTAATTTTAAAATAAAGCCCTAGGGAGATGCCTTGATTTAAAAATCAGAGCGCTTCTTCACTATTATAATCATTTTTTAAAGCCATGCACAAGACAAGCAGGATAACGGGAACACATCCAGCCAAGTGGTTAGTGCACAGTCGTGTTTACATTTTCTGGAGTGACGCTGATAGACCAGAGCCTGCAGCTCAAGTCTTCATGGGTACACCTGAGAAACAGTTTCCAGGCCCTCGTTTTCAGCAGGAGTATTTGACTGAATATAGGAGCTCCTATTTCCATTAACATTACAAAGATGGAAATTCCTCCAAGAACTCCAAGAGGCCTAAGGCCTCTCTAGGCAGAAAGATGTTTCTGGGAGATGCTGAAGTTATGCTGATCTCCAGTGATTTGTTTCGAGGGCTTGTCAGATGAGCCAGGACTTCATCTGTTTTCTTGCACGCTCATGACCAGGGCTCATTTGGGAAGCTGAGTGGGTTATCTACCATGTGGCATTTTCCAGTGTTTCTTGTGTTCACCTCCAACTCCGACTCCTCCAACATCTTAAATACCCAGAATAATGTGTTCTTTCTATCTCTAGTGATGTTGTTTGTCTTCCTCAAAAGCTTTACTGTTCTGTAACCCTGGGGCTTTTCCCCCTGTTGATTCTCCTTAGTTTCATTTGATCTTTGTTAGATTAATGGGGGCGGGGGGGGTGATGCTGAATCAGAAAATACATGAGTATAAGTTCCAGAGAGTTTTGTAATCTTAGGCCCCCAGAGCTTAGAATATTATTCATTCTGTATCCTGATTTTAAAAACGGTAACCGAGCCTGTCACTTCCTAGGAACACACAACTCAGAGGTGGCAGGCTGAAGCAAGAACTAGCCACCATATTCCCTGTCTGGACAACTGGGATCCACTCTTCCTCTTCTTGGATACTGTGTCAGCCTTTCTTCACCACGACAATATCTGACATAGAATATTGAAAAGAAAGGAGGACTTATTTTGGCTCATGGTTTCAGTCCGTAGCCAATTCACTCTGTTTCTGGGCTGATATCATGGAAGAAGGGCATAGGGGCTGAAACTCCTCACTTCGTGGCAGCCAGGAAATAGAGACAGACAAGAGCCAGAGCCAGAGCCAGGACACACCCTTCAAAGGCACACCCCAGATAACCCACTTCAACCAGGCCCCACATCCAGGTTTTTACCGCCTTCCAGTAATGTCACCAAGTTATAAAGCCATCAGCGGATTGACCCATTAAGTCAGAGCCCTCAAGTCCTTGTGTTCTCATTGGTTCCCTAAAGCCCATCATCTGTCAATCAAGCCATAAGCCCTTGAGCCTTTGGGGTTGAGGGGGTGGGCACTTCATATCCAAACCTTAACAGACTTTGGATATGGAATCTCTGTTTCTACTCGCTTCTCATTTCTTCTTCTTCTTCTTCTATTTTTTTTTTTTTTTTTTTTTTGATAACCACACTAAGAAGCAAACAATAACTGTGAAAAGTAGCATCCCACCTTTTCTTGACCTGGGCTATTGACTTTGAATCTTTCATCCAGCAAACAGTAGAGTCTTCATGAATTTCTGAAAACTGGCAGCTCAACTTTATATTCCCAGAGTGCTCGGGAGCCATCTCAGCCTGGATCTTCTTCAGCAATACTGGAGCTAAAGACAGATGTGCAGGTTAGTGTGGGCAAAAGGTCATCTCAGTCATTGATCTGCAGCAGTCCCGAGAAAAGGAGAAGGTTCCTAACTCATGAATGAAGCAACTTAATAGCCTGACAGGAGATGCAGCTGGCTCAATGTAGCAGTGGGAAAAGAAAATAATAATAATAATAATAATAATAACAACTTGTTTTACATTATGTAAATTCTAAAGGATATAATGCTCATGGGAAAATAGAAGTCAAGCTAGTTTTGATTTTTATTTTAGATTTATGTATGTGCACCATGATTGTGCCTGGTGTCTGCAAAGGTCAGAATTGGGAATCAAATGTTTTGGAACTGGAGTTGCTGGTAGTTGTGAGCCTCCACATGGGTACTGAGAATTGAGCCTGGGTACTTATTGAGCAAGAGAAGCAGCTGCTCTAAATCCCTGAACTCTCTCTCTTTATAGACCCAAAAATTTGTTTAAAGGAAGAAAGTTTTAGCAATTATAGAGGCCTAGTCCATAAGATTTAGGCCAAGTAAGATGTTGTTACAGAATCATATGATCAAAATAAGAGCTGGTGATCCAGGGGTAGAATAAAATCTGCATTGTCCAGGTAACTGAGGTTAAGTTCTCCAAAGGTAAAAGACAATTCAAATAAATTATTTGTTGAATAAAGTTCATTCACACACACACAGTGCAATTGTCTTTGTGAAGATGGTCTGATGGACTGGAGTGACGTGTCTTGCATCCATCTCACTGATGTATGAACGAAACCCAAATGGTGAGGAAATGAGTCCTATGGGTTGGTCTGTGATTTTTGAGGTTGCCTCTGAGTTAACCAGAGATAGGGCCTTATGAGCAAATGTGTAATTGGGCAGAGACGCCACCAGGTGGCAGTATAGGCATTAGAACAATAGAAGGCCAGAGGGACCCAGCCAAGAAAACAGTTCATCAGGCCTGGCATTATGGGCAATGTGGTCAGTTTATTACAGCCCGGGTGGTAACACACAAGAACACATTATCGTAGAATGCTGTCTAGTCCACAGGCAAGCCAGAAGTACAACTCAAGGCTTTATTCATTCGGATGCCTCAAACGTCACTACGCTGAATATGCTGCATTAATGGTTTTCCAATTTTTCTTTGACTCCACAGATAATAAGATAGCAGAATAAAATATAACATCAGACGTGGACCCATGATTGGCAATGGGCAGGTTGAGTCACGAATACCTCCACCAGAGCCTCGCAGAGATTTCTGCCAATATCATGGGAGCTGATGGCGTCTTGGGACAAAGAGAGCATTAAGCAGGGACAGAGCTGAATGGTGGATTCTGGGAAACGTGCAGTCAGCCAAGATCCTGTTCATGTGGCAGACAAGTAGAAATGCAGCTTATGAGCAATGGCGTGGGAGCGGCACTGGGCTTATCTTCTGCCCAGCCCACTTGAGGGAAGATTTAAAAAAAAACAAAAAAAATCCTCTGCTACAGAGCCCCAGCTTGGTGGGTTAAGCCAAGCCTGAGACCTGAGTTCAATCCCTGAGACCCACCTGATGAAGATGAGAGCTGACTTCTGCAAGCTGTCTACACACACACACACACACACACACACACACACACACACACACACACTAAGTAAACGTAAATTTTAGAGTCCCCTGTTATACAGGAAGCTTCAGAAGCCAAAAGAACACGCAGCATCGCTTTTGTTTCTCCCAGGATCACCTGAGCATGTTCTCTTGCCGCCTGTCCTGCCACAACACAGGAGGAGGGCATTACATCTGGGTTGCTTACAAGGAGAGCATCAGGCAGCGAGTCCATGCAACCTAAGCAGCACCTGGCATCATGTGACCCACCCATTCTAGAGAGGAGGACCGGAGTCGTACCAAGCCCACACCCTGCGCCAGAAGTGAGCACTTCTATGTAGTATTTTCCTAGTGGTTGTGTTAAACAGCAAGGAACCAGAAAGAGGGAAAGCTGCAGAGCAAAACAAGGAACCGCTGAGTGCTCACTGGTGAAGTAGATTCTTAAAGATATCAGCCACAGATAGAAGCTCACACATGTTGTTGATTAGAAATAACTGATTAATAGGAAAAGGCAGGTGCTCAGGGCAGAGCTTATGGTTGCAGACATCCCATAATAGCAAATTATTTTCCAGGTCACTGATTCTCATCTGTGTGTTGGCTCATTAGTGCATACAGTAGGTGCATATTAAGGAAACGCACACCAATTATCACAAGTAATTGGGATCAACCTAGAAAAACAACTGTTCCTTTAGTAAACCAATGGTCAGGTGGTCAGCCAAACCACGTAAGGGCCTGGGGCTGGTTGGAAGGTAGAGCAAGGAGCTTGAGCTTAAACCAGTGAGAGCCAGTGTTTCTGTCTCCTCTTCGAAGGAAATTGCCATTCAAGAGGAGAGAGAGGCTGGCCTACCGCTGGCTTCTTCCCAGCTGGGAAAGGACAACCATGTAAAGCCCTGTTCAGACATGAGCAAATCTTCTTGAAACTTCCTCAGAACTGAGGACTCCAGAGGAGCTCTGGTTCCTCGGACCCAATGGCTCCACACCCCTGTAAGGACCACATTCTTTAGGGAGCAGATAAGAACCACACTGCCTTCTAATGCTAGATCGGCACCAAGCCTGTGGTGTCAGTGACCTGGTGTGTGAAGTAAGTTCTTCATCCCTGTGCTGGGTGATTCCTGGTGTTAGCACCTCCAGTCTACGGGTGAAATGCAGTCCCTCACACCACAGCACAAGCACTGTCATGTTGCTGTTTCTTCTGCATGGAAGTCAATGAAATTCAAGGCAAACTCACAAGTCTGGGACGCTTCTAGAACCTTTGAGAGTCTCAGGGCCCCATCTCAAGGTTATATACACAGCAACAGTTGCTGGGGACATTGCAAGTCAGTACCCGAGCCTCCCAAGACTCAGCTTTCATGAGCTTTGAGACACCCGTGAGCTTGTGAGTAACTCCCTTGTTCGTTGTCTTGTAATTCCAGTCAACTCCTTGGATCACCAGACATTTCTTTGGTGTGTCACTGATGTGCTATCTGGGATGAATACGTTTATTCTTGTGTCCCTAGGAAAAGTCATACAGCAAACACCCGTAGAAAATCTTAATACAGAATCTGCCTCTCAATGGCCTTCAAGGTCCTGCATGCTACATTGAGCTGCCCTGGTTTGGAAAAGCCTTTGTTTGCCACCACCTGAAGGCCTCAGAGGAGGCTTTCTCAGGACATGGTTTAGAGCCCTAGGTCCCTGCTTTGCTAGTACCACTTGCAAACCATCCAGAGTGCACCCCCTCAACCCCCTCTCCCTCTCTGCAGCCTTTGGACTTGGAGAGGTTGCCCTGAGCTTGGTCCAAACTCTTCCACGGTAGCGGCATTCAGAAACTACCCCTTTCGAAACCACGTGTAACTTCATGGACGAGAACACCCACTGTATTATCTCTTTCTGGACTGAAACATTTTGTTGTTTTGAAGCAGTCTCACTATGTAGTCCAGGCTAGCCTTCAACTCACTATATATTCAAACTTACCTCAAACTCACCATCCCTCTGCCTTAGCCTCCCAGGGACTGGGATTACAGGTCTGTGCCACCTCACCTGGCTCTGAACCCACTTCTGAGACCCTTTAACACATTGCTTCATTTTCTATAAATATGTTTAAAACAGTATATATGGATAAGAGGCTAGGGCCAAAGTTCAGTCAACAAAACTCATGCCTGGTGGGCACTAAATCCTGGGTTTCATTCCAAGTACCATATAAACAGGCTATGCTGGTGCATCCTGGGATACACATATCCTGTCTATTTAAACAATAAAATGTATGCACTAAAAACTTGATACGTCCATACTCTGGCAGGTGTCAATTTGTCTAACCCTTTCTGTAATAGGGGTTGAAGGCTGTGTATAGGAAGCAGCCTCAGATCAGGTGCTTGGGTTAAGAATGGAGAAAGCTCCTCTCGTCTCAGTGGGGTGAGAGCCTTCTTTTCTAGACACAGGGTCCCAGCAGCTCCCCATGTCTTCTCTTGAGACTTCCGACAGGCAGCAAGGGAAGGGATAACTCCAAAAGAATGTAGCTTCTGTGAGGCTGTGGGGAGGGCAGGGCTGAAGCGGTCCAGTTAGCCGAACAGAAGGAACAATGCCGAAGTCTTTGAGGCTTAAAAGAACTGCAAGCCTGGGTTGGTTCAGGTACTGGGAAGAAATTTTGCACACTTAAAATTGGAAATAAAAACAAGGATCCCTTAAGCCATGATTAATGAACGGGGGGGGGGGGATCAGCAATTAAAGAACATCTCAAACTATGCTGAATTTTTTTTTTTTATGTACCCTGCTCTGAATGTGGTCAGTTTGGTTTTCCAGATTAGCTACATCAGTGACTCTGCTCGTCTGTTAGAGGAGATTTTTTTTTTTAAAGATGGTAATTAAACTGAAAAGCATCTTCATCATACTCCCTTCATCAAACACACCAGCAGGCACCTGTGATGGGGGGTTCTCAGGTGTGTGCCTCCTGCCACGCCACCTGGGAACTGGGTACAAGTGCAGATTCGTGAGGATGCCCCGCCCCCCATCGGAAACTCCTGGGGCGCTCAGAAACCTGCGTCTGAACAAGCTTACCCATGAGTGAGCTCTACCTGCTCAAGGTTGAGAACCATGGGAGGTTTGGCTACAGTCATGGATGGCTTTCACATCCACCTGATGCTCACCTGAACTGACATGGACTCAAAGGGACACGGGAGCTTTGTGCCTAGACCTTCAACGATGCTAAAGGCAGCAGAGGCTCACCTTTCCCTTCAGCTTTGCAAGGGGCCCTTTTGGGGTCTCTTTTCTCATCAGTGAGGGACAAGGACCTTTCAAAGTTAGGTGTCTTCTTCAAGATGGAGTTTTTCCTCGCATTTTCCTTTTCCTCCAGTCTCAGTTTCAAGGCTGCCACCCTGGATAGAATTTTCTTCTTTATGCCTGCAGCCAAGTGTCCATTCCCCGAAGCCTCTTGCTGCTTCTTGCCCTCCTCTGACCCAGCCATTGCTGACTGGTCCCCAGGTGCCGTGCTGATCTGGGCTACCACAGGCTTCTGCTGTTCCTTTCTGGACTTTCTCCCGATATCCAGGGTGGAGCCCTTTTGACATGAGTCCTTAAGTAACAAGCTTTCAGGGTCTTTCTGTGACTCACATTTTCCTGAAATGAGAACCAAGCTCATTTTTGGGGAGTCAGATGAGTTTAGGAGTTTGGTTTCTGCAATTTGAAGTGCCTCTGATTTCAGTTCCTCCATGTCATGGCTTATTGACAAGTGTGTGACATTTCCTTTGGGAGATGAAGTACAAGGTGTGTCTGTGAGATTTGAAGAGGGCACATGTTTCCCACACTTGTTCTCGGTAGTTCCCTTTTCCTTCCTCCTAGAAATTACACTTTGATGAGTTCTGGGCTCAGATCTGCCATAAATGTGGCCTGTGGCGTTGTTGGTATCAGCCTTGACAGATGTATGTGTCATTCCTGTGAGACAGCTAGAAAGAGGAGACGTGGGAGAAATGACCTCAGTCTTGTCCTTTCCCCTTTGCCCTGCTTCTCCTAGGCTTCTGTCACCACCATCTTCTATTTGGCTCACATTGCATATGCTTGGAATTCCTTGTCTCTCTTCACTAGGACCCTGGGCTTGCCAAATGGCAGCTTTTGCTTTCGCTTTTGCTTCATTAGGCTGACTGACTTCGGCATCTGCTCCCTCTCTGTCTACATGGTTTTGGTTGGTTGTGTGTACGTTTGGAATGATTTCCCCACTGTCCTGGGGATGTGGAAGCTGTAGGTCAGCAGGTTGGATGTCTACCCTCTGACACACGTTCTCAGCAGTGGATTCATTTCCTTCTATGCTGAAGTCAGAGGGCTCTGGCTTCTTGGACCAGATACCCTCCATCTCACCCCTGTCATCAATGGGGTCCACAGAGGATTCCAGGATCCTAGGGAAGTTTACAGAGTGGGTAACAAAGGCAGGGTGACACAGCTTGTGCTGGGTTTCTTCTTGCTCCTCATTCATTGTCTCAGCCATTTCTGTCTCTCCAGTTTTGAGAGCCTCTAACGGAGAGTCCGTGACATCTAGCTCCTTTTCCTCAACAGGGTCTACTGATGACTCCAGGAGTTGGGGTTGGCCCAGACACTGGGAAGACAGACTATTGTAGTATGCTTGTCTGTCTGGTGCAGCACCTACACAGGCGTCCCTGTTAGCTCCAAGGGCCGTAATAGCATCAGCTTGGGGGCTGGGAACCAATGCTGCTACTCCCAAGGCACCTGGCTCAGGTCTGGTGGCACCCGCCCCGAGGATGTCAGACAGAGCCCAGCTTCTACTAGGCGCCATGAGACCAACTTCTGCCTCCTTGTACCCAGAATGTGTCACTGGTTCTGGTGGCCAGATTTCAAAGACAGGAACTTCAAGAGTTATGATTTTCACTTTGCTGCCCACAGTCCAACTTCCTAGTCCACCATCATCTTTCTCTCCAAGGAGGATGTCAGGGAGAGCTGGGACATTGCCTACCAAATGACTGCCTTCTCCCACGGTCTTCTCAGCCACCACGGAGACACTGATCCTCGGGTCAGAGCTACATTCAATTTCTTCCCCGGAATCTGCTAGGGAGGGCTCCAAGGGTTTCACATTGGCCTCCTGTCGCATGGCAGGTATGGAGGGTAAAATTTCTTGGAAATCATTTCTAGGAAGAGAACTCCGGTGGGATGTGCTCTGTGGCTGGACGCACTGCTTCGTTCCACTTCCCTTTTCTTGGAAGTCCTCTTCAAGGCCTCTGCTGTGGGCTCCCTCTACAGTCTGGCTCTTAGACCCAGGCAGGTTATCAATCTGAAGAGACCCGCTACACAAACCCTGTCCCTCAGGCAGTGGGGAGTGGCCGTGAGCTCCTGCATTACTGGATGCTGGGACAAGAGTCTCCCCAGTTGCTTCACCTGTGGAGCTACTTAATGAACGGCCTGACTGTGCATCGGGACGAGATTGGGAATTATCTTCATCTCGTGCCTCAGACGAGACCTGGTCAGCACCATCAACAAAGTCATCCTGGGGAACAGACACGGTGTGGCATTGGATCTCGTGGACTTCAGTGGCATCAGTTAATATGCCCTTGGTCTCCCTGGTCACCTGATGACAGTCAACATTAGCAGTTGATTGCACTGACTGCTCTTTTGAGCACTCCCTGATGGAACTGTAACTGGCAAGTGTGTCCATAGCCATCGGAACACTGAGATTGGAACTTCCATAGCCTAATTCCTTATTATTTACAAAGGAGATATTCTCAGAACAAAGGGGCCGTGCCTCCCCAAACCCTCCTACATTGTAGGGTAGTGTGGAAGAGAAGATGGAGGGAGGATTCCCCACATCAGCTGCTGTCTCTCCCACAGCATCTTCACTGGTCTCCTGTGCCGCGCTCCAGGTGGCAGTACCATTAAAAAGAGGGCCCTCGGCTGACTTGTCACCCTTGTTGCACCTGTGTGTGGACTGAGGCGACTCAGAGCCTTGTGTCTGTAGAGCAGCCAGTATCTTGTCAGGAGAACATAAATCATATACTTCGCTTTGACCTTCTGTCAGCTCCAAGTCCACAGGGCAAATTTCTTGAGGCAAATATTTATCAACTGGTGCTCCAACAGGGAGATCCATGGTAGCACAACATGTTTCTTGGTCACCAGCTTCAAAACACCCCGTCACCCATGCAGCTTCTCTGTCCCTTGACCCACTGCCTACACTGTCCAAGGGGAGGGCGGGAACAGTAGGCCGGGAGAAGGCATCAGGGAGAGCCTCCGGCTCCCTGCAGTAGTTACCATCACCCTGAGGGAGAGCCACTGAGGCTGCAGCCCGGAACACTTCTTCCTCATTGTCTTCTAGGGGACTCAGTTCACGTTCTGATTCTGCCCAGAGGGCACCCGGCACGTCACCTCGGTTTTGTCTGGCTTCCTGCTGGGAGCTTTGAGGACAGCTTTCCAGCCCCAGGTATTGCACCAATGATGAATTTTCCCTGTTGATTTCATTCAAGTTGGAGACAAAATGTGTTGTGGCTCCTGAAAATGTAGACTCCTCCTCAGCAGGCACGGAAAAGGCCAGCATCTGGTCGAGATCGCTGCTCCCCCCAACGGTTTCCTGAATTTGCATCTAGAAGAAAAAAGAAAGAAAGAAAGAGAGAGAGAGAGAGAGAGAGAGAGAAGAGAAGAGAAGAGAAGAGAAGAGAAGAGAAAAGAAAAGAAAAGAAAAGAAAAGAAAAGAAAAGAAAAGAAAAGAAAAGAAAAGAAAAGAAAAGAAAAGAAATATGAATAGAATTGTTCCTGGGAGAGGCCACAATAGGACTTATCTGCAGCCCCAGGGGTGCTAATCCTTGACAACTTTAATAAGGGACAAGGAACCATAGCTGAAATGACTGAAATCTGAACATGAATCCCCAAACTCACCCTGGCTATTAGAGACTTCCTGGGGAACTGTGAATTTAAATCACTCTTCATTCCAGGGGACTCATGACTAATCTCCTCATTATATGCAAAAAGCCTCCTGGCACTCTTCGTGTATTTAATGATTTTTCCCTCTCTCTTGGAGGAAAAGAGATGGAAACAAATTGAATAGTAAACTCCTTTCCAAACAACTCAGTCCCAGCAAGGCCTGTGGACGGCTCTCTCCACCAACGACTGTTACACTGTCATGACAAATGAATTCAACATCACTTACAAAGTGGCAGAGGGCAATGTTTGTCTTCCAAATATTATAGCCTACTGGTTAATAATGTCACTAAATGGCAGAGACAGAGCATCAGACATGGTGCATGCCTGTTATTCTGGCACTCAGGGGGCCATGGTACAAGGCTTGCCTGAGTTCAAAACCAACCCAGGAATCACAGTAAGATTTCAACTAACTAACTAAATAAGTACACACACACACACACACACACACACACACACACACACACACACACGAGAAGGTGAGAAAAAATATGTTCTCCTTCTAAATGCTTTAAGTGTAGAATTCCTTCTTTCCCCCAGAACTTCAGAAAACAAGGCTGGAAAAGAGCAGAGATAGGCCTGCCTTTCAAGCCTGTCTCCAACGGAGTAAGAGAAATTGAACTGGCCACCAGCACTGCCAATCATCTTGGACTTCGAACAGATAAAAAGTCTGGATTTTTCAATGAGACTCTGGGGCAAGAAGCCACCTTCCCAAGAAGTAGGAGATGGTTATGTTGTTTGGAGAAAAGGAAGGGAAAGGGAAGAAGGGAGGGGAAAGGAAGGGGGAGGGAGGGGGAGGGGGGAGGGAGGGGGAAGGGGAGGGAGGGAGGGAGGGGGAGGGGGGAGGGAGGGGGGAGACTCTATGGTCTGCAAACCAAGTCCATCTTAGCACTGAATACTGGGCAATGTTGGGTAGCATTTAAGAAGAAAGGAAACTCCTTAACAGTCTTCTTTGTCTCTCGAAATTTTAGCCAACAGCCCTTTCAAAGCAAAACAAAATCATGTTCAGGCAAGAAGAGCAGAGGTAACTCTTTGGTAAGCCATGCGATCTTTGATCCCAGGACTCTTGGTACGTAGATCCCTACTCCAGCTCACAGGGGACAGAGAACTAAGGAGGTTGCCATCACTCTTCCAGCCTATAACAAGATGGACCGGAAATGCTCGTTCCCATGGGAAGCTCCGGTCCAGAGGCTTATCTCCACAAATTCCATAAGAGAACAGATCTTCTACCTCAAGGTTGATTCCTGCACCTACTGCCAGCAGAAAGTGGGACCAAGGTCACCTACGACACTTTCACATGCTCCCAGGATGCTTGCTGCCTGTCAGTCATTTCTCTGTCGTCTTCTTTTAAGTGTCTCTCGTGTCCACTGAACTTGGATTTCATTGGCATAAAAGTACAAACTGAAATCCACATGGACAAAGACAATTTACTGACCCAACCAATGGTCATTGAGCTCCTCCAACATACTAAGAAGTGATCCAGGCGAGGGAGATGTGGCAGGCAAGGGCTTGTCTTTAGACAGTACCCATTGTATTGTGTTCAAGGTACAGTATGGTAATAAGCACATAGTAAGCAATCAATAAGTACTTGTTGAAAGAGAGAGCAAGTAAATGAAGCATGCACCAGTTGAGTGTGCTGTCACTGAAGGTCCCCTACAAAACCTCTAACTTTTCAAGAGCTTTACTTTGTATTTAGGGACAGCCTTATTTTAAGAGAGACTTCTAAGCAGATGTGGTGGTAAACACCTGTAATTTCCGAATTCGGTAGATGGAGTCAGAAGGATCAGGACTTCAAGGCCATCGTCTGCTACATAAAGAGTTTGAGACCAGATTGAGCCGCATGCCAGGAGGAGGAGAAAGTTGGAACAGGAGGCTCTAACCATAGGCATCGTTTGCTCAAATACTGATGTTTCTAAAAAGAAAGTTATTCTTGCTTCTAATAGTTGTGACAGTCCCACCAGTAAGCAGGACACACTGAAGGGTGTATTTCTCTTTTTTCTAAATCCTTTTATAAAAATCATCGTATTAAGATAGAAAATTGAAAACAACAAAAATAACTTCGGGGAAGTGAGGAGCAAGGCTTTGATAAAGTGTGCAAAAGTTTCACAACAGATGAAATACTTGTGAAATAGCTAGGAGCAACTGTGATCCCCCCAGCCTCACCGCGATGGTCTCCTCCCCAAGCCTGAGTATCCACAATGTGTGGAAAGCATTCTTTTCATAGACCCCTCTGGTTCAGACTTTTATAAAAAGCTATGGTGCAAACTGCCAAGTTATTAAGCACAGAAAGTATGGCAGCTTCTTGCCAGGAATGAGAACTTTAGAGACTGCCCAGTGAAAATACCACACCTCTGCTCCCAGGGCTCCATTCTGCCTAACTCCCACGACCCATTGCTCACCCACCCATGCCTTTTCCCACACATTTCTCCCCAACTCTTGTCCCCCTCCAACCATGTCTTTCTTACCCACATCTCCCAATCCATCTTCCTCCATGTCCCTGACCCACGCCCCCCACCCATGAGCCACATCCATGACCCACCCAAGCCCCACCCAACACCAGTCCTTTATTTTAAGATCTTGCTATCATCACAGTATCATTAGCACCAAGGGACATCCTAGAAGTAGCTACTGTATGAAGAATTCATTGCCCAATACCCTGCCATTTCTTCCAAAGGGCTCCACTTAGACGGATTATTTATTCCTGCTCCCGCCTGCATGACTACTACATCAACAGAGCAATGGGCTTACTCTAAAATGAAACTAACATGGAGCTGACCTGCTGGAACAGGCCTGAGATCCAAGCTACAAAGGAGACTGAGGCAGAAAGATCACAAGTTTAGCACCAGCATAGGCTACATAGCGAGGTTAAGGCCTGGGCAACTTAGTTCTACTCAAAACAAAAGGTAAAAGATCACCTGGATATAGTGTGGGGAGACCAGAGGTTCAATCCCCAGGACTGCATGAACAAACCGATGTCTTAGAGAATGGGACAGGGATGTTCCAGTTCACATAGCTCTGATCATAACCTGTGTTACAGCACATTTTAAAGTTTAAAGTAGTTAGTCCTATGGCAATGTACTCATTCCTTCCCCATCCTGTTTTTAAAATAAAATCCCACTGGGGCTGAGTACAATTCAGTAGTTTAGAGCACTTCCAGAGGACCCCAAGTTCAGTTCCCAGATCCCATGTCAGATGGTTCACAATGGACTGTAACTCCAGCTCCAAGGTATCTGATGCCCTCTTCTCACATATATAGGGCATACACACACACACACACACACACACACACGTGCGCGCGCGCCCATGTATAAATACATGTACATAAACAAAAATAAATCTTCGGGCTCGGGAGATGGCAACCAGCTAAGAGTGCTCGCTGCTCTTGCAGCAGACCCAGGTTCGGTTCACCCATATCAGGTGGGTCACAGTCACCTGTAACTCTAGTTCCAGGGGACCTAACACCTTCTTCTGGCAAATATTTGCACACACATGTAAAATTAATTATGTTTATTTAAAAATCGTTTTCATTATACATTAGTATATTTTCTATTATATATTAAATATAATTTTTATTAAATATTATATAATATAAATATGTTTTAAATTTTTATGTGCATTGG
Organism: Uromys caudimaculatus; assembly: GCA_028551405.1. Taxonomy (NCBI): domain Eukaryota; kingdom Metazoa; phylum Chordata; class Mammalia; order Rodentia; family Muridae; genus Uromys; species Uromys caudimaculatus. The sequence continues at coordinate 49,075,175 of CM052715.1, forward strand.
TGTTTTATCTGCATGTATGTCTGCATGAAGTTGTCAGATCCCCTGGAACTGGAGTTACAGACAGCTGTGAGCTGCCATGAGGGTGCTGGGAATTGAAAGCAAGGTCTTCCAGAAGAACAGCAGCCAGTGCTCTTAACTCCTGAGCCGTCTCTCTAGCCCCTTGGAGTGGAATCTTAACATCTCACTCCCATGTCTTTTAAGGTATATAGTATCAGCTCAGAGAGAAAGACGGTCCATCTCATTCAGAGGCCAGTTCTCTGAGAGGAAGACCAGAGACTCATGCCTCCCAGTAGCTCAGACCTTGCCTAGTTGTGTCACGATGGAAGAGGTCCAGCAAATGGATACCTGCTGCTGCTGGCTGCACCATTATCATATGAAACTCTGGGGTAGAGAGGGAGAGTTGTCAGGTAGTAAACTTGTTCTCATTTGGGTGCAACTGAAGAGTGTTTATGTTATAGGAAGAAGTTCACCATTACTGTGTTATGTAGACAGGATGCCTGGCAACCCGAGTTAGCCCTAGCCTAATCCACTATGCTACACAGGACCCCAGGTAACCACTGGAGCCACTCTGACCCACTGTCTCCTCTAAGGCTAACCACATGCACGTCAGCACCGTTCTGTCAGTACATAGCACGTTGCCCAATACCCAGAAGACACTGACATCAGTTTCTCTTGTACTGAGTGAGGAAAAAAATTTTAAAAAGCAGATGAAGCAGAGAGGAAATGGAACAGCCTTGGTGAATAGAGCCCTGGGCCTTACAAAGGCCTCACTTGATCTGAAAATAAATGTAAAGTAGAGATGCTACTAACTCTTTTAATTGGTGGGTAAGCGGCCTGACTTCTACCAGGAGATAGAACCACAGGGTGGGCCCTGGAGGGGAAGAATGGTGTAAAGGGCTCTTAGCTAGGATGGAAGACCACTGTGAGATGGAAGGAAACTTTCTGGTGTCCCAGCATGAAGGAAGTGATAGAAGAGAAGCCTGGATGGGATTCAGGCCAAGGTGGCGATGGTCAGGCCATCAGATAACACAGAAGTTCATTGGATTAGTCAGGCCAGAGCTGCAGTGGAATTGTTGGGCAACTAACAAAGATGTCTTCCAAGTTCAGGCAGGATCCAGGGATCACGTGCAGTGATGCGCTGGAGTCCTAGCACTGGGGAGGGTGGAGACTGAGGCCTCAGACTGGGCGGGGCCATGTGTAGCAGGTGGGGAATCTTCAGAAGGATCAGTCTCCCTGTGTACACTAGCCTATACATATAGGATACATATACATAGACCTGTGTATGAGCCCTGGGGACACTGTGTGTTGTCACAGACATGAGGCCTTTTGCTTGGACCATTCAAGGCCTCAACTCCCAAACAGAGCAGGCCAAGGAAGGTCATCAGTAGGCTAATCACAGTTGTGGATAGACCAGGTACTGGACCCACACTCATAACTAGACAGACAGACTCTATGATGACCACACACCCACATCATCTCTAACCACTTGTGTAGAATGGCAGGCATCTCCTTCTTCCTCAACTGCTTCATCTCCGCTGAGAAAGCCTAACTCTGTGCTTACTTAAAAGGAAGCTGATGGAATTTCACTACCATGGACCACATAATGAAGGATACATTCAGAGATGAGAGGTACTGGGACTGACATGTGAGCTCAGCAATGTTCAGGGGTCAGAAAGCTCTGTTTTTCCTTCAGTGATGGCGATCAAATCCAGAGCCTCACGCTTGATTCACCTTCAGCTTTCCTCTCTCCTCTCCTCTCCTTCCCCCGTCCCCCTTCTCCTCTCCTGTTCTCCCCTCCCTTCCCTCTCCCATCTCCTCCCCCCTCCTGCTTTTACCTCCCCTTAACTTCCTCTCTTCTTCACTCTTTTCTTTTGCTTTCTTGCTTTGATACGGAGTCTCTTCACACCCAGGGTGACTTTGGTCTTGCTATATTGCCGAAGAGGGCCTTAAACTCCTAATCCTCCTGTCTCTACCTCCCAAGAGTTGAGATTACAAGCGTGTACCACCATGCCTGGATAAACCCAGGTTTTCTTATTACAGAGTTAGAACAAACTGAACCATACCAAAGGCTGGATAATATTTCCCTTAATATAAACCAGAGCTTCTGAGTTCTGAGACACTTAGACACCACAATGGTCCTTCTTGCATGAAACATGGCCAGATTTTGTCTTCCTCTCCACAGGAAAGAGCATGGACTCTTGTTAGCCATTTCTGAGTCTCCAGAGCCTCACCTACAGAAGGTACTCAAGCAGTGTTGCTGAATGAACGAACAGATGAGTCCATATAATGAGAGAAGAGCAGTAAACTAAAATTAAAAACACTTCCAACCCTCTTTTTTGAAAGGAGAAATAAACCTGAAAACTTAAAGCCCTCTCCAAGGGAAACTCTTCACTAAGCACATTGTTTCCCCTTGTTTGTGTCACCCAAATGCTGCCTCCTAAATAAGCCTGATGTGGGTCTCATGGGACAGGTGCTGCCTTTCTGTCCACACCGTGATGTTGGAAGTTATGTCCCCATCATTAACAACACTGTCCTGGATGCCAGCAAAGGGCAAGATGCTAATTTCAGTCCAAACAACAGAGGGTATGAGATAAGATCTCTGCTCTCAAATAGCTTATAAACCAGAGACCCAAGATGGTCGGGTAAAGACAATGTCTCTCTGCAAGTTGTGCTAATGGCAAACTGGATGGAACAGCATGCTGGGGGACTGAGCCTTGAACTCTCCTCTAGTGACATGATTCCTTCAGTGCAGAAAGCAGGGGCAGTTCTGGTGTGCTGTATGCATCGATTCTGAGAAAAGTCCTGCATGCTTCTCTGCACTTGTAAGGATCTTCTGTCTTGATCAGTGGCAGGTATGGTAACTACAGCTGACTAACATCACAATACCCACAATCCCTTTCTCTCTTGCTACTTCCAACTGGGGGAGACAGAGAATATACCACCACCCCAGACTCCTACATTGCCTTACGGGACCAAGCAGCCAGTCTGACTAACTGGATATGTAGAGAATCTCACCAAAGGGCTTCTGCAAAGGTTATATTTTCCTTGTGTAAGGTATTAGTCTGCTACCTATGGCCATAAAAATAAAAATACTTGCGACTGATCCTTTATGAAGAAGCTCATTGGCTTCTGGTTTTGGAGTCCAGGAAGATCAAGAGTGTGTGGTACCAGTATCTACCCAGAACCTAACGAGAGACTTCTTGTGCATTGTAACATGACAGAGGGCATCATGTTATTGAGATGCAGCAAGTGTATCTCTTCCTACTTTCTTTAAGCCACAAATGTGCATTTTCAAGGTCTCATCCGTTATAATTACTACCCAAAGGCCCCACCTCCAAATATCCCAACAAATAGATTTGAGGATTAACTTTCCAAGTCGTGAACTTTGGGGAAACACATCTAAACCACAACAGCTATAAACTTGGGTAGGAACCTTGTTTCTTCCTTTCCTTTCTTTAATTAAAATGTGAAACCTATTGCCATAGCTGTTATCTTCCAGTCTTGGGGTGACCAGAAAGAAAAGCTAAGACTGTCAGGTGGGGTAAGAAGAAAGAACTTGGGACTTCTGGAGCAGAGCAACATGAGTACCTTTTGCTCCTGGACCTCTTGTGATAAACAAGGGTTCTTACATTTAGGTCGCTATTATTCCGCTATTATTCTGTTAACAGTTAAAGCCTCCTGGTGGGTGTGAGGATGATATTTTATTGAGGGATGAAGACGGCATGTGAGATTCACCCCGTAGTACTCCAGAGGCTGTGGGCAGCCCCTGGTAGAGATTAGCTGGAAGGATAGAGTCACAAAGGGCAAGGGGTGTGGCTCCCAGGAAAGAACTCGAGGGCCTGGTAGAAATGCCAAGGGATCCAAAGGGCCCGAGGCAAGGTGAACTTGAGGTAGAGTCAGGAAGGAGGAATGGAGAAATACGAGAAGGTGGCTCATCATGGTTCTGAAAGCCAGATACACCTCACAAGGCCAGAGAACCAAGCTCCTAGGGCTCTTGCTTTAACCCAGGCAACACTGAAGTGCCAGCATGTCCCACCATGCAGTGATGGTCTCCCCCAACTCCTTTTTCATTCTTCTCTTAGTGTGCTTTTACTGTCCGCCCTTACCTGGAGGAAGCCCAATAGCACTCTGTCCTCCAGGGCTGTCTACACGCCATCCATTTCTCCAGTGGTTCCAGGAATCACTAAATGAGACTGTCCCCAAACACCCCCCCCCCCCCCCGTTCCTTAACCAAGCTACTCATGACTGGCTCAGTGTCATTAGGCCATTTGTCATATGATAGATCAAATCCATACCACCTAGGGCTGCAAAACTGAAAATAGACATACCAATCCCTAGCCAAAGAAAGCTTAAAGGCAAACCAGAATGTTTCAGGACCTTGAGTTTATTTTTAGGTGTTGTCTGTTTGCCCAGAAAGAGGTTTTACTTAAAGGCTCAGATGCTAAAGTAGTACACAGAGAAGTGGAGGCCACTATCTTATGTGATGCTGTCAAAAACCCTCAGTCCTGAAACCAGACCCCAAACACCCCTGTCCCTTCCGTGGCTCATCTTTTCTCCTCTCCCCAAGAGAGACAATGCTGCAGCCGATTGGTGGTTACTACTCCTGTCTTGACTTCCTGGGAAACTTACAGAGTTTGTGAAAATACCAATCTGGTCTCTCATTGGGAGAAGATGGGGTTTCCGTGACTCACATACATGTCCTCACAGTCGGGTCTTTACCTGTTAATGCAGTGTGGACATAAGGGACTGGATGGAGCACAAGTCAGCAGCTTTCTGTGTTCACTATGTTACTTACATGATATGTGAGTGGCGTTGGGACCACTTGCATGGCTGGTCACTAAGCCCTGGGTAGCCCTCAACACATGCAGGCTCTCTGCTAAGTACCTTAAATCCAGGTGATGCTGATAAAAATGGTACCTAAGGCAGGTGGTACCTAAGGCAGGTGGTACCTAAGGCAGGTGGTACCTAAGGCTTCAGGTTGTGGATTGTCAGGAGACACGTACACTTCTCCCAACAGAGAGGATGACCTACTGAGTGGCAATCTCACCAAAGATGGGTCAGGAAAGTATCTGCCAGGGCGGGAGAGGTGAGTACAGTGTTCTCATGAAAGCAGGGGACCCAGAATTCAAATCCCCATCACCCACATAAAAGCCAAGTAAGAACCAAGTCCTGCCTACAATCCCAGAATTTGGAAAGTGGAGACAGGGGATCCCAGGAGCAAGCTGGCCATTGTCCAATTTGGTGAGGTCTGGGTTCAGGGAGAAACTCTGTTACGGTAAATAAAATAGAGAGTGATTGAGGAAGACACACAGCATCAGTTTGTGGCCTCCACAGTTGATTGCATACGGGCATGCACATCCACGCATACGTAGGCCCACACGTTTGAAATGCATAAACGCATGTCCATATATGTGAGAGAAAGAAAGGAAAACCATTGTCTTTCTTGATTATCCTGCATCTGGAGTTCACTATAAGACAAGAGGAGCTGGGTGGTGGTGGCTTACACTTTAATGTCAATACTAGGGAGGCGGAGGCGGAGGCGGATCTCTGTGGGTTCAAGGTCACCCTGGTCTATATGAGAGAGAGAGAGAGAGAGAGAGAGAGAGAGAGAGAGAGAGAGAGAGAGAGAGAGAGAATGAGAGAACCTTCCTCAAAGCACAAGCACAACTGGAATGCACACAAGCCTGCAGGAAGATGGTGCTAACTCCGCTCGGCACCTCTGAATCGATGGAATCTGTGTTTGCTCTGTTTTTCTTCTGTCTGGAAGGGATTGGGACTTGATGAAGAGGTGATAGGAAAGTGGATTATGGCAATGAGAAAAAAGCAACTAGAGCTCAGAACCCCGTCTTGTCCTGACCCGCTGACACACGGAAAGATCCACATGACCTCTGAGTCTATCTTTCCTCTTGGTGACAGCAGTTTTGGTGTCCTGTACCCTGCTGGTAGGCAGATAACAAAATGAACCAGCGCTTTCTTTGCTTCTAGCTCTCATCTCCTTTTGCAACTACAAGGGACGTAACCCGTTACCATACATAGACCCATTCAAGGTTGGGCAACTGGAGCCCAGAACTGCACAGAGGAAAGTCCCAGGACTACAGCAGGAGTGAGTACCAGGCATGTAACTCAAGATTTCCACTTCTGCCGCCCACCTCTGCTTCTCTGCATGCATCTGCAGCCTCAGCCCATTGCTAATCAACAGAGTCTTAATACTGGCCCTGTAGGTCCAGAGGCAGTTAAAAACTACCACAGTTGCAGAATAGAAGACCAATGGCCTGGGCCCCCAGTTTCATTTACTCTTTGTGGAGATGCAGATTGCTTTGAAAAGCTCAGGAAGGTCATAGCTTGCCAGAAACTTTGACTTTAATGAGATAGCCCTCATGCTCTCTCCGAGGGCTTCAGACTTTCTTGGCCCACACAGAGCCTCAGAATGAATCCTAGCTATAGGCTAACTAGCCTGGGTGAGAAGAACAGTAGTTTACTTCCCACAGGCCAAAACTACATTGCAGATAAGACACAGGATAACGAGTAGAAAAACAAAATCTTATTCTAGTTCAAGGAGAATGTGTCCCAATCAATATCTCTTTACAGTTTCTAGAGTCTGAGCAAAATCAAAACCAAGGTAGTGACTATTACTGTACCACACTGACAATACCTCGTACAAAGCAAATTCTTGTAAACTTCAGAAACAGGAAATAGTTGTCACAGTTACTATGTGTGGTGTGCTTTGCCTACTCAGCGTGGGCTTCAAAGTGTACAGTACAGATGGCATTCGGCACTTGGAAAATCTGAACACAAACACAAATATTAGATAGGTTGCCTGCTACATGAGAAGAATGTGCAGGCTTGACCTTGATGCAGTACTTTGTTAGGTCAACAAGAGAGTCCTATGTCCTCATGTGTGGTTTTCTGACAAACACTATTTCTCCTCAGGAGGACAGTCATAGCACGGTATGTCCTGAACAGGCAGTGATGAGCCTGAGGAAATTTTGAGATAGCTTTATCTAGCAGAGGAAGTTCCTAGGCCATGAAGACCCTGGGGAAGGAGGACAGAGCTTGGTGTGGGGCACATGGTAGGTGCTGGAGAATGAGTCCACATGGGAGAACATGTCTGGTCTAACCTGGGCTCAGAGTTTCTTTGCTGACAGAAGAAGCAAGGCTTGGCTGTGCTCACTCATTCACCAATTCTCTCTGTTCATCTCTCTCCCTCTGTTGTGTCCCTGTTGAAAGGTTGATCTCCCTCTTGGAAAAATTCCCCTGGGTTACATGCTTTGATTAATATGTATCTTCCGTGGAGCTAAAACTCTTCATTGCTGCTAATTTAGCCCTGGATTTTTCTGATCCCTAGAGGCCTAGGCTGAACCCTTGCACTCTCCTTTGAGTAGAGAGCCAGGGACATTCTGTATGATTCTCTTGATCTTGGAAAGCACTAGGGATTCATGAGGCTTCCAATATGTAAGACACCAAAACAGCAGTGCCAGGCACTGAGGGTGGCTGTCTTGGTGTCATGATGTGCATGGATTTTCAGAGCTGCAAGATGCAGCAAGAGAGTTAGGGTTAAAACATTTACACACCTGTTTGTTTAGGCAGGGCTCATATATACTAGGCTAGCCTCAAACTCACTGTGTAGCCAAGGATGACCTTGAACTCCTCATCATCCCGACACCTCTTTCTAAGTGCTGGAAGTACAGGCATGAGCCAGCATGTCTGTTTTGTTCAGTGTTGGAGATTTATCCAAGCCCTGGTGTCTGCTACACAAGCACTTCTAAGCCACATCCCCAGAGAGGAACAGAGAGGAGGTAATGCTAAGAATTTAGAGTCTCTTTTAGGTAAATCTATCCACACAAACTGCCCCTTTGTAGAAGGAAAGACAGATAATGATTCACAAAGAAGCTTCTGGAAATCTTGTAGGTGGGGAAATGCTTTGGAACAAAGAAGAAAAAAAAGTCCCTAGGACTCAGTTGTGTCTCGAGCCAAAATCACAGTTTTTGCATGTGATAACTTGAACGCTCTCACTGTATTTCTCAGAAGAATGTATACACGTGAGTCCTTGGATTCTAGCTCTGGAGCCAACCTTGTCTTCAGTCAAGGGCCCTAATCCCATGCAGGAATTTGGCGGATACATGGAGAATAGCAAAATTTCCCTCAAATTAAGCCTGCTTCTGATCACTCCCTCAGACATCCTGAGGGACTATTTCTACCCTCTTACATACTATTCCTGTGCTCACCCTCCAAGAGCTGGTAGACATGTGGCTAGCTCCTGCATCTCAAAAAGGAAGTAAGGGAAACGTTTTCCCTTAGCCTGTGCTGACAAATCTGATACCAAGAAAAATAAAGTCAGTACCCCAGAGCCTGTCTGACCTGGACTCTGTCCATTCCCTCCTCCTAGCATATTCAAGGTGAGGACCACCACCTAGTCAGCTCTTTCCCCTCTCACTTCCTAAGAGGTAAGACCTTCTGAGCTACCAAAAAAAAAAAAAAGAAAGAAAGAAAGAAAGAAAGAATGAATGAATGAGTAGAAGGAAGGAAGAAAGCTCAACTGGAGAGAGTATTGTCCTTTTTAACAAAACCAAAGCCAAAAGTCAGGCTGTGATATTTGTTTTTTGGTTTTTTGTTTTGTTTTTTTTGTTGTTGTTATTGTTGTTTTATTTTGGTTTTTTGCCTCTTTGATTTCTGTAGCATCACTTCATCATCAATTCTTTCCCTGTGAAACTCCAATTGCCATTTCCAGCTCTTCCCATGGTGACCTTAATCTCCCATGCAGCATTAGAAGAAGGTTCTAGAAGCAAAACTGGGGGGAGGGGATCTAACCATGACCTCTTACACCATTAGCAACTATCTATGCCCTCTAAAGCTGCAGTAATAAATGACCACATCCTGATACTCTGAGCACCAGACATTTATTCTTTCTATTCTGGAGGCCAAGTCTAGAAGCCTAGAGTCCCCAGTGCTCCCTCTGAAGGTGCTAAGTAAAGGCTCTCCTCATTCCTCTGGTCTCTATGACTCCCACAGTCTTTCAGATTCCTGCCTTGAAGTTTCATTGCTCCAAGCTTTGCCTCTGTCTTCACAGTGTGCTCTTTTTATCCTCTCCATGTCCCCTCCTATTCTTAAAAGAGTTCTGGGATGAGGGCTCACCCTGACCCAGTATGACCTCATCTTAACTAATTATAGCCAAAAAGGTCTTTTTATTAAGTCCTTTTAAGATTCTAGGTAGACATAAGCTTCCAGTGGACACTTCAACCCACTGCCCTTCTTTCGCAGACAGTTTGCCAAACTGTATCTTGTCCCGCATCCATTTATCCATCCCTACCCAGTGATGTGAATTTGAGAAGAAAGATCCCAGAACAATATTCTAGTGACTGCTCTCCTCTAGAGGCTAAGCCCTTGTCAATAGAAAGCAGAGAGCCTGTCTTGAAAGTAGAACCCAACCCACCCTTGTCACCATCTTTGCCACTGGCATAGCCTTGCAGCTATGCACTCAGCACTAGACACTAGCGAGGTTCTTGTGACGAGCCATTTGTGCCCATGCTGAAGAGTCCCCCGGCTACCGAGGCAGGGGGAGAGCATCTAAGATGATGGTTATTTTCCTGTTCGTTTCCATCTATTTAATGGGAGATGTGAAAGCACTTGTTTTTAAACCATCCCCTTTTTTAAAAAAGCCCCAAATCTCAAGACAGTATCAAAATACCTGTGCTGACTCAGAAAGATAAATTTTCAAACATCAGCAGAAAAGGGAACTTACAGAATTTGCAATTCACCTCCTACCCCAACTCTCACCCTCCCCCCAGCCTGACAGATGTGGTGGCAGCAGTCGATTAGAGGGGGGTGGGAAGATGGCTTTTCGTGTTCCTGTCTTGACTCTTCAGCTGGGTTTGGTTCAAGTCAACCAATCTGTCTAGACCCTTCAAGGATGAATCAGACTCGGTGTCTGTCTCCACGCAGTTCGCAGAATAACATCCCGGCTGAGGAAGCACTGGACTGTATGTACAGTAAATGCTTCACCGAGACAGAAATGACACAGTGTGGGGAAAATTCCTCCTACTTCTGGGAAAAAAGAAATGCATCGAGTCAGAGAAAATGCAGAAACAGACTAATCTCCTGCCTATCCTTCCTTCATCTCACAGATATACATTGAAACCCCTGTGTGTTCCAGGCAATGCCTGAGTGTATTAGCTTCTTTTCCTGTTGCTGAGACAAAATACTCAACAGAAGCAACTGAAGAAAAAGAAAGGTTTGTTCTGGCCCAGTGTTTGAGGGTGCAGTCTGTCGTGGTGGAGAAGTCAAGGCAGGCGCTTGAGGCAGCTGGTCAGATTGCATCCAGAGTCAGGAAGAAGACAACCCTAAATGCTTGCACTCAGCTACCCTCCTTTCTTTATGTAGTACAGGACCAAAGCCCAGGAGATGGAACCACACTCCTTTCCACCTCAACCTAATCAGGAGAATCCTCCATAGCCATGATCAGAAGCTAACCTAATCAAATCATACCTCCCAGGTGTGTCTGGAGGTGTGTTTCCTAGGTGATCTTAGAGCCAAGTTGATGGTCAGTGTTAACCATCTCTCCTGGAGAATGAACATCTATCTCTAGGGAAACCTATGTTCTTGGAACTCACAGTCTATCTTGGGAGGTGGTCAAGACTTAGGGTTAGCAGTTGTTCCCTACCTACAGAAGAATGATGGAAAGGAACGTTCCTTCAGTGACCCGGATAAAAGAGAGTAAGTACAACTGGTCACAGAAGAGACAGAGCGGGCTGAACCGAAGTCCCCCAAAAGGATGTGTTCAAGTCCTTACCTCTAGTATCCCTCCCTGAGCATGACCTGATTTGGAAATGCAGTCTTGCAGATGTAATCAAGTGAGGATAAGGTCAGGCCAGAGTAGGTTGGTCCCTAATCCAATGACTGGTGTCATAAGAAGAAAGAGATCTGCTCACAGAGGTTTACAGGAGAAAGAAGGCCACATAAGGTTGGAGTCCGACTCTGGTGTGACGCAGCTATGAGCTAGAGAGCACCATGGACTGCCAGCAGCCGAAAGAAGCTAGGAGGCAGAAATTCTCAGTGCTTACAAAAGGAACCGAGCCTGCCAACACCTTGATTTCAGACATTTGTCTTAAGAAATGCATGAGAATGCCTGTTTCTTGTTCTAAGAAATCCAGTTTGTTGTAACTTTTTAACAAACATAGACCAGAGATTCCAGCTCAGGAAATGTTATGTGGAGAGAATTGGAACCTCATTAAGACTAGGAATGCGATCTGTAGCAGGAGACCTCTGCCTGGGTGTCCTGGGCCACCAGGGCTCTAAGCCAAATAGCGCCAGGAGAAATCTACCCTCCCAGGAGTGTGGAAAAGCCGTGAGTGGGGTTAAGATGAGCACTACTGCTCAGCCGGACCCGCCCGGAATCCTCGGGACACAGAGAGTGAAGAAAAGCCAGGGACAGGAGCCTTCCGGTTTCCATCTGTGGCAGGAGACCTCTGCCTGGGCCACCAGTGCTCCATAGCCAAATAGCGCCAGGAGTAAACTAGCCTCCCAGGCCCTCGAGACACAGGGACTGAGGAAAAGTCTGAGACAGGAGCCTTCTGGTTTCCATCTGTGACTGGGGACCTCAGCCTGTGCCACAGGACTCCATAGCCAAATAGTGCTGGGAGAAAGCTAGACTCCCAGGAGTGTGGACAAGTCTGTCTGCTCAGAGGGACCCACCTGGAATCCCAGTACACAGTGACTGAGGAGTGGTCTTCTGGTTTCTTTCAGCGACTGGGGAGTTGATCCTGTGACACAGGGCATCATACTCAAATAGTGCCAGGAGAGAGCTGTTATCCCAGGAGTGCCAACACACCTTCGAGCACAGGCAAGACGACCACTTCTGTTCAAATTCACTGGACCAAGAGGGACCCTTGCAGAGCCATCAGGACACACAAACCAAGGAACAGCTTCGGACAGGATCCTTCTGGTTTCTGTCTACACCCCAGAGCTGACCCTGTGCCACAGCTCTCCAAACCCAAATTCCTCTCAGAGAGAGCTGGTCTTCGAGGAGTATTGACATAGAGGCTTGCAGGATGGACAAGCCACAGCCAGAGAGAGTAAGACCAGCTAACACCAGAGTTAACCAGATGGTGAAAGGCAAGGCTAAGAACATAAGGAACAGAAACCAAGGCTACTTGGCATCATCAGAACCCAGCTCTCCCACCACAGCAAGCCCTGGATACCCCAACACACCAGAAAAGCAAGACTCAGATTTAAAAATCATTTCTCATGATGATGATAGAAGACTTTAAGAAGGAAATAAATAACTCCATTAAAGAAATACAAGAGAACACAGGTAAACAACTAGAAGCCCTTAAAGAGGAAACACAAAAATCCATTATAGAATTACAGGAAAACACAATCAAACAGGCAGAATTACAGGAAATCACAAGCAAACAGGCAAAGGAAATGAACAAAGCCATCCAGGAACTAAAAATAGAAATAGAAACAATAAAGAAATCACAAAGGGAGACAACCCTGGAGTTAGAAAACCTAGGAAAGCGATTAGGAGCCATTGATGCAAGCATCACCAACAGAATACAAGAGATAGAAGAGAGAATCTCAGGTGTGGAAGATACCATAGAAAACATTGACACAACAGTAAAAGAAAATGCAAAAATGAAAAAAGCTTCTAACCCAAAACATCCATGAAATCCAGGACACAATGAGAAGACAGAACCTAAGGATAATAGGTATAGAAGAGAATGAAGATTCCCAACTTAAAGGACCAGTAAATATCTTCAACAAAATTAT
>CM052715.1:49088439-49105939 GCA_028551405.1 Uromys caudimaculatus
TGCAGCCCCATGGAGGGAGCAACAGTGTCAACTGGCCTGACCCCCTGGTTCTCCTGGAGACTGGACCACCAACCAAAGAATACACATGGAGGGACCCATGGTTCGGACCACATATGTGACAGAGGAGGGCCTTGTTGGCCATCAGTGGGAGGAGAAGCCCTTGGGCCTGATGGTGTTAGAGGGCCCAGTATAGGGCAATGCCAAGTTGGGAAGAGGGGAGTGGGTGGGCAGGCAGGTGAGTGGGGGAATACCCTCATAGAGTCAGAGGGAGGAGCAGGGGATAGGGGGGTTCCAAAGTGGAGACCTGGAAAGGTGGAAACATTTGAAATGTAAATAAAATACCAAAAAGTAAAAAAAAAAAAAAAAGACTAGGAATGCATTGAGACTCACTCTCTGGAATCAGCTCAGAAGGATTTGTTATAAAGCACTCTTTGAAGGACTGAGGTTCAGTTCTTGGTATCTTGTGAAATAAACATGCCACCTTTGGAGGTGTGAAGGAAGCACTGGACAACTCAGTCCTTGTCTCCAATTGCTACATGGAACATCCGGTAAAACCAGAAGTTGCTCGTACTGGGAGACACCTAGTTCTAAGAGAAGAAAACTGACTCTTTTCCATCTTGCTTGAAGGGTTCCCGGGAAGTACATCAGATATGTCATCACTATGGAATAGGATGCTCTTCAGGGTCCATTTTGCTCTGTCAATAGGCTCTATGCTGAGCTCTATTTCTGTAGCCCAGATCCTTACGCACTAGCATATCTGAGTAGATACTCAAAATGGTGTGGCATTTCCCCTCCCCAGCTGCATGCAAACTCTATGTTCCCAGTGGTACAGCATCCCCAGCTTCCGAGTCACTTGAGGATCCTGTCTGAGGCTGACAGGATCAGCATCTCTGCTCAGATCTCAGCAAAGCTGAGCATCTGGCTTACATATCTAGCCAGTCAACGCGTACAAATGGGCACATGATACACATGGACAGGATGGTGCTATCACCTTCCTCATAAAGGTGGAGCACACAAGGCACACAATTAGCATATTCAGGAACTCCAGGTCTACTTTGTCTCCCATCAAACTTTGTGTTATCACTTCCACCCCCAAGAGTCCTCCTGTGGGCAAGATGGCTCCCATGGAATCACCATACAGAAATCTGAGCAAGGGGAGTATGGGGATTTGAGGACCAGTGAGAGAACCTACAGAAAGTGTGACACAACTTTTACACACCCATGTGGAATGATGTTACACCCTGGTCTCTCCCCTTGGCTTTCCTCCTCTTTTTGTCTCTATTCAAGTAGATAGGGAAGTTATTTCTTATCATCAGGGATAAGATTGGAAGAAAATCAGCCTGCATTCCAGACTCTCAGGCTCTGGAGCCAACTTAGAGGAACTTAAAATTTTTTCAGAGATTAAAGCTTCAAGAGGCTAGGTGCCCTTCCTAAAGAGTAGCACCCCACCCCCATCTCCACTCCCACCCCCATCCCCTCAGCCAGCAACCTCTGCTTCCCCTCCTGATTTGTCAGCATTTGCAGTGTGCATCCTGAGCTGCTGCTGCAGGGCACTCCTTGTCCATAAAGCCTCTCTTTCCCATGGTTGGGACTTGGTTTTGCATACTGTTGCATGCTTAGCACACACAACCATCTCTAACCCTACTGGGTAGCCTATAAATATCTGTTGGATGAGCATAAGAAGGACCATTTTGTCCAGAGACTTGAAGGAAGAGAGAAATCACCATTCCTGGGAGGAAGGAGAACCTCCCCCACTGGTAGAAAAACCTGACAAGGAAGGAGAAGAAAGCGGATATCTCTATCCAGGATCTCAGGGCTTCTGTCTGATATAGCAAGAGCCCTTTGAGGACACAGCTGCACAGTGCCTTGAAAGATAGGACAACATGCTGCTGCCTTGAAAGAGCAGGAGCCAGACCTGAGGACACAGGGGTCAGGACAGCAGTCACCTCTCATCAGTGACCTCAGCATGCTAGCAGCTCAAGGGCAGTGTTTAGGTGTCCTGTCATACTCTGTGGGTGTGAGGGTCTATAATAACTCAGGTGATTTTTCTCCTTGCAGTCTGCAAAAGGTATAGCTCAAATCGTCCTTCAACCTACTGTACTAGTTTTCATACCTAAGTATCGCTCAAGGTTTTTGTTTTGTTCTGTTTTGTTTCCAGTGACTTCGCTGTGGTTTGCTGTATAGGCAGCCAAATTCCCTTTGTTAACTATTTAATGGTACCTAGAAGAACTAGGTAGGACCATAGGACGCTGTGCCCGTGTGTGAAGTAAAAGAAGGCTTTGGGGCTGGTGTCCAAAGGCATTTAGAACAGAGCCAAAATGTCTTACTTACTGCTTAGCATTTGACTGGGTGTCTTCCCACACTTTAGATCATCAAGGCCCTACCAGCTTCTGTCCCCACCTTCCTTATCTCGATGCACCTCACGCTTTCCCCTAAATCTCTCTAAAATGGGCATTCTCTATAGATACAGCTAATTCCATTGGGAGTTTATCTGTTCAGTAAACACTGTCCATAGCAGAGGCCCTCCTCATAAACTCTCCTTAGCAATTAGGTCCATATAGTGTGTGGGTCCGGAAGTAATGAGCCACCACCGTTTTAGAATTTGTGTTCGAATTCACGTTTTTTACAAACACCGAAGCCAGCTTAGTTAATGAGATGGTATTGAGGGTTGAGTCACATCTGGGTGCCCACAATGCCCAAATGCAAATTTCTTGTCCTGTATGGTTTTATCTTCCTCATTAATATGCAGTACACAAAAGATGAACAGTGTGTAATTAGGACCCATGGTGGAGCTGCCTGACAGGAAGAAGTTATCACACTTGGCCATGAACAACTCCGTTTACAAACATTACCCACTCATTTAACTGTTACTATAGAGGCCTCCTACTCTCTGAAACTCCTCTCCAACAAGGCAGTGTTGTCATTTCTGTCATGTGTCACCTGGTAGGGTATAGGAGACTGGCCTTGTGAGGTAGTGGTGGGGTGGGATCTCTTTCATCATTTCATCACCCTTGCCCTGAGTACTTGCCCTGGGAACAAGCCCAGCCGTCGGATTGAGGTTCTATCTATAAGCATTGTAAGCCTGGCTTTTGTTTCATTCTTTGGTTTGTTGCTATTTTTTGAAGCCAGTCAAATATACTCAAATGAGTAATATGCAGTTACCGTTTGAAGGGGGGGGGGGTCCCTTATAGGTTCATGATTTGAAAGTGTCTTCCTCAGTGGATGACAGTATTTTGGAGGCCTGTGGGTCCTTTATAAGGTGGGTCCTGTCTGGTGCAAACAGATCACTAGGAACATGCCTTTGAAGGTTTAGCCCAACCCCCGATTCTGGCCTTTTCCCACTTCCTGGTGCATGAATCATCCTTGGGTTTTCCCTCCACCATGAATTTCTCCCTCCCTTCTCCATCATGATGGACTGAAATCTTACTAAACCTCGAGCCAAAATAAGCCTTTCCTCCTTACATGTTCCCCTCCCCCCACCCCTGTCAGGTACATCATCACAGCAATGCAAAAGCTAACAGGGAGTTCTCCATCCCACGCACCTGTCCGTGACAATGTAGCATCTAGTGAAAGGATTCAAGGTGGCAAATATGTGCCCTCT
Organism: Uromys caudimaculatus; assembly: GCA_028551405.1. NCBI lineage: Eukaryota > Metazoa > Chordata > Mammalia > Rodentia > Muridae > Uromys > Uromys caudimaculatus. The sequence goes on from CM052715.1 coordinate 49,092,041, forward strand.
TTCTCCTTCATCAGAAATGACCAAATTTATTGATGAGTTTTACTTCTAAAGAGAGTCAAGGAAATCAGACCTAAAATGGAATTAGGGACGTTCCTCAAGACAGTGGGAGACTGGGAAGGAGTCAGGCAGACTCTGCTCAAAGCAAGAGCCCCATCGCAGGGATGGAGAAGGCGGGGTGTATCTCATGGGGCAGTTAAAATGAAGAAGTGAGTTCACCCAAACAGAGGGCTTCGCACAGTCCCCAGCACATATTTGCACCCACATTGTGTGCAAGCTCTGATTAGTAATTGGGCAACTGAGCGTGATGGAGGAAGCTGGGGCTAGAGGAGGAAGGTCAGGCTAAATGCTTTCTGGGGAAAGCCCTAAGTCCTTGTTACTCAAAGCGCAATCACTGGAAATCCCTGGGAGTTTGTTAGAAACACACCCCAGACCTCCGCAGACCTGCTGAGGCAGAAGCTGCACGGTGACATGGCCCTTGGGAGAAGAGGAAGTCTCCTGCACAATCCCCAGAAACTACAACTCCCTGGCCCCAGTGAGAGAGGGACACAATGCTGCTGTTCTTCACCTCTGCACATCACTTGGAATGATAAAAAAACACAGGACAAAAAGTCATCCCAACCCTCTCCAAATCATCCATCTCTTCCAAATCTGACTTCCCAAAACCAATAACCTGTGACCTCAAAGTCCACGGGAATGTGTCCTCCTTTGTCCTGTAGCTTGCTGGTAACCTGATAGACAGCCCTAGGGCAGGGTGGCATGTTGTTTTTTAAATGACATAAGAGACACAGTGGAGCTTGCCCAACAAGCTGCAGGGCTGCCAGGATGCCAACTGGGACGCCTAAGCCTTGGCAGCAAAGGCTGCCATAGTCCAGGCTGGTCCTTACAAATAAGGTCAAGAGCTGAGGACTCGGAGACCGGAGGTGTCTCGGTGATGGTGCTGCTGCTTGGCATTTGCATAAAACCAGTAGACAGGGCTAGGAATGCATAGAATATCGGAAGCAGTTCTTTAGAACAGAAGCACAAATCATAGTGGTGGCTACGGGCTGTTGCACACTTGCTAAGCCGCTAGGATTCCCATCAAGAGTGAGCCCTGCCAGGAAGCCTTGGTGCACTCCTTTAATCCCAGCACTCTGGAAGCAGAGGGAGGCAGACAGATCCCTGAGTTCAAGGCTAGCCTGGTCTATATGAGGTCTAGGAAAGTGAGGGCTACCCAGAGAAACCTTGTCTTTAAAAAAACCAGATAAATAAATTAATTAAGAAAATAATAATAAAGGAGTGTGTCCTGAGGAACACTGTGAACCCTGGATGGCAGTGGTATGGCCTGTAGCTTCACTGGCCTGGACAATATGGGAGCCTGTACCTAGGGCAGCAGCAGGGAGAGGGTAAGACACTTTCTACTCAGTTTGCTCTCAACTAAAGCTGCTCTAAGAAAATACGGTCCACTTAAAAGGGCAGGGCAGGAGGGAGATCAGCTGCTGAAGAGAAAATAAAACCAAGGCTGGGACCCGAAGTAACATGTCATTCTTAGAAATCGTAGTAACCGCTGGGCATGGGAGTACATACCTTTGATCCCACCAACTCTCAGGAGGCAGAGACAGACAGATCTCCGCGAGTTCAAGGCCAACTTGGGCTATATAGTACATTCCAGGACAGCCATAGCTATAGAGTACCTGTCTCAAACACAGAAACAAAACAAACAAGCAAATCACAGTAACAGAAATATCATGAAGATGGACCATGTCATCCAGCAGTCCCTGGCCAGATGTAGTTAGCAAGCATTTAAAAAGTGCCTATATGACAAAGGAACCAAATTGAAATTTTATTCAGTTTTAATTAATGTTTACGTGAACTTAAAACACTGGTATGTGTGGTTCTGCTTAGAAAATTTTCTGGTAGGTTTGTAACATTTCAGACATATAAATTTACACTTTCAACTGGTAATTGCATGAATGACAGATACAAACCAGTGTTTCCAACTGGACAGCTAGCATCTAATTAAGACAGGATGCAGGTATAAAATAAATGCCACATTCTGATGACCCAGTGAGAAAGATGTAAAATACCTCAATACTTTTTATATGGATTATATATTAAAATAATATCATGATTATACTAAGTTCAAAAAGTACTATTAAAGTTTATTTTACGGTATCTTTGTCATTTCCAAAAAATGTCTTCAATTTTTTATGTAAAATTACATTTGTACAACTCTCAACAGATCCCTAATAGGAATATAAAAACTGTAAAACTCCCTTGAAAATTAGTATAAAAGTTTCTCAGATGCTACATAGAGTTATTCAACAGTTCTAATCCAAGATGTTTGTCCAAAAGAACTGAAAACATGTCTACCCTAAAACTGCTATGTGAGTGTCCGTGCAGAATAATTCACTAAATGGTGGTAATTCAAATTCCCATGTAATGAGAGAGCTAAGACACATGCATCAACTCCATGGACAGCCATATAAAAAATACAGTAGATATTTTCACATGGGTGACCCTTGGAAATACTGCATCTAGTGAAAGAAAGCACACTCTCAAAGCCGCACGCTGTATTCCATTTATATGAGACGTCTGAGAGAAGAAAATCCACAGAGACAGGAGACAGAGTTTGCCTGGGTCAGGGCCTAACTTCTAATTCTAATCCATACCCAATAGGGGGGCATCCTTTGAATAATGAAGACAGTCTGGGATTACATAGTGTCCATGGCTATCCAAGTTATGAATGTACTTATCAAAAAATCCCATATGTGTTGTAGATGGCTCTGGTACTGTTTGTATTTTGATGTTAATTCTGCTTTCCCAGGAGGGGTTGTCTGGAACGAGGAATGAGTCACGTACTCAGGTGACTTCTTGTGAACCTTCCTCCAATGAATAAAGAAACTAATCACTGAGTGAGTAGGTGGGACTTCCTGGTTGGAGAGAGGAAGAGAAGAGGCAGGAGAAAGAGACAGGCTTTTTGGACAGGGACAGCAGGAGGACAAGATGTAGCTACTAGTGGCTGCCGTTTCAGGTGAGGGATTCGTTTGGATCCATTACCGGAGGATTTAAATTAGAATGGCTTGTAATTAGGATGTTGGTTGTTTCACCCAGCGATTGAGTTACCATTGATTCTGAACTAAGCTTGTGTGGTGTTTTCCTTCACTTGGCGGCTCAACTGGGTTTCAGAGAGAAAGCCATGGCGGCAAAGCATGGATTTGCAATAAGTGCACCCCAAAGGGCTGTGGGAATTTTGAAGAGTGAGGCTGGCGTGGTAGCGACCTGCCAGCAGGAACTTAGTGAGCTGGGTAGAGAGATTTCAGAGCTCTGAGTCAGAGTCTCCACGAGATGAGAACAAGCCAGCCAGCCTGCCAGAGCCTGCTGTCGTAGCATGGGTTGATATTTTTTATATTTCTCGCAACACATATGTGGCTTGCATCCATTTTTACTGGACAGACCTGATTTAACAATCAAAAACAGAAGCATCTGTCTTCATTTCTATTCTTCCCTGATGAAGGTGACAGAATTTAGCCAGCAATCAGCAGCACAAGGTGATTTTCCTCTCCATTAACCACTGCAACGTATGGCAGGCAACTGTCTGAAGACAGTTTCAAGACTTGCTTCTGGGGTGGAGGGTGCTGCTGTCTGGGGATGCTGCCTGGCATGTTATACTGCTCAGGCCTGCTGCCCAGTGAACTTTCCCACCCACAACGTCAGTGATGAGGAGGCTGGTAACCATGGGGATGGCTGCCCAGAGGTCACCTGCCCAACCACAGCTTCCTCTGTTCCATCTCCATCCATTTTTCTGCTTCCCTGAAGACTGAATTTGGACATGGTCTACCATGAAGATTTTCTCCTGGTCCACTCTTCCTGGGAACAGTGCCTCTGGGGCTCTGAGGGTTGTCTAAGCAGCGCCTTGAAAACCACCACCTGCCTTGGAGCTGTTGGTTGTGGAGGTGTCAGGCGTGGCCTTCCTTTCCGAGATTTCTCAAGTCCCAAATATTGAGTCAGCCCTATCCAAGGTAGACTTGTTTTCCTTTCTGTGCCAGATTATCTAAGCCCAAAACAATGGCTCCTCTGATGCCTGAAAGTAAAACCCAAAACAAGGCATCAAGCCTTTTTCAGATCACCTGTTCTATCTGTAGCAGTCTCTGCTGGCTGCTTTAACAAGTTACCACAGATGTAGTGTTTTAGAAGTCCCTGAAAAGTCAGTACGTAAATTACTTAAAACTCAGATTGAATTAATTCCTCAACCCTAGAAAAGCAAAAGCTCACGGGCTTGTTGGTGTCTACCTATAATCCCAGCATTTAGGAGGCAGAAGCAAGAGAATCAAGAGTTCAGGGTCAGCCTGGGCCACACCTATATAAGATCCTGTCTCAGAGACAAAGAAAAAAAGTACATCAATTTATTATCTTAGAATTCTAAAGGTCAGAAATCCATCATGGGTGAGCTAATGTCCAGGGGTCCACAAGGCTGTGTTCTTTCCAGAGGAAACATTGTCTTTCTTTTTCCAACCTTTAAGGAGAGCTGGCAATCAGTCATTGGTTCATGGTACCTTCCTTACCTTCAGAGTTAGCAAAACAGCATCTCCAAATCTCTCTCTGACCCTTTCTCTCATTTTCTCTTTCATTTACAAGGACCCTAGTGATTGCACAGACCCACCCTAAAAGTTCAAAATAATCTCAAACTCAACTACCTCAACCTCATTCCTCGACTCAGCATAGTTATATCCTCATGGCCTATGAGGACTAGAGATGTCTTTGAGGAGGACTGCAGCTGCCTGTGAGGGCATTATTCAGCTACTAGGAAGGCAATCTACTGGTGTGTCTCTTAGCTGCACTCTGCAGCTTTCGTTACATATGGAAAAGAAATCCAGAGTTTTTGGTTTTCTGGAGTTGGAAAATTTACTCTGTGGTGGTTTGAACGAGAATGCCCCCCTACGGGCTCATATATTTAAATGTTTAGTCAACAGGGAGTTGAAAGGATTAGAAGGATAAGGAGGTGTGGCTTTGTTGAAGGAAGTGTGCCACTGTGGGCGGGCTTTGAGATTTCAAAAGCCTATGCCAGGCCCAGTCCATCTCTCTCTATGTGTGTTTCTCTGTGTTTCTCTGTGTTTCTCTCTGTCTCTCTGTCTGTCTCTGCCTCTCTCTCTCTCTCTCTCTCTCTCTCCCTACGGATCAGTATGTACCTACCTTTCAACTACTTCTCTAGCACCATTACACCTGCATGCTGTCATGTTCCCCACCATGATGATAATAGACTGAACCTCTAAAGCTGTAGGCAAGCCCCCAATCAAATAGAGTTGCCTTGGTCGTGGTGTCTCTTCACAGCAAGTGAACAGTGACTAAGACCATCTCTGCAATCTGAATTTTGAGGAATTTACCTACTGACTTTTCAGGTCTAATTCTCAGTGGCTTCATACTCTAGAGTGGGCTAAGTGGTTTATAAACTGCTATTATAATATTTATACCCCTTTCTAGTTTAAAATAAATAAATATGATTCTGATGCTTATTTTGGTGGTGGTTGTTTACAAAGGTTCTGAAATTGATGTCACGTCCTTTTACCATGTAGATCCATGGATCCCACAGTGATTTTTCAGCACAATATTTACCCATGTCTTTTCACTGACAGGTACTGGTTGTGCCCAATAAATCCCAACTCTTACTCACAAGGAATTTACAATCCAGCTGGGACACAACCCAGCATACTGTCATGGGGGGAGGGATTTACTGCAAAGACTCTAAAGACAGAGAAACTTGGAGGAGGCTGTAAACAACAGCTTCATGGTTATATGGGAGATTAGAATATCAAAATGGTTATGAAATAAGGAACGCTGGACATTAGATATGCATGAGTGGGCCAGCATCCTTTAAGGTCAACCCTTTGAAGGGAGTACCGTCATGGGGCTAGGGAGGATGTAGCTCAGTTGACAGAGTACTCACCCAAAATGCATGGATCTGTGGGTTCCATCGCTAGCACCATGTAACAGGGGATAGTGGTACATGCCTGCAATTGCAGTGCTCAGGACGTGGAAACAGGAGAACCATCCTCAGGGTCATCCTCAGTTACACAATGAGTCTGAGGCAATCTAGTCTACATAAAACCCCATCACAAAGGAAGGGAGACCTTGCCCCCAGTCTTCCAGGCTCTGGGACATTCAGCCCTCATGAGAGAGTTTAGGACGTCTTCCTTAGAATTCCTCCCCAGCAAAAGCAGGTTCTGAGGTAAGAAATTAGATGCAGTTTGTTTGGGAGTTGACCCCAGAAAACTTGGGGTGGGGTGGGGTGGGGGGAGAAGTGTGAGACAGAAAATCAAAAAACAGCTGGTAAATAGTCATTAATGAGCCTGCCACTATGGAGGGCAGAGGGCACTGTGAACACTGCCTTAGAATCATTCCTTGAGACAGGGGGAATAAGATATTGTCTAATGAGTCATACTCCTCCTTGGTTAAGAATTTTCCAGACTTCCAAATGTACTGGTCTGTTGTGGATGGGCCTGGTGCTATTTGTATTTTAATGCCAATTCCACTCTACTGGAGTGCGGACAAGGAGTGAGTCATGTATTCAGGTGACTTCTTGAGAACCAATCCCTAATGAATAAACAGAACAATCACTAGGCGAGTAGGCAGGACTTCCGGGTTGGTCAGAGGAAGAGAAAAAGGAAGGGAGAGCAGGGGCTTTTGGAATGGGGATAGCATAAGGGCAAGATGTAGCTGCTAGAGTTTCCTGGTATCATGGCGGATCTGCAAGGATTCGCCACTAGAGGAATCAGATTTTAATAAGGCTTACAAGATTAGGTTTTTGTTGTTGTGCCCAGAGATTGAGTTACCATTGTTTCTGAGCTAAGTTTGGAGGCTAAGAGTGGGTTTGCCTGATGTGCACCACAAAGACTATGGGGGCTTTGAAGCATGGGGCTGGCGTGGTAGCAACCCACCAGTGGGAACCCAGCGAGCTGGGTGGAGAAAGTTTGGAGTTCTGAGTCAGAGTCTCCACAAGATAAAAACAGGTTGGCCATTGACTGTCAGTGCATAGCCGGCCAGGTCACCAGGGCAGAGAGTTGCAGGCAGTAGTGGGGGAACCATGCTGGTCCTCTTTTAATATTTTCTGCAACACTGGTGGGTGTGGTCAAGCAACCTCCAGATCACAAGGAAGGCTTTTGGGCAATGGAGAGTTGTTGGTTGCTGGCACTGCCAGGTGGATCAGGAATGTGGGGCAGGCACTGTCCTCAGCATTAGAAACACTGTAAGTCAATAGGATCCTTTTACTTGAATGGTAATGTTCCCTCTCAGTCATAATTCACTGGGACCATGATCAATCCCAGATTTCCCTCTTTCTGTGGTCTATGATGATCTGACTTTCTTACAGAACTTGAATTCCAATTTTGCCACTTAAAATGCACACACCCTGGTCATGTTGATTACACTCTTTGAGCCTGGGGCCATACAAAGGGTGAACACATGTTTTTTGTGCAGTTGATGGCAATACTTGTTTCTCCCAACTTCAGTGCAAACTCTGACCAGGTATAGACATTGGGAAGTCATCTCAATCTCACCTTCTTCCCCTCCCCCCCAAAAGAAAAATTATGTGTAGAAAGCACTTTTTAAAATAAAATAAAAGACATTTTTGGGATAGTGTTGTCATGGAGCCTTCTCACCATACAACTAACAGGATGTCTGACTTGCTGCTTGGTTCTAGTAAATACGTTTATTTCAGAAAGATGTTCATTCAGTTGCTGTTTAAATGTCACACCAGGAGCATAGTTTTAACATTTCCATCCATAAGAACTTAGGACTGCTAAGACTAACTCTGCTATAAACTAGATGCATATGAAACTCTTAGAGACTGTGATGGCTCTGTTTGTCTGATCATTTTATTAGGTTTATTATTGAGTCACCATTCACACTTTAAAGATATTGATAAAATTTGCCTCTTTGCCAGAAATGATATTGCCAATCTGCACACCCACCAGCAGGGCAGTAGAAAACCTGTCTGCTCACAGGCTTATTGTGCTGCCATAGCTTTGAGAACAATCTCTGAGAATTGAGAAAAGGAACACAGGACAAAGGGATGGAGGGAGGAGGAAAGAGATTGGCAAATTTGCATATCTCTTCATGAACTGCTTGGGAATTGTGGTGGTTTGAATATGCTTGGCCCATGGGCCAAGTGGCACTATTAGGAGGTGTGGCCCTGTTGGAATAGGTGTGATGTTTTTGGAGGAATTGTGTCACTATGTAGGTAGGCTTCAAGGTCTCCTAATACTCAAGTTCTGCCCAGTGTGGAAAAGAGACCCTCCTCCTGGCTCCCTGAAGACGTCTCCTTCTAGCTGCCTTTAGATCAAGATGTAGAACTCTCAGCTTCCTCTCCAACACCATGCCTACCTGGACGCTGCCATGCTTCCTGCCATAATAATGGTCTGAACCTCTGAAACTGTAAGCCAGCATAATTAAACATTGTTCCTTATAAGAGTTGCTTTGGTCATGGTGTCTCTTCATAGCAGTAAAACCCTAAGGCAGTCACTTTGTCCATTTTTAATTTTTGTTAGGATTCATTTTTATTTTATGTGTGTTTTGCCTTCATATATGTATGTGCACTACCTATATGCAATGCCCTTGGAGGACAAAAGAGGGTGCTGGATCCCCTGGAGCTAGAGTTACAGACAGTTGTGAACCCAGAGCAAGATTAGGCCCAGGTGTGATAGAAATGGTAATTTCAGAATGGGGTCCCACCCAGCTAGCTCATCTTCCATACTTGACAGAGGCAGGCAGACTCTGAATTCTTTTGCAATGTCAAAGGAAAATGTGTGCTTGCTGTATCCTAAGATTTAAGGGGCTGGGGTCACAGGATGCTGACTCTTAGGATAATCAAAAGGAAACCTAGGGTAAATGACTGGGTTGATATGTAAAATAACAGACTTGGCTTATGATCTGCAAGAGAGGGGCTATCCAGAGAATTTTTTAGAATAGCCAGAGAGAACTGCTTGAAGAATGGACATGAGCAGAAGAGAGAGAGAGAGAGAGAGAGAGAGAGAGAGAGAGAGAGAGAGAGAGAGAGCGCACTGCTGTCTGGAGATTGCCAGAGAAAGCAGAACAGAGAGAAAGCAACAGTCTGGATCACTGTCTCCAGCAGAGCACAGGCCACCTCTTGGATCCATGATTTGACTTCGAGTAATTTGTTTTCTCTGCTCCTAGACACCCCTACTCTCAGAACTCCTTTCCAAGTCAAGGCTGGCCCTTGGCAGCTGAGAATGACTTTCTTTCCTGATCTTCCCACCTTTACCTGTGAAGCAGTAGGATTACACCCAGTAAATCACTCCACCAAGCTTGGCTTTTGTGGATAGATATAGCCTTTGTTGAGGTTTATGCAAAATTTTTACATCTTTGGATTTCCTCATTGTTTCCTTCTTATCCTCAAAAAGGCTTGCTCAATCTTCCACTTTACTTGATACTCACTTTGGCAACAAAATCAATAATTTCTTGTGATTTGGTGCCTTGGAAATTAGAGATATTTATGTTTTGTTTCCTCCACTGAGGAAAAAGGGCTACTCAAGGCTATGCTTGCTCACCAGAACTAACATTTTCAGTTCTAAGGGGTTTTTTTTTCTTTTCAAAAGAAAGGAAGGAAGGAAGGAAGGAAGGAAGGAAGGAAGGAAGGAAGGAAGGAAGGAAGGAAGGAATAGAAAGAAAAGAAAGAAAGAAAAGAAGGAAGAAATTTCCAGCTCCAAGTTTTGTTTCTTTTTCTAAAGAAAATCTGAGCACAGTGGAACAAACAACATAACCCTTTAATCCTGGTACTTAAACAAAAAGATCTTTGTGAGTTCAAGGATAGCATCATTTACTTAGTAAACTCTAGGTAAGTCAGATCTACATAGGGAAAACTTATCTAAAAATTAATTCCATCTCCTTAAAATATTAAACATTATTAATATTTTCTATCATTGGATTCTTACCTCCTTCACAAGAGTTCATCATATCTGTCTTTTGGGTTCATACCCAGGTGTCTTAGTTAGGGCTTCATTGCTATGAAGAGACACCATGACCAAGGCAACTCTTACAAAGGAAAACATTGCACTGGGGCTTACAGTTTCAGAGGTTCCGTCCACACTCGACATGGCAGGAAGCATGGCAGCATCCAGGCAGACATGGCAATGGAGGAGCTGAGAGTTCTATATCTTGATTTGAAGGCAGCCAGGAGAAGACTCTGATTCCACACTGGGCAGAGCTTAGGCATAGGAGACCTCAAACACACACAGCAACATACTTCCTCCAACAAGGCCACACCTCCTCTAACAAGGCCACACCTCCTCCAACAAGGCCACACCTCCTCCAACAAGGCCACACCTCCTCCAACAAAGCCACACCTCCTCCAACAAGGCCACACCTCCTCCAACAAGGCCACACCTCCTCCAACAAGGCCACACCTCCTCCAACAAGGCCACACCTCCTCCAACAAGGCCACACCTCCTCCAACAAGGCCACACCTCCTCCAACAAGGCCACATCTCCTCCAACAAGGCCACACCTCCTCCAACAAGGCCACACCTCCTAATGCTACTCCCTATGGCAAGCATTGAAACACATGAATCTATGGGAGCCAAACCTATTCGAACCAGGACTGTATAGCTGGGTCACATGTAGTTCTATTTTTAGTTTTAAAAGGAACCACATTGATTTCCATAGTGGCTATACCAGTTGATATTTCTACCAGAAGTATTTAGGGGTTTCTTGCTCCTCCCTGCCCCTACCACTTGTTTGTACTTGATATAACAAATACTATGACAGATTGACTTTGGGACATAAACTGTACCATGTGTTATGTTTTACTTTGCAATGTGCCTATGTTAAATTGTGATACGTCCATCATATATATATATGGTCTGTTTACACATTTCTCTCAACATTGCCTTTCAGGCATATCTAATCTGTGGCCCACACACATGACTGTATGAGGCAGAAAGGTGTTATGAATGTGGCCAAACAATAAACCCTAAACTTATGAGATGTTTTGTAATCTATTATTTGTTTTGTAACTGAGTCAGTTCCTGATCATGAACTTTGCACGTGATGGCATTGTGTCACAATAGCAAAAGCTTGGACACACCTGCTGAACTCCATAGCCCGAATGTCACAGACTCCATGGGAACATGGGAACGCTTTGCTTAAAGGTAGATTCTGGGAAGTGAAATGCTCCATCATAGGCAGCAGGCCTCTTACCTTTAAACAAGTTGCCAAACGCCACAGCTGCTGCTCTATGCCTGGATCCCAATATCTCAACCTTATTGGATTTTTATCTCTGTCCCGTTGTCTTTCTCCATGTCTCTCTGTCTCTGTCTCTCTCTCTCTCCCCCCCCATGTGTGTGTGTGTGTGTGTGTGTGTGTGTGTGTGTGTGTGTGTGTGTATTATTCTACATGTGTGCAGAGGCCAGAAGAGGGTGCCAGATCCCCTAGAGCTAGAATTGTGAGCCACCTGATGTGAGTGCTAGAAACTGAACCCCAGTCCCCTGGAAGAAGAGTGAGTGCCCTTAACTTCCAAGTCATCGCTCTAACCCCATAATTTTTAATTTATTTTATTAAGGGTAAAAGATATCTTTTCAAAGTTTGTGTATTCCTAGTTGCCAGTAATCACAGTATCTCCTCCTGCTTACCAATTATAGGTCTTTTCTATAAGCTGCACATTTATTTATCTTTTTTAAAAAAAATTTGTATAGTTTGGCGTCCATTGCGAGGTGTTGCTATTTCCCCGTATGACGCCTAGTTGCCAGTGTTGAGTATGTTGATAATTCCTAAAAGCTGAAAGGCTGTTTTTATTGCAAACCCATTCTCAGTGCAGGATTTGAGCCTACATTCTCTATTCATATCGACTCTTCTATGTTTCGGTGGCTTACCCTAGGTTTATCACCTCTCTATTTGTGATCAGTTAATTTAATGTCCCAATTTTGCTTTAAAGATGCAAGCTCATCTTCAGTCACAAAAACAAAACAAAATAAAAAAAAAATCCAATAAAGCTTGTTTCTGGCATCTAGCTCCAACCAAAGCAGCAGTGAAAGATGAGTTATGGCGACCCTCAAAGCCCAGTGATCTTTCTCTTACCAGCTCCCCCTGCTGCCAGCCAAATCCCTGGTACTGTACTCCTCAAAAATAAACTCAGCTGCAAATGGCACACCTGTTCTGGATTAGTTACAATAAACCAGGGTCTGTGTTTATTTCAGTCGCACAGACAGGTGAGGAGCTCTCACTCCTCTGAGGGCGAAAGATTAAGCTTTATAAGCCCCAGACTCCCCGTTGTTGTTTCCATACTGGGCAGTTTTTACAGGAACAGCCCAGATTGCAGTAGTCACCCTGGATCTGTCTAATGAAGCGCATGGCTTCTAAAGAACACTACTCTTAAAAGCCACCGAAGGAACTTACTAAAAATGCAAGTCTGATTATGCAGAGGGAAAGTCTAAATCGGGGGTCTCCATCAGATCCCTCCCCTCGGAGATAGAGAAACCCTGTAGAAGAGAGGGAGGAAAGATTCTAGGAGTCAGAGGAGATGGAAGACTTCAGAACGTGGCCCACCAAATCAACATAGCAGGACTAATGGGCTCACAAAGACTGAAGCGGCAAGCATGGGGCCTGCATGGGTCTGCACTAGGTCTTCTGTGTATGTGTTGTGGCTGTTAGCTTGATGTGGGACCTCTAATAGTGGAAGTGGGTTTATCTCTGACTCTTTTGCCTGCTCCTGGGATGATTTTCCTCTTATTTGGTTGCCTTGCCCAGCCTCAGTATGAGAGCTTTTGCCTTGTCTTATTGGATCTTGTTTTGTCCTGTTTGGCTGTTGTCTTTTGGAGACCTGCTCCAAATGAACAATCCCAATACCATCATTAGAAAAGTGGTACTAAATAATCTATCCTTCAGGTCTCCATACCTCTGCTCAGCAGGATTGAACTTGGAGACCCCAGAATGACCCCGGCATCCACTCCATGTGGGCTTCAAGAATTTCTTTCCAGGACGTGCCCTAAGCTAGCTGAGTTTCCATAAGGGCACCCATGCCCAAGCCCTGCCATGGGACTAGTGCGCTAACATCAGAATCTCTGGGGCACAACTTGGACCTCTGTATTCAGCAGGTACCACGCACGGTTCTGCAGCAGAACTTGACATTTGCACCTTGGAGGTTAAAGAATCAACTGAAGGCTTTAATAACTCTCAAAGCCCAAGCTTCACTGCAGACCTGATAACAGTGGACTCTCTGGTGGTAGAGCACAAAGAACCCCCCAGGAGATTCCATGAATATTGAGGACAGTGACTTAAGATATTCATTCATTCATTCATTCATTCATTCATTCATTCACTTTTGCCATTCTGGGGATGAAAGCCAGGGCCTCCGACATGATAGGCAAGCATTCTACTACTGTGCTTCATCCTGCCCCCTTAAAAATCTTTCTAATTAGGAAAGGTGCTGTGCTCTGCCAATCAGGGCTTCTGGACCCTGAGAGCTCACAGGAATCTCCTAGGGAATGGGTGAAATGCAAATCTGGTTCAGCAGGAAAGCCAGGAGGCTTGGAAAGTCTGAACTTCTAACCACATGAGCCACAGACTGCACAGGGAGACACAAGGCTGTAAGCATTCATTTTGTCTGGTTGCTTACACCTAGAACAGTGAGAGCAGGGAGCCTGAACCGTGTCTTGCCCATTCAGATGGGGAATGGTGTTTGGCAGAAGTGGTTCAATGGCTTTGTGATTGAAAACAAAACAAATGTGTGTGTTTCTCTCTGGGTCTGCCGTGGAGCGGTGTTGACAAGAGGCTCAACAGCCACATGCTCTGAGAGATGAGCCAGGGTAGCCTCTGCCCTTCCTGTCATTGTCACCAGAGCGGGAGCCACTGTTTAACAGTTGTTATTTCTGGTGCAAAGTGTAAAACCTGTATTGCTAGAAGGTTTAGGCGTTCC
>CM052715.1:49110939-49165169 GCA_028551405.1 Uromys caudimaculatus
CTATCCAAAGCCCGCTTCACCTCTGACTTATCTGAGCCCCCAGACAAGGACTTCACCGATGCCTCTGTCTCTGCCTTATCCATGGTCTGTAGATTGTCACTGGAGAATTCCTCTCCTGCTTCAGAGTTGTCTCTGGTTTCTCCCCGAATTCCTGAACAATCATTTTCAACAGCCTCGGAAGCAGTAGGGAGTGGAGCCCTCCCCGGTTCTGTCATCTTAGCTGTTCCATCCTGGTGAGGTCCCAGGGTAAGAGTCATTTCTGAATGCAGGGGTAACGGACTATGCCTGGAGGTTCTGCTGCTCCTGACCCCCACTTCCTGGGGTTGTGAGTGATAACTACAGAAGCCAGTGGCGACATTCATAGACCACATGCCACCTGACACCTGAGGCCCACAACCCATTTCACTGAAGAAATGCTCGCACCCACCCTGACCACACTCATTGAATTCCATCTCTTCGTCATCGCTTTCTAATAAAAAAACTCGGTCAGTCCCCTGCAGGCTCCTTTGCCAAACCGCATTAGAGTAATCTGTCATAACATCGGAACATTCCAGATACTCCAGGTCATCATCCGAAAACTCCTCCATGTAGGTTAGGGTTATCTCTGGGCAAAGTTCGTAGTCACTGTCAGAGTCATCGCTGGAAACCTGGGGTCCCGGCTGCATGTTGATGGAGTTGCTGTCACCTGGGTAAGGACACAGGGTTGCCTCCGGCAGTGGAAGACTGAAACTTATGTATTTCTGTGCTTTGGGGGTTTGATGACTTGGGGTGACACTCTCATTAGATTCTTCGTATCCTAGGCCGTCGCCAATTAACCCTGGCTCAGCGGCATGCACTGTCCTGAGCTGGGGTACATCTTGTTTTTCAATAGTGTTGTTTGAATTAAAGGAATTGTCTCGCGTGCTATTTGAATGGTAAGACTCTGTCCTTTGTCTTGTCTCTTTAACATATTGGGGATTCTCAGAATTGGAAACACCAGGGTCACGACTGGCCACTATCTGGGATGAACACAAGTGGTTGAATTTGTCGGGGGAGGAATCAGTTGCCATGCAAGCCCCTGGGGCAGTACTTTCTTCTTTCTCACAAGGATTCCATTTCTCAGCTGTGTGACTTATGCTGTCTTCTTCCTGTATCTCTGTTTCACGCTTGCCAACCACGTCTCTGCCTCCTCCTGGATCAGGAGCGACCTGTGGGTCCTGTAGACACTGGACCTCAAGGGATGCTGAACAGCAGATCACGCCCACGCAGCTTCTTGCCGAGACCTGGTAAACAGCGGAGTCGCTCTGGGTACAGCTAGGAAAGGATAGACAGGTAAGTGAGGGCTTGTACTCAGACATTTGTCACATCTTGTTGCTGAAGAAAATGTCCAGCTCAAAGAATACTAAGAAGGAATGTTTTATATCCTACCTTTTTATCTAGCTATTTAAGTCAGCTTTAGTGTTCATGAATTTCAAAGAGCATTGTGCATGTGAATTTCAAAGACATTGGATACTAGTAATAAAAGCATTCTACCATAACATTCTAAAACAATACTGAAAACAGAGGCTCCTTTTAAAGACTATATCAAGAAGGCACATAGCTTAAAAATAATAATAATAATAATGTCTTACTTTTTTGAGACTAATATAATTATGTCATTTCCCCTTCTGTTCTTCCCTCCAAGAAGTGGTGTTTCTTGGCAAGAAATTATAACGACATCACAATGGGGTTGTACGTAGGAAGTCGGTGCCATTTCCTCCTTAATATGACTAAAAAATCCAACTCACAGCCATGAGCTCCACTGGCTGGAAACCTGTGTCCACATGTCACCTTGACTAATGGATCAAGTCAGGTGTCCTGCTTTGGCCCAACAGGGACAAACTCTGAATCAAACTGAGATTGTACTCCCTGTTCCAAGAGGGACAGCGCTCCTGTGGCTCTTTTCTGTATTGACTGGAGCCATGTGGAGCCTGTATCTAGCATGCCTCACTGACTCTGCATGGATCCTTCTGAAGGCCTTGCAGTCCCAATAAGAGCTTGGTACCATTGTAAAAGGTAAATTCTTACTGATTCCATTTGGTTGCATTGTAATGTGGCTGACTTTGCACTGTGTATCATTCAGCTTAGGAAACATATATTCAGAAAGTGAGATCTGGGAGTCAGGCCTTGACTTGGAGGAAATGCTTAGACTTTCCCCCAACTGTTTCCTATGTAAGCTATGTATGGATATCTAATGGCAGAGGAGTGAGTTAGATGGTTAGATATAGTTCAGATACTGTAGTCTGAGCCCTTCTTCACTCTCTCTGAAGGAAGCCCTTTACCTTCTCACCCAACATTTGCTCATGAGCCTTCAATCATGAGGACTTGAAGGGAAGGCTTGCTCACCTAGTCAGAAAGAACGTCAAGGATGCCTTGTTTGGATGGTAACCAGCTTCTAGATGGATTGATCTTGGCCATGACCTACTCTCTGCCTGGGAGAACAGCCTGGGGAGATGAGCTTAAGGCAGCAGCCTATTTCACACACTTATTCAGGTCTGGACGAAGCAGAAACTTTGACAGAGTATTCTTCAAGAATGTTAGTTTCCCCAGAGGTGTATAGGAGCATCCTGACAACTTGCCATACATTTTAGTTCACACTTGTGACTCTAGCAGTGGGAAGGTTAGGACAGTGAATGGCAGAAAGTTCGAGGCTACACTGGGCTATAGAGTAAGAGCCCATTTCAAACAAAACAAAGACCGAGGGGGAGGGATTCTGAGAACTCTATTTAAAATTCTTAAATGTGGGGCTTAAGAGACGCTCAACCGCTAATAATACAGTCAGTCTACTCTTCCAGAGGACCCAACTTCAACCCCCAGCACCCAAATGGTGGCTCACAGCCATCGGGAACTCCAGTCCCAGGGGATCTGAGGCCCTCTTTTTTTTTTGTCTCTGCAGACACCAGGCACACACAAGGTACACAGTCACACATGGAAGCAAAACACCCATTCACATAAGACAGATAAGTAAAATTACTTTTAAAAAAAATTGACTTTCATAAATCATCATTTCTAGATGGAGGAATTAAAATATCTCTTCAAAGATAGGGATCATTCTGATGTGAGCTACCAAGCCCACCCACCGCTCCCCTTCCTTGTCCTCATCAGTTAGGCAGACTCACATCTCCCCAGCTAAAACCAAACTTTCACCCAATAAAAAGTGGCCTTTGCAGCAGTTTCACATTATATCATTTACTTTCTGAACCTTTGCAATTAATTCCAGGAGCTCTGACCTCCGTTACCAGTTTACAGGAAGCACCAGAGAACAGTGTGGATGACAGGAAATTCCCCAGTCATTCAGGTGCTCTGACCTGTGGGTGCCAGAGAAACCCTGAAGGTACCAGGACCAGTGTGGAGAGAAGTGAAAAGAAATTAAGGCCAGAAGGCACTCAGAGCCACAAGACAGCAAAGATGAGTCTTGAGACCCAAGGAGAACCAGGTGGCACACACGTGTAACCCTAGCATTTGGGAGGCTGAGGCAGGAAGACTGTAGACTGAAGCCACTCTGGGCTTCATAGCAAGGTTTTGTCTAAAAATATATTAAGTATGTATTAAACATAAATTTTTAAAATGGAGACAGTAACTGTATTAAAAATAACTAAATTAAATATATCAGATTGTCATAGCTGAAAATAATTTTACAGCACATATATTAATTGACATAAAATTTCCACTCCTCCCTCCATACAGTGAGTGAAAAGGGAAAGGAATTGGATTAACAGAACCAACTTTCCACTGGCTAACGAATGCTTTGAGTTTTGCTTTGTGGTTGATGTATCCTTGATCTTTATCTTTAAGCACCCCACAGAAAAGGAGGAGAACACTGGACAAAATACCAGTGTCTGTTGGATGCTTCTACATTAAAACAGTTTAGTGACACCCCACATGCAAAACTGGGGTGCAAATGAGTTAAGTAATTCCTCCAAAACGATGAAGGGAAGAAACCACAGAGCCAGTGGAGCCTTCGGACTCCGGTGCCTAGGTATGTTTGTACTTAGAAAACACGGCCATTCAAAGAGAGGAGACAGTGGAGTAGAGAGAAACAGTGTGCCAATGAAGCCTTTCAATCCAAATCCTTCACCCTAATCGGTCATTTAGCAGTCTCTTATGTGTTGATACCTGGCATTACGTTAAGAACTGAAGAGAGCCGAGGCGATGTGAGAGAGATCATATCCATCCCCGGCCACCTCAGAGAGGAATTCCATGCAAGGCTGCACCAAGCCTTCTGGAATGGGAAAGAAGCTCAAAGAAAGGATGTCAGTGGTAGCCAGCTGAAATCACGTAAGGCCAGTGGGGATGTAGAAACTTACAAAGATGCCGGCAGAGAGATTGTGGACCTCACAGTGTTTCCTATGTAAATGCGCCAAGAAGGAATTCCCTGAACAATTCATCGATGGAGTTCCATCCTGTGGGTCCTTCCTTTTGGCTGAGAGAGGCAGTAGCTATCTTCCACACTGTTGGAAAGTTGTTTGTTGTTGTTGTTGTTGTTGTTGTTGTTTTCTTTTTGGTTTTTTTGAGACAGGTTTCTCTGTGTGGCTCTGAATGTCCTGGAACTCACTCTGTAGAGCAGGCTGGCCTCAAATTCACAGACCTGCCTCTACCTCCCAAGTGCTGGAATTAAAGGTGTGCACCACAATTGCTCGGTTTGTTGCAGTCTTACCTTGAAGTCTCTAAGCTCTTTCTAAATAAATTGTTTCCTTATTAAAGAAAAGAGGTCCAAATTACTGTAACTAGATGGGGCTTCTGGGTTTGTAACCCCAGAATTGTACTGGAGTAGAGATGATGAAACCAATTTGGTATGGAGACTCCTTTATACATTTCAAATCAACTGAGGTTACCAAAGTACTTTTGTTAATGTGGCTTATGTCTGTCAACATTACATCAAAAGGAAAAGACAAAATTCAAATATTTATTTATTTAATCCAAAATCAATACATATCTTAGCATATATAGGATATTTATAAAAAAAATAAGCATATTTTCCAAAACAAAGTAAAATTTTATGAAGGACACTGTTTCACACTTTCCTGGGTATCTTTAACATGAGCCTTAATAGGTGACAGCTGGAGATTTGGATCTGGATCTGCATCCAGTGTGATGCAGTACACTGTTTTAGTAGGTGAAGAGAGTCTGCCCTCACACAGGCACACATGAGGAGAATGACAGGAGAGAGAGCTTCGGGGGCAAGAATAACTGAGGAAACCAGAATGTTCTAGTTCTGAAAGGTGCTGAATACTGAGTGGAAAGGGTTGGATTTTATCACCTGTCACAGATACTTTTAGCTGTCCTTGAAGCAGGAGGCTTACTTGGCCCATTCCCCCCCCCCCCCGAGGAAATATCTGCTAAACATCCCTTGTCTATTTCTTTAAGTGTGCATGTGCTTGTGTGTGTGTGTGTGTGTGTGTGTGTGTGTGTGTGTGTGTGTGTTACAGGCGTGTAGAGGTCAGGGGATAGCCTTGTCTTCTGTTGTTCATCATTGTGGCATAGGCTAGCTGGCCAAGGCTACTAGAGATGCCTGTACCCACCACTCATTTTTCTGTAGGCATACTGGGGTTAGACGCAGGTTACTCTGTTCGGCTTCATATAGATTCTGAGGAACTAGAGTCAGGTCCTCACATGTGGACAAGTGTGTTTACTGAGCTACACACATCCCAGCCCCTGACAATTTTTTTTTAAGTAAAAAATCTGTAAAAACTCTGTAAAAAACAAGTGGCTAGTTCAGCTTGAAGCTTAGATAATAATACATATACTTTTGGTCATTACCCGAGGAGCCCGGCAGTGGTTTTGTGATTATGAATTCTGTCTGCTAAAATAGTTATTAAGGGGGTTCTTACTGAGTTATTAAGATCTAATAAAATTGGTTAGGTTTTACATTTTCACAAAAAGTCAGTGTTAAATAATACTCTGTCGGCTTTAACCACAGCTATATGGCAGTAAAGAATTCTACAGCGGCAAATACAGCTTGGGACTGATGCCTCGATTGGTCTCAGAGGCATCAACCAGTTTATCAGTGTACAGGTCAGCACACTAAAGAGAGCAAATAATGTGTATACACACGTTTAAACATATATATTGTTTTATATACATTTTAACATATATACATACATATGTGTGTGTATGTATGTATAGTGTGTGTGTGTGTGTATGTGTGTGTGTGTGTGTGTGTGTCCTGAAACTCACTCCATAGACCAGACTGGCCTCAAACTCACAGAGATCTACCTGCCCCTGCCTCTCTATTGCAAGTTAAAGAGAAAGGGTTTATTTGGCTTACACTTCCACATCACTGTTCATCACTGAAGGAGGTCAGGACAGGAACTCAAGCAGGGCAGGAACCTGGGGCAGGAGCTGATGCAGTCTCTGGAGGGGAGCTGCTTTGTTTACTCTGCTTTCTTACACAACCCAGGACCACTAGCCCAGGGATGGCATCATCTACAATGAGCTGGGCCCTTTTCCTTTGGTTTTTCGAGACAGGGTTTCTCTGTGTAGCCCTGGCTGTCCTGGAACTCACTCTGTAGACCAGGCTGGCCTCAAACTCAGAAATCCGCCTGCCTCTGCCTCCCAAGGGCTGGGATTAAAGGCATGGGCCACCACTGCCCGGCATTCTCTCAATTGAGGCTCCCTCCTCTCCAGAGATGCTAGCTTGTGTCAAGTTGACTCAAAATTAGCTATCACATCGGGCTGTACACACCTATAATTCTAACCCTTGGAGGTAGAGGGAAGAAGATCAAAATTCAAGGTCATCTCAAATTCATAATAAGTTTGAGGCTGGTCTGGGGCACACAGTCTGAAATGCACAGTGTCAGGACAGAAATTCCCATGCAGGTTGAAAATTGAGTTATTCCAGCCATAGCTGCTGTTCTCTTCCCCTAGTGTCTGGACTGAGGCCATTTGCCCGATGCAAAGCCATCCTCCCAGCCACAGGAATTGTCTGTAAATCAAACTGTGCCTCCTGGCTAGAGGTAAAACTTAGACCCTCTCTAGATCCAGAGTGTGAGCCACCACCCTGGGCCATGACCATTCCCTGTCACTGTGAGCCCTGTTTTCCAGTGGAAAAGAGCAGGAACTGGGAAGGTAACATCTGCCGGGTCTTCACCCTGCAGTCAGGCTGTGGACCGCCTGAGCCTTGCCTAGGCATGCCACCAGCAGAGAAAAGAGAAGAGAGCTCAATAAATAACTGCATGATGACATCTGTGTCCTTGTTTTGTCACAGAACCAGGTTAAGGTCATCCTATTTTCTTAGGCCGAGAGTCTGTATTTTAATACCTGGCTCCTTGTGGCTGTCAGCGATTTTCTTTGAGTTATTCAAAATAGCTAAAGAAAGAAGACAAAATTGGGGGTTATTTCCTCCTCCTCCTCCTCCTCCCCCTCCTCCTCCTCCTCCCCCTCCTCCTCCTCCTCCTCCTCCTCCTCCTCCTCCTCCTCCTCCTCTTCCTCCTCCTCCTCCTCTTCCTCCTCTTCCTCCTCCTGCTCCTAGATAAAACCTGAAAGGAAATATCTATATACATACTGGCTGTGTGCCAGTTACTTCTGTTGCTGTGATAAAACACCGTGACCAAAGCAACTCACAGAAGAAAACATTTATTTGGGCTTACTGTTCCAGGGGGATAAAAGTCTGCGATGGCAGAAGGACACATGGTGGTTAGAGCTGGAAGCTGGGAGCTCACATCTTGAACTGAAAACAGGAAGCAAAAGGCAAACTGGGAATGGTGTGTGGCTTTTAAATACTAAAGCCTGCCCGTAGTGACATACTTCCTCTAGCAAAGCCACACCTCCCAAGTTCACCCAAATAGCATCACCAACTGGGGAACAAGTGTTCAAACATCTGAGCTTATGGTGGGGCATTCTTATTCAAACCACCATAGTGTGTGTCTTAGTCAGGGTTTGTATTCCTGCACAAACATCATGACCAAGAAGCAAGTTGGGGACGAAAGGGTTTATTCAGCTTACACTTCCACATTGCTCTTCATCACCAAAGGAAGTCATCACAGGAACTCACACAGGGCAGCAACTTGGATGCTGAGTGGATGCAGAGGCCATGGAGGAATGCTGCTTACTGGCTTGCTTCCCCTGGCTTGCTCAGCTGGCTTTCTTATAGAGCCCAAGACCACCAGCCCAGGGATGGCACCACCCTTCATCACTAATTGAGAAAAGGCCTTACAGCTGGATCTCATGGAGGCATTTCCTCAAGGGAGGCTCCTTTCTCTGTGATAACTCCAACTTGTGGCAAGTTGACACACAAAGCCAGCCTGTACAGATTGCTATCTACTAAGTGAAAGGGACAGGGAGATGTTTAATTCCTAGGCAATTTCTACAGGACCTACCTTCCCATCTACTAAGGAAAAATGAAATATCTATACAAATAGCTACAATATAGGACAGTGCCTACTAAGGGCCACTAAAAAGTCATGCCAAATACATGGATTCTGGTTGCTAGGCACAAGATAGAGTGAAGGTTTCTGGTGTAACTTAGCAGCTGAAGCAGGCCCAGGAAATGCATTGTCTGATTTTGAAGGGAAAGATGGCATTTGCCCAGGACTGGGAGAGTAGAGTGATTCCTCCAGACAGAAGGAAAAGTTTAGACAGAGGAAACATCCAGGTATTCACAGGAAACATTTGACTATGTTCCAGGGACAGGGCTAGGTAGGCATATAGGGACGTCCCCCTATTTATTATTTAATCGGGACACTTTATTTTAATCAGTGTGTGTGTGTGTGTGTGTGTGTGTGTGTGTGTGTGTGTGTGTGTATGTGTATATATATGTGCACATGCAGGGGTGTATACACGTGTGTGGAGGCCAGAGGTCAACCTTGGGTGTCAGTACTCAGGAGATGTCCACCTTGTTTTTTGAGACACCATCTCTTACTGGCCCACTGGAGTTTACTGGTTAGGCTAGACTAGTTGGGCAGAGAGTTCTAGAGACCTCTGTCTCCACCTCCCCAGGACTGGCATTATAAATGTATGCCACCTTGTCCAACTTTTTTTTTAAAATATGGATTCTAAGGATCAAAAACTCAGGTCCTCGTTTGAGATATCTCTCAAGCCGCATTAAAGTTTGAAAAGTGATCTTCTTAACAGCCCCTAAATAACAGACAGAGATGGTTAACCATGCTGGGAAAACATGAAGCTAATCCAGGTGAATCAAGAGGTATGGTCACCTGCCAAGAAATGGCAGAGCCAAGTTGGGGAAATGTTTTCTGTCCCACACTGAGGGGTTTAGACCTCAGTTCACTGAAAAGCAGATTAAAGATCCATTCAGGTCAAGAATGGAAGAAAATTCTGTAAGATATTCTGCGGCTCTATACTCCAGTGATTAGAGGCGGGGAGGGAAGGCTCTTGCTCTGTAATGAGACCTGTGGCCCTGATTGAACAGGAACATGCTATTCTCCCTAGAACCAACACTACATTCCCAACCCATGCCATGGGACTTGATAATGGAAATTTAAAAAAAAAAAAAATTAAAGTGTAAGATTTAGTTGCTCCCCCAGGGTAGCTGAGCTACCACTTCAGGAATGAAATAAGATGACAGGACATGATTTACAACCTCAAGTGTCATCAAATTCCAAAAGGCATGCTGAGGCTTCTGGTGGTTAGCAGGGGAGAGGTCAAGGTGGCCTGGATCTTTAGGGAGTAACTCGAACCCGGTGGGGAAGGATTAAACGTAGGTTGTGAGGGGAAGAAGAGAAGGTATTCTGGGCAGATGTACCAGAGCAGTAAACTGGTCAGGTCATGTGTGAAGGTTTGCAAAACACTGCGCCGGGGTGGCAGTCCCAGGAGACAGGGGGAGCTGCAGGAAGCGTAACACAGGAGGCACAGAGGGGACATCAGGAACAATGTAAAAGCAAACTGTAGGGTGGGAATGCTTTTTCTCTTCACAGTGTGCACCTGCGGCTAAGGGACAGCAGCATGTATGCCTGGGGTCATGGTCACAGGTAGCCATGTACTGGGTGACCCTGGATAAGCTTCTTAGCAGTTCTAGATAATAACTGACTCTGTAGCCCTGGGAGTGACCATGCTTAAAGGAAAAGGATCCTCGTGGGGTCAGCAGCTGCAAGTGTGCACCTACATGAACATGTGTGCGCATGAGTGTGGAGCCCAGAGGTCAACCTCAGGTCATTCTTTAGGAATAATCCACCCTGTTTGGTTTTTTTAAACACAGGGTCTCTCTCTGGGACCTGGTGTTTGCTAATAAGGCTAAGATGGTCAGTGATCTGACCTTTCCCCAGCTTCCAGCTTCTGTCCTTGCTGGTCACCCTCATGAGAATGTTCTCTACTCAAATAATAACCACAGCACCCTCCTCCTTTCTCCTCCACCTCTCTGCTCATGGCACACAATCAGAGAGACCTCCTTCCCTGGCCCACCTTCCCTCTACCTGCCTTCTTAGGTTTTCAGTTGTTTGTTTTTTTAACCTGATACACTGTATACTTTCTGGCTTGTTAAGTGTCCGACTCCCTATACTATCCTACCCCAGAAGATCAGGGACTCTAGTGTACATTGCTCTATCACCAGTTGCTAGAATGGTCCCTGGAACATTGTAGACATTCAGTGAATCCTCGTGTGTGGAGGAAGTCCTGCTATCAATTCAATTGCGCTGTGTTCCAGCCAGCATGTAAGTAGACTTTATTTTGCAGGGATCCCTGAGAGGCTGTGCCTTGGTGAACCATATCATGGACTCCCCAGGGTCTTTGGAAGCAGCTCCATGGCTAGCTTTGATTCTAATTAGCTTTGTTACTTTGTATGGGTTCTGCAATGGTTCTGGGCCTGGGCTGAGTTATAGTGTATCAAGTTGAAGGCTACCAACATGGCTTAGTGGATGAAAGTGTTTTATCACAAGCCTGAGTGACCTGAGTTTGGATCACCAATAACCCACATAAAAGCTAGATATGGTAGCAAAAATGTCTGAAATCCCAGCATACTCCTGCAGGAAGATGGAAGACTGAAGAGGGAGGAATCTTTTGATGCCTATGGGATATTCTACCTTCCTTATGCATTGTCTCAAGGTGGAAAGTTGAGGGCCCATGCATACCCACATTCATGAACAATACACACATAGACTTACACATCTCTCTCTCTCTCTCTCTCTCTCTCTCTCTCTCTCTCTCTCTCTCTCTCACACACACACACACACACACACACACACACACACACACACATACACACACACAGTTGGATTTGACCAACAAAAACCATAATTAGGGAATAGAGTAGAAAGGGCTGAGCATGTGTGGTTTGTCCTCCTAGTACTGTGGATAGCCAGAAGTTGAACAATTCTCAATCTTACCTATTCTCATAAATCCCCTGAGGTCTTATTAAAGTTCCGGCATGGATTGGCTAGGTCTAGAGTTGGTGATGGGTTTCTGCCATGGTAACTAGTCCCCAGGGATACTTGATGCTCATGGTCTGAAATCAATCAGCAAAGTCAAGAGTCACTCCCAGCTCTGTTGACACTATGAGCTCAAGAAAGGCAAAAGTTCCCTTGTTAAATTTTCAGAAAACTGCCAGCTGTCACTTGGCTTGCTGCTAAGTTGGGCTGAATTCCCAGTCAAAGCCTGCAAGCTACCACCATGTGTAAAGAACTCCGTGGCTGCTCAGAATCAGTGTTGCTTTTCAAAGCAAACAAATAAATATCAAAACTAATTACTGGATCCAGGGAAGAAGAAGGAGCAAAACCAGAACCTAGAACTCTCATTTCATAAACTGGCTTAATCCATGTATGGACCCTAAGGTCCATCCCCATCATTACTAATAATAATGATGACCACCATGATGACAAATCAGGTAAGATTGCAGAAAGCCAGCTCAGACCTGTTCTGAGCAGGGAAGAAATCAATCCCAACTTAATTACTTGTCCTTGCCTGCAGCTCTGTCAAGGCCTTGGTGCCTGCTGTGACCAGTTATGGTTTCCTAACCAAGCATCTCGGGTGTCAACCTCGCTGTCATCTCTGGTACCCACTAGGCAAATGAGGGCAAGGCAGCAACTGTCAGGCAGAGAGACAAACAGTGGGGAGGGTGTGGCAGCTGGCAGAAGGCTAGATAGGGATAACCATCATCTCTAATTGGAGGAAGACGGTCCACCTGCTGGGGCAGCAGCCCAGGGTATGCAGGATGACAAGAACAGACAGGACAGCCACAGAGTGGCCGGGAGCTTCTTAATCTGCTGCTCAAATGATGACAACAGTGGCTATCATGGTGATGCTCAGTGGCTATAGCAGGGAGCCTTTTAAAATGGTTCAGTTATCATAATCCCTTTAAACGGCATCTCTCCATATACTGACAGTCACCGTAACTCAAATCATCTTCCCAGACTTGGGTAGCGATAGCTATGTGTGGAATTGCTCTTGCCCTCTCTTTGGGCAAGCCTCTAAAGATCAGAGTAAAACACTGGATGCAACTGTAACCAGTCCACAAAACTTTATTAATTGTCAGCTAAGAGACACTGCAGCAATTGGTACTGGAACAGAGGGGACAAGTGTTAGCTCGGGTGGCACTTCCATTCCATGTGAATCCCGTACCAGTAGGCAGAGTCACAATAAACAAAGTCGCAGATAAATATGCATTATTACTGGGAATAACTCAGATGTCCATGAGCAGGTAAAGAGACTAGTACACAGTGGTACCCCTAAACACTGGAGTATGGAAACATGGCAGAAAGGATGAACTCGCCAAACAGGGATAATGCTTGAGATAATTATGGGGGAGGTGAGACCCAAATAAGAGAGAATACAGCCTACAATTCATTTACAGAAAGTTCTACCCACTATAAATGTACCTATGGGACAGGAAGCACATGGGTTACTTTTTAGCGATGGTTGGGGAGAAAGGGTCAGGAAGGTAGGGTTGTAAAGGGGGAGAAGAAGTCTGTGGCTCCTGGAGCCTTGACCATGGTCACGGTTCCACTGGACTCATGCATGTGCTAGTGCTTATCAAACGGAACCCTGCATGCACACGTGCAGGGGCAGTGTGTACAGAGAGTATACCACGAGTATATTTAGGCAACACACATACACATATAGTGTCTTATGCTACATGAAAAGAAAAGTAAGTCATGAAAGGTAGACCATGCTGGAGGCAGGCAGGGCTGTTTTAAACGGCTGGTTAGAGCTGGGATACGTGATTGAGTAAATTTTTTAAGGAAGCTGAAGCTATATTGAGAGAAAGTATTCAAGGGAGGAGGAAGAGCATGGGTCAAGGCCTAAGGCTCTAAGGTTGGGATGTTCTGTGAGACCTCATTTACATCCCTAAGCTCCATAACAGCTCAGAACTCAGTTAATGCTTCCAAGACTTGGACTGTCATGTTGCTCCAACACTCACACTCCTTATGTGCATGGGTTCTACTCAAGTAGTCCCCTACATTCCTGGCCTGAGCCTGGTTTCCTAGCACCCACAGAAGGAGGATTCACTCTTTACCAGCTATACAGACAACCCCAAGATTCCTGTCAAGCATTCGGAGCATATTTTGTCCCATCTTTTCTGAAACGCTTTGGCCAGGAAGCCAGGTTCCACATTCTCATGACCAAGAGTGACTGTGTGTGTGTCATTGTGTGTGTGTGTGTGTGTGTGTGTGTGTGTGTGTGTGTGTGTGTGTGTGTGTGTGTGTTACAGTACTCAGGAGACCTCAGAGTAAAGAAGTACCATTTATTCAGCATTTGCTAAGTGGCAGGCACTGTTCAAAAAACCTTTTCCATGTGCAGTTACCTCACTTAATCTTTACTCAACCCTGCAAGATAAGCACTATTATTATTTCCACTTTACAGATATGGAAACTGAGGCAGATAAAGTTTATAAACAGCCTTCCCAAGTAAGAAGTGGGGCAAAGATTTGAACTTGGGTGTCTGATACAGAGTGATCTCATAGGTTTCCAGTAGGGCATCAGAGACTACTTCGAAGCTCTAATTCTGAACCAAGGAGTCCCTGTCTACATTTTCTAACCTATTTTAGCCTGTCCCTGAAAATGAACAAGATCAACTTTTGTATTTGGCACAGTAATGCCTACTGAATTGTGCCTACCATGTCATAGTCTGAAGCTTTAAACTTCAGTGTTGTTGTATTTACCAATGAAAGTGACTGGTTTAGATAAGTTCATGGGGCAGGGGTCCTTGTGATAGGATTAGCACCCTTACAGGAAGAGACAGGAGAATTATGCTTTCTGTCTCTCCCAGTGAGAAGGTGGATTTCTGCAATCCAGGAAGAAGACCCTCACTAGACTATCACCACATTGAGACCTTGACTACAGTACACACTAATCTTGGATTTCCAAACCTCCAGAATAATAAGAAACACATTTGTGTGTTTAAGCCAGTCCATTTGTGGCATTTTGTTGGGCAGCTCAAACTGATTAAGACAGGCAGAATCAACCAGAACGTCCCATATTCAAATCCTTCTCACAGGCCATCTCATCTCTAGGTTTCTGTGTGGCATGTTCTAGAGTGGGTTCTAGAGTGATTTTCCCAGAGCTCTGGCCTTCCTATTCAGCAGGAGACCAGCTGAGCCTAGCCTGATGTTCCAGGGTAGAAGGTTTACAACTGATCCAGTATCATAGGACTCAGAGACAAGGGGGCCAGAGCAAGGGAGAGGGCCAGGCAGGAAGTGACGGTAGTAAAGTCTAGAGGCAAACTAAATAGGGGCACAGGTGCATGCTGAAATAATTCACAGACAGCTTTACCACAAAGTGAGGGTCTGTCACAAGCCAAAAGAGGCCAGGAGAAACTTCTAGACTCTGATGTACAACAGAGAAAGACTGCAGGCTTTAGTGAGATGCCCTTAGCTGTATGCATGTCAGGGAGAAACTATGGCTGAAGCCGGTCATCACAAAGGCACATGTTGAAAAGGGGACCCCAGCTTCCATCCCGTCTCAGTCCCCACAGTTCTGTACACCCTCATAACTTGTCATCAGTCCTGTCCCAGTCTCTGTGGTCCTGCCAAATCATAGGCCCGATTTGGTTCCAGCTCTGCCACAACCGTGCCATCTACTCTTGCTAAGAGTCTTGGAGGGTGCTGGCCACAGACTCTCAAGTTCTAGAATGCTGTTGATTTCTACATCAGTGAGACTCCATCTTTTTCATCTTCAGCAGCTCTGGACTGTGATTCTGATTACCACGGAGGACCAAGAATGTCCCTCACACTCCTGGTCCACTCTCAGACCTCAGGAGATGTTGATGGAGGGACCCTGTAAGAGTCAGCACATTTCCAGTGTCAATTGATGAGTGAGCCTTTCCATGGCTGTTCCAAGGTCTGAAGAAGAGTTCTTGGATCAATCTGACACCTACACCCCCAAGACTCACATGATCTGTCCCTAAGGGTTAGCACGGTCATGAGGAGAGCTACCAAATGCTGGTCTCTGGGGAAAGGTGAGTAAATGTTCTAAGGGCTGGCCTATGACCATTCTCTGAGATATTCACCTGCTGAAGTCACAACTGGGAAGTGGTGATGGATGGAATTTTCAGAAGGGATCCGTCACCCCAAGACTAAATGGGAGGCTCTCGTCAGACCCTCAGAACCCAGTCAAGTAGGCCTCTCGGCATGGTGAGAGTAAGAGGATCTGAGGCACACCTTCTGAGTTCATTCAGAAAGAATGTCAGGGAAGCCCCATGCTGGGAAGAGAGGCCCTTTAGGTGCTGGGAAGTTCTTCCAGTCATCCTTAAGACTTGTTACACCTACTTAAGCACACAGAACGCCGAGTTCACAAAATGCTTTCCAGACTTGGATGAAAACCATCGACACTTAGCCAAGACATAATAAGGTTCAGTCATCTTTATTTCTACCCAGTGAGGTCTTGATCAAGCACGTTAGTGATATTTTATCTCCAAGAAAAGAAGGGAGAAGAAAAGTGCTGCTGCTCCAAACTAGCTTTCTTTCTTATTCCTAAAATGCCAGTTTTAATCTGTCCCAAAAGTGTTCTCTTGGTGTGGCAGTGCACACCATTAATCCCAGCACTCTGAAGGCAGAGACAGAGTCAAGAGGATATCTGTGTGTTCAAGGCCAGTCTGGTCTACATAGAGAGTTAGAGGCCAGAAAGGGCTACACAATAAGATCCTTTCTCTAAAACCAAACAAAACATTTTTGAGACAGCTTGAGATAGCAATGTGACAAGTTAGCCTCAGGATTCTTTTCTTAATGTAGAAAATAAACCCTGTCTTCTGTAAGTGGTTGACTTAAAGCAATAATTCTAATGTTAGCTGGGTGTGTGTTTTGAGATATTTCCTTTGGAATAAGGATGCCTTAGTCTTGGATCCCTCCTAACTTTATTCATAGTTAGACGCTCAGGGCTTTGGGAGACATGAGAGGGTTGAGATGTTCTTGGGTGATTGTGTATAGGAAAGGCTGATGTGTCTCTCAGGGACTGGACAAAGTCATGGGCATACACAACAAGTTCTGATGCGGGACTCTCAGACCAGAGTAGCCTAAAGAATGTGATCCATGTCCAAAGGCTCATGAGGTCTGTCTGCTCAGGCTGGAGAGACGCTCAGTTGGTAAAGGGCTTGCTGTGCAAACATAGGGACCTGAGTTCATATTCTCAGCACCCACATAAAAAGTGCTAGGGAGGTAGAGATAGGAGACTTCCCTGTAGCTTGCTGCCAGCCAATCTAGACCAATCAATGAGCTCCAGGTTCAGGGAGAACGTTGTCTAAAAGACTTGAGGTGAAGAAGGGATTGGGGAATGATGCTAGTATTAACCCTGGGTCTCCACGTGCATGTGTACATGCACACACACGAGGACATTTACAAACAGCTGTACACACCCATACCTGAACACACATACACACACACACACACACACATGCATGCACACACACAGAAAGAGAAAAAATAATTGATAAATTATCAAAGTCTCATATTTACCTCTAAAACAACCTTTCAAATAGTTATGATATAAAAACATATGATAATAAAACCTAGTCTCTGTGGTAGAATAGATAATATATTTTTCTTCTAATAAATAGTCACTTATTTTCATGTCTGTTTTCTACAAACATTCTAAGTAGAATGCGACATCGTGCAAGACTCCGCACTCCTTTACCTGATCTGTGTCTAGAACATATTAAGCACTCTTCTTGTTGAATAAATGAATGAATTAAGAATTGATAAAAAGTATTCCACAGAAAAGGGTAGTCATAGGGAGTGGGGGTTGTGGTTAGTTGGTTTTGTTTTACGTGAGATACGGACATGAGATTTATAAAGATTTACTAAATAGTCCATGCATGGAAATTGTAACAGAATATAAAATTTGACCATGGCAGGGCTGGAAAGATGGTTCAGAGGTTAAGAGTATTATTGTACTGCTTTTCCAGAGAACCACATCAGGCGGCTCACAGCTGACTGTAACTCCAGGTCCAGGACACTCAGTGCCCTCTTCTGGCTTCCATGCGTACCTCACATGACACAGGTACATACGCTTTTTTTTTCTAAAATTATTCAGCCATTCATTTCCCAATCTGAATATGTACCTTACTGACATATGACTTTATTACTTCATTCTTCAAAAGAGTAGTCTGTGTTCTTGTCTTCAATTTGAGGTGCCCCCATGTCTGTCTTTGGTCACAATAATGTGGTGCTTTGGGAGTTAGAGTGAGCACCAGAGGCCCTGTAGCTCTGGTACCTGTCCTGAAAGTCAGTTCTTGCCTCTTAGGGAGTCAGTGTAGAGGAGACACCTAGCAATATCAGCCATCAGACACAAGGGTAAAAGTATCTTGTACCTTTTAGTCCAACCAGTCACCACACTGTCTCAAACTTCATGAATGAGCATGAAGAACCAATAGGAGGTGCTGGGAAGGCCTGTGGGTACTGGGAGCACACCCTTGAAGTGAGTTATAGGATTCCCATTGCTTCCCTTCTCCCTTGTGCCCCTTGGGCAGGAGGTGGATGGTTTTGCTCCATGTGTTCCAGGTGCTCCATCATGATACACCTCCTCTCTACCAATCATGAACCAGACCCTCCAAAGCTGTGAGCCAAAATGTTCTTGCTTTATAAACTGGTCGTCTCTGGTAGACTTATAATGACAAAAAGTGGGCATAATGTCCAGTTTGGGGCATGGTTGGAAAATATCCCTTGCCTTTGACCTGCAGATGACTCCCAGGTACCTGGACAAACTCTGGATATGTTCTGGGAGCCAATTCTATGTTATAAGTTGCCGCTGCACTGTGTCCAGATAGACTCAGGTCGGCGTTCTTGGTTGACTGCTCAGATGTACCACGCATGTGTTTCCTAGGACTGTTGTAACAAATCTCCACAAACCAGGAGACATAAGCAATAGGAATTTATTCTTTCAAGCATCTGGAGGATTGAAAGGTACATCTGAAGTGCAAGGTCGAAGCGCCATGAAAGTCAAACATCCCCTGAAGGCTCTGGGGAGAATCATCCTTTGCTACTGCCTTGCGGGAAGTCTTGTTCAATCCTTAGCTTGTAGCTGCTCCACCTCTCTCTCAGCATCCATCTCCTCTGGCTGTGTGTTCCTAGCTGTCTCTGATGTCCTTCTCTCTAAGGACACTGATCATCAGTTTAGGGCTTACTCTAATCCTGAATAAACTCAACGACCACCGCAAAGACATTGTTTCCAAATGAGGTTCTAGTCCAAGGTCCGAAGTGTATGTAGATATGGGGGGATAATATTCATCTGCATATCCCATGGCTTGCTATGTCTGTGATAGATATCGAACAGTACATACATATTTTTGTCAACATAAATTCCTAGAAATAAGTTTACTAGATAAAATTTTATGCACATTTTATATTTTGGTGCTTGTTGCTAAACTGTTCATTAGAAGTACGGTATTGGTTTTGTACTATTATATGGAACATTTCTCTAAAATTCTCTAACAATTAAATTTTATTATAAAAAAATAATTAGCCTAAGATGAAAATTCAAATAAAATATTTTAATTAAGTGTGAGGATAAAAGTTATCAATTGAGAGCTGCAGAGATGGCTCAGTGGTTAAGAGCACTGTCTGCTCTTCCAGAGGTCCTGAGTTCAATTCCCAGCAACCACATGGTGGGCTCACAACTATCTGTAGTGGGATCTGATGCCCTCTTCTGGTGTGTCTGAAGACAGCAAGAGTGTACTCACATATATACATATGAAGTAAATAAACTTTTTTTTTTTTTAAGTTATCAGTTAATTAGTCTCCAGTGAGCGCTCAGGGGAAAAACAAGTATTGGATAGGACTGGATGTAGCTCAGTGGTAGAGTCCTTACCTAGGATGCACAGAGCCCTGGTGCCTTAGTTATTTTTCTATGCCATCACATCAGACCATGACTGGGGCAGCTTACAGAAGAGAGATTTATTGGGGACTTGTTTACAGTTTCAGAAGGTTAGAATCTATGACCGCCACGGCAGGGAACATGACAGCAGGCAGGCAGGCATGGTGCTGGAGCAATAGCTGAGAGATTGTATTTGATCCATAAGCATGAGGCCGAGAGAGCTAACTGGGAATTATGTGAACTTTTGAAATGTCAAAGCCCACCCCTCATGACAAACATCCTCCAACAAGGCCATACATAGTCTTTCCCTAAAAGTTTTTCCAACTGGAGACCAAGCATTCGGGTATATTGGCCTATGGGGGCCATTCTCATTCAAATCCCCACAGCAACATAAGAAATTTGAGGCCAGACTGTCTCCAAATAATTTTTAATCAAATATAGGAAATAGACGATGAGTATCTATAGATCCTCAAATCTGTTTCTATATCTGTCCTTTATAAATAAAGTTTTATTGGAACACAACTCTGTTCCTTTTGTTCTTTAAAATGCATTGTCTTTAGTTTCTTTGACACTACAGTGGCCTAGTTAAATTATTGTGACCTGTTTTGGCATGTAGCTTGCAAAGTATGAAATATTTATTTATTTTGTAGTTTTTGGTTTGGGGAGGGGTTTTTTTGAGACAGGGTCTCACTATGTCATTCTCTCTGACCTGGAACTCTCTGTGTTTAACATTCTGGCCTCACAAATCCATGACCTCTGCTTCCCAAGTACTGAAGTTAAAAGCATGTACCACCATGCCTGATACACAAAATATTTTTATTCTCTGGAACTTTGTTTTATTTAAAAAAAAAAAAAGTTTGCCGACAATAATCTACATAAATTAATAACAAATATATATTTATTTATTTAAAAGATTTATTTATTTTTATTTTATGTGTCTTCCTTGCATGTATGCATGTGTACCCACTTGTGGCCTGGATCCATGAAAACTGGAAAAGGGCATCAGATCACCTGGAAGTAGGGTTACAGACAGTTGTGAGCTGCCATTTGAGTGCTGGGAATCAACCCAGGACCTCTGCAAGAGCACCAGGTACTCATAATGGCCGAGCCACCTCTCTAGCCCCCAAATACATGTAACAAGTGTTTATGCTGCGAGAATTATACCAGAGTTTAGAGATCCATCTGTGTGAAACAAAGAAAGTTCCCGGAATCTATGAGACCCTACTGAACTACCCATCATTCCTGATGGGCGCAATAAGCAAGCATCCATAGGGAAGCCTGTGCAGTAAGATCAAACGTGGAGAGAGTGCTTAGGGCTGAAAAGAGCTGTGCGTTCCTGGAACTGCCTGGGAGCCTAAGGTGGATTCAATGAATGAAACACATGAGGAAGGACAGGTGCAGCGATGTGCGTAGTAAAAGCCCTTATGTAACACCCGGCTTAAGGTGACATGTGTGAACGTCTTTGTGTCTGGCTTGGAGCAAAATGTTTCAGCAAAGCCTTCTTAGCTAGGTCTGAGTCAATAGCAGAGGCTGAGAAATTGTTCTGAGGCTGTATGAACCTCGAAGAAATGTTGTCTCTCTGCAGTCTGCACTTGGTGCTACATGAGAGCTTGCAGCTTCACCGACCTTAATCCTAAGCCACTCGTGGCAAACCTGGGGTTCTTACTTTTGATTATGGCTAGCCACGGTCAAAAGGGACTAAGACTTGTGTGGGTTGTCTGCTTTCATGGGCAACCATGACAAGAAAACTATGGATGGTATCTGTAACTTTCAGAGCCACAATTAACCTGATATAATGTTTGAATAACGTAACTGAAGTGAGCTAGCTCTGGTGTCAGTCTTTTCCAAAAAGGCTGAACCCCTCTGCTTCTCCGGGAAATGAAGGTTTAGCATCTTGGTGAGCTTCTCTCTACTGCGTCACCTACGACTGACATCAATCAATAGATAGACATTGGCCAGATTGGAATGAAGAAGCCTTGCTCACGGGGCACAAATGACAAATTGGCTGCCTGCTAGATGCATTTGATGTGAAGAACGGCTGTTTGTTTACTGCCTGCCCTCCATGCTGGAGTAAGTGTTTTGTGAGAATGTAGACAGTGTTTATTATCTACCTCCATCTTTAACCTTAGGTACAAGGCCTGCTGTATTGTCTGAATGGCAGCCTTGGGTTGTCTGTAAGCCACAAGAATTTAGCATGGTAAGATGACCTTTACCCTTACTTTAAACAAAAAGGTACCTGGGTGACCAGAAAGCTGGTAGAGGCGCCTGAGAGATGGCTCTGCTGGTAAAGATGCCTGCCAGTCATTTCTATGCTCTGCCGTACTGCCAGTCTCCTTACAGATGCTTTAGGGCATTGAGACCAACTCAGTAACATTGGAGAGTGTCCATGCATGAGTGTAAAATGTCCTCCATAGGCTCATGTGTTTGGAAATGTTGTCCCCATTTGGTGGCACTGTTTGGGAAAGTTATAGAACCTAGAAAAAGTGGCCCTTGCTGGAAGAAATGGGTCCCTGGAAGATGAGCATTGAGGGTTCATCACCCGGCCCCACTTCCTATCCACTCTCTGCTTCTCGACTGCAGATACAATGTAACTAGTGGACCCCTTGATTCCTACATGCCTTGCCCACCATGATAAAATGTATTCCCTCAAACAATAATCCAGAATAAAACCTTCCTTGCTTAGGTTTCTTCTCATGGTGTCTTATCACACCAATGAGAAAGGTAGCTAATACAGGGACCACGAGCGCAGACTCCTAACAGCTTCTAACAGAACAGCTCAGGTCTTCCCTACATATCCAGCCTCTGCATTTCAGGTAATCACATAGCCTTTTCTGGAGAAACAAAAAGATCTAGAAACTACTGTGCTGAACTGACACTACTTTTTTTTTTTTTTTTTTTAAGAGGAGAGCAGAATCTCATGTAGCTCAGACTGACCTTGAACTCCTAATCCTCCTGCCTCTACCTCCAAAAAATAAAGTGTGAAAGTTGGTTTCTATCCTTAATTCCCTTACGCACTTGCTGTGGGTTCTGGTCAGTCACTTCTGTTTCCTTCATCCAATGTGGAAGGTTGGATAACAGCACTGAAGTCTCATCATATTTTCTTAACTTTCCAGAGAGAACAAGATAGACCAAAAAACAAAAATCAAAAGCTAAACAACAACAAAACCCTTGGAATTCTAGTTAAAGTTTAAGTCTATCAATGGCAAACTAGAGAAGGCCAAATAGTTACTTAGCTCAATGAATATAGTCACCCTTCATTATCCTGGGGAGATCTCAGTTCCAGGAGAGCCAACCCTGAGGATGCTCAAGTCTCTTTCCTATATGACATACTATTTGTACAAATCACCCCCATGTGAAGTCTAATGCCTAATATGGCATAAATTATATATAAATTACTAGGGTGCTATATTGTCTAGGGAGTGAAGATAACCATGCCTAGTCCTAATACAATGTTTTAAAATATTTTCAACCTCATGGTTGATTAAATATTCAGGTAATCCATTCATACAGAGGGAGCATGTTAGTCAGTACTGGCTGCTTTGGCTGTTGCCTAACAGTAACATCTAAGACCAGGACTTCTGAAGCAAACATGAGCTTGATCTTGTAATAACCAGCACAGTATGGAAGACAGAATTCTGGTGAACAGTCCACAGAAGGCAAGCCACTTACCATGAGAGATGTAGCAAATGAATATATTGGTTCTCAAAGAACTCATAACTGGAAACAGTGCCTCCCGAGTCTATGGCTTGACCATTCTTATACCAAGTCACCTCTGGCTTGGGCTGACCTGATGATTAAAAGAAATTCTTTAAGGATATATAAATACTTTTTTAAAATTGTAAAGTTATAAGTGGGAATTAATAAGAAGGTCTATTAATGAGCACAATGGGATATGATGCTAATAAAATACAGAATAAAAAATGCTGTCTCTAACTATTTTCTAAATTATCCAAAATAAAATAATCCTCCAAAATTATGGTGGCTCTGCAGATAAAGGCACTTGCCACTGAAGTCTGATGGCCTGAGTTTGGTTCCTGGATTCTGCACAATTGAAGGAGAAAACTGACTCCTGTGTTGTTGAAAATCCTTTTAAATTTTTAAAATGTTTATCCCTCTGATCTCTGACCTCCAAATGCATTCTGTGGTATACACACACACACACACACACACACACACACACACACACACACACACACACAAATAAATAAATAAAATATATGATCAGTAGTGCCAATTTTTAAAAAAGTATCCAATAGGCAAAGATATGAGTGGTATTTGATTTTCAGTGTCACATGGAGTCAGAGCCACTGACTTGACCTTGGGAAATGAGTTTGTTTCACCCTATAGTAGGACTGATTAAAATTCCTAGATCTGGTAAACTTATATGTCATCTTGTAAGTTTTACCCAACAGAGATGCAAATAATATCTGTCCAGTAGAAAAGATAAGACTGTAAGGTTTGCTGCCCCATAGGGTATTAACTGGCGTTGCACCCGCCCATGTACATTCTCTTAACATTGTTAAATTCCTGTTAAATATATAGTGTCTCAGGCTTAGTACTCCCTAGTTCTCTAACTCATTAGTGAGTTGAACAAAACCTTTGATTGCTAATTTCACATCTGCACAGAGATCACTTTACCTTTTGTTTCTTTTAAAGATTTGTCTTTATTTTCAGTTACATGTTTGTATCTGACCCTGTACACATGAGTGTCTGTGCCGGAGGAAGCCAGAGGGATTCCCCTGGAGCTGTGTTAAAGTTGTGAGCCAGCCAGCATCTGCTGGGTATCAAGCCTAAGCAAGAGCAGTATTCATTCTTAGCTTCTGAGAGAGTGGTTCTCAACCTTCCTGATGCTGGGACCCTTTAATATGGTTCCTCATGCTGTGGTGACCCCCAACCATAAAATTATTTTGTTGCTACTTCATAATTGTAATTTTGCTACTGTTTTGAATTGTAATGTAAATATCTGTGTTTTCCAACAGTCTTAAGTGATCCCCGTGAAAGGGTCTTTTGGGAGTCGCAACCCACAAATTGAGAACTGCTGTTCTAAGCCATCTCTTGAGACCTTCACCCTACCTTTTTGAAAATTACATTTTTATATGTGTAGTCCTGGATACTGCACATATTATAAGTGCTGACTAGTTTTATGTCAACTTGACAAAGCTTGACTCATTTAGGAAAGGGGAGCCTTAGGTGAGAAAATGCTCCCTCCAGATTGGCCTTTGGGCAAGTCTGTGAGCATTTTATTCATTGATGATTGACGTGGAAAGTCCCAGGCCATTGTGGGTGATGCCATCCCTGGGCTGATGGTCCTGGGTGCTATAAGTAAACAGGCTGAGCAAGCTGTGAGGAGCAAGCCAGTAAGCAGCACCCCTCCCTGGAACTTCTCTGTTTCAGTCTCACCTCCAAGATCCTGCCTGCCCAAGTTCCTCTGACTTTACATATAAGCTGTGGCATGCAAGTGTAAGGATGTACATATACATATATGTTTTATACATATTACACATATACATATACACATTATACATATATATCACATACATATACACATTATAGATATACATTATATACACATACATCACATACATATACACACATACATACCCATCATATACATATACACACATATGCGTACACAGAGAGACAAAATGTAATTAAAAAAAGTTATCTATGGTCTATGGGCATTTTCTATGGTGTCTACGGTCATGCCACCCTGAGCATGCTTCATTTCCTTTGATCTCAGACCTAGCTCCTTGAATGGAACAAGAACAAAACTGCCATTTGCTTCCTAAGAAGAAGTCTGGAGTATCAGTCTTCTAAGTAGGTCTCACATACATGTGAATGATAATATCACAAAAACTCACACACCCACACTTCTTCCCTTAGAAGGGCTCATTCCTCTCTGGTGATCTATTAATAACTGGGTGTGTGGCTCATGGGCCAATGGAGGAATTTAACCCACACAATAGGGATTTTTTTTCTTTCCTGTTACTAGGCAAGAAAGTTTCCAGTGTGTCCCAATGAGCTTTCTCGGCACCCTCCATGTCACCAAGAATCATCAAGTGAGCTGAGAGTACCGGCAGCAAGCTCAGTATTGGAAAACAGCACACTGTTGTGAATTTACTCAGGAACGGTCTTGGAGTTCCTTTCCTTATTATGTCGTTTGGGGAAAGCAACCCAGAGAGCCCCAAAGAATTCCCTATTCTTCTAAGGCTATAGAAAACGGTAGAGAGAAAAGAGGTCAGGAAGGTAAAAGTCAGAAGACCTGGACCATAGCAGGCCTGAGACCACTGTGGGGTTTTCCTCCCTTCTCTTCCAGGTAGGTGCCTGAGCAGCTGCCCCCCAAGACTAAGAACAGAGAGGCTCACATGGAAGGGTATTCCCTATCCCAGCAGCTGCTTGCCTCCAC
Organism: Uromys caudimaculatus; assembly: GCA_028551405.1. Classification (NCBI taxonomy): domain Eukaryota; kingdom Metazoa; phylum Chordata; class Mammalia; order Rodentia; family Muridae; genus Uromys; species Uromys caudimaculatus. Next base: position 49,136,554 of record CM052715.1, read on the forward strand.
TTCCTACAGGTAGATGGAGACAGTCAAGGGGAACACCCCTGAAAACCACCAGAAAAGGATGTCAGGCTTCGTCTCTGCCTGCTCTTCCCTGTCTCGCAGCCCCACTGTCAGCCAGCTTTCTCCAGCCCCTGCTTATGAATCACTGAGTTCCTCCTTCTGTGTGTTCGAGGGGCTTTTCCTGGAGAGAGTATGTAAAATATGTGGGGCTGGCCGCTGCAGCATTCTCACCTCACATTGTTCAGCCTGACTAGGGATGGTTGCTTTCCTCCAGTTTCCAGGTTGCTGCCAGGGTGTTTGCCTGGGCATAGCCTGAGCCTGGACCATCAGCCTGAAGTGAGACATGCATAGGGAAGTGATATCTTGCACCTTGTGGAAGGTTCTCTTTTCTCCTGGAAACCTCACCTAAAACTTCTCCTTCCTCTCTGTTTTCCAATGCCAAGAATGGAACTTGGAGTCTTGCTAGGTAAGCAGTCTACCACCGCACCATCCTCCCCTACCCCAGCCTTTTTCCCCCTTTGCTTTTGAGCCTCTCTGTAAGTCACTGCCTGATCCATTCAGAATGATCTACCTACTATGTGTGAGACCAGTGACCAAGTCTAGGGTCTGTCTAAACACACAGGCTTCTCTCACAAGACTGAGGGTCAGCTTCAGTTTCTCTTTCTGTCAAAGATCACTGAGAGTGTGGCTGGATCCCCGGAACTCCAGACCAAAGACACACTTTATCTTGACTTCTGCTAACTAAGGAGAGTCATTTCTCTGGCCACCACTCCTTCTTTGAGTTAGGAAGAGAAGATGAGGGCTGGTGTCTTCATGTTTTCAAGAGTACATACAATCTAAGAAAGAAGAGAATCATCCACATAGATAAAATACCACGTCTTTGTGAAATGACTGCAGTTTTCTTCTTAGTTCTGTGTGCGTGCGCGCGCGCACGTGTGTGTGTGTGTGTGTGTGTGTGTGTGTGTATCTCCCAACCTCTCTTTGATTTTATATATATATATATATATATATATATATATATATATATATATATATATATATATATATTCTCTTTCTGTCTGTGTATCTCTGTGTCTGTCTTTCTCTGACTCTCTCTCTCTTCTGTGTGTGTGTGCGTGTGTATGTGCACACTCATGTTGAGAGTGCCACAACATGTTTGTGGAAGTCAGAGGACAGCTTTCATGAGTCAGTTCTCACCTTCAGCTATGGGACTCAGGCTAAACTCAGGTTTATGCTACAAGTACGTTTATCATCTGAGACATCTCTCTGCCCCGTAACTTTCTTTTAATGAACTCCTTTTACTACTGGGTCACTAACACCCGATCATCAACTCTGAGTGGGTCTATCCTCCAATCCAGGGATAGTTCCCGTTTTCAGCCTTACCTCCTCTGGATACCTCTTGCTTTAGTTTTAAGTTGTTTGTTTGCTAGCATTCTTGAGGATGGTGGCCGTGGGAGACAAAGTTAGCCAGCCTGGGAACATTGGTGAAAAGTGGACAGAGGAGCTCAGTTTTATGAAGTGAAATTATTCAAGCATTCCTAGAGGCCACAGCATAGAGTATCTGAAATTAACCAGTGGGGGGGATTGCCTAAGGAAGAGCCAGGAGGTGAGGAAAGCCACACAGCACCCAGCACATCACTTGAAAAACGTCACAGAGGATTTGGTTGCTTAATCAATTACTCAGAATGAGTTTCCAAGATAAATTTCCAGAATGCTGTTTTCATTGTCTTTGAGCCAAGAAACTTGGTCTGCAGAGAGGCATGACAGTGTGTGTAGCTAGCCTAGGCTGGGAAGAGCTGCAGATCGTCTGAGTGGGCGCTAAGCTAGAGTGCATAGTGATTAGTCTAGGGGTCATTACCAGCTATCATGCATCGAAGCACGACGTCAGACTTCTCCGGAACCTTCTGGGAAAGCAACGTTGATAAGAAACATAGTGTGCGCCTCTGGGGGCAGCCTGGATCTGTCATCCTTTCATGCCACGTGATCTGAAACACAAACAAGGCCACCATCAGTGTATGTTCTGTGATTACTCTGACCTGCTTTGGAATCCCAGAAGCTGTGTGGTGTGGCTCTGCTGTCCAGCCACCCTTGGGCCAAGAGGCAATTGGAGGATCCTCAGCAACCTTCCTGGAATACAGAGCTACTGAGATAGTGTGTCAAGGGGCCACCTTATTCCTTTCAAAACAGTTTGCAGTCTCCCTGATCTGAAGACTAGCATTCCACATCCTCTCATGGCAATGTCAAGTGTCCCTTGAGGTACAGTTTGGCATCCCTGTCTGAAAGCCACCAATCAAATAGTGCCAGGACTATCCCAGAGCTATTGGAGCATACACTGAGGGAGAATGAGCCCACAAGTCTGCAGTTACAGCTCTTTCTTCTTGCTGTGCAGGCTGGGAATGAGGCCCAGTTGAGAGAATGCTTCCCTGGCATGTACAAAGTCCTGAGTTCCAACCCCAACATCACATAACCAGTCTGTAATCCCAGAACTCTGGATGTGTAGACAGAAAAGTCAGGAATTCAAGGTCATGCCTAGGCTTACACAGAAAATTTAAAGCCAGCCTAGGTTGGATGAGATCTTGTCTCAAAAATACAAAATAAATGAACAAACAAAATATCACTTAAATATTATTTATATATCCACCCCCAAAAGAGTTGACTGTATTAAAATGAATCTTTACAAGGGAGAGATGTTGAAATGTAGAAACCTTCTTACTGATCCTTCTGAACACCAGTCAGATCCCCAGGGAAGGGACTGGGCTTATGCTTTCGAGCATGCGTGCCTTCTGTGGTATTCACACAGTTCTTAGCCATCAGGTAATGTCAGTTCACTTAATCTATTAGTTAAATTAACTAAGAGTAGTTTTGATGCCTCTTATACTGCATACATGAGGAATATGAGGCTCAGGGAGTTTCCTCAGCTAGCTGATGATAGCACAGCAAGTGGCTGCAACCCTGAGGCTGCCTGCCTTCAGGACTGTGCAGGCTAACACTGGAATGACAGTGGTCACAATTTGTACAGATCTAATGTAGCCCTGAGAATGCAGGTGGGTCTGAATCCAAAGGCCTGTTCTTCCTACTCTACCGACAGACCTGTCAGCATCTCCCACCAAAGTCGTCATTCACAAAGTCCCGAGCTTTGAAATCTATCCAAACAGTTGGAAGCCACTTCTGCTTTCAACCCTCAAACACCACGGAGCTCAGAAAGAGGGCAAGAACCACAGTAGTGTGGTGAGTAAGAATGGAGAAGAAGGGATTAGAAAATGTAAATGGTCAGTCTAGGGGTGCTGGGTGGCATAAGATAGCCTGGATGTCAGCCATTAACACCCAGTCTCCACCCTTATGTGGTCCGGATGTCAATCCTTTAACCATTAACACCCAGTTCCCACCCTTTCCTCTTAGTTTTCCAGAGTGTCCAATACCTAGAGAGATGGCTGACAAAGAGAGGTTCCCTAGCATTAGCTGAAGATCTCACTGGCACCCACGCAGTCACTGAGGGGCAGGAGTGAGGAAGGAAAGCTAGTACAAAGAAAGAAACTTCGCGGTGTGGAAGAACTTCTGCACAGGAGCAGGACCCAGCTCTGGAGGACCAAAGGGGCTCCCTGTTCAAGTTGAACCAGGACTTGTGGTGGTGGCAGAATCTCAAACTAACAAAAGACTCTTTCTACTTTGTCATAAAAACCTAGATCTATGCTCCTGTATGGCCCTACCTCGGGGGTACACCTCCTGGAAAATTCCTCCAGTAAGGGCTAGACATTCCATTACTAGAGAATGCTATCTAAGGACTCTCTAGCTATTGCTAAGGTTTAAAACATCTCCTTCGCTTCAATATGTTCTGTTTAGTTTAGAATAAGGTGAGTCCTTATCAAACTGTCTCTGCATGGGACACCTGCACTCTTGTCACATCCAGGTAGAGGCATTCATTTAAGAGAACTCGCTGCCGCCTTCCCTCCATCACAGAAAGTAAGACTATGCATAAGCTTGAGGCTCCACTGACTCCTTTAATAGGTAGAAGATGTTGCAGAGCTGAAGGTGGTACATGCTAGCATCAAAAAGCAAGAAAAGTCATAAACACTTCGGCTGGAAAAGAAGTTTGATAAGCCCAGTGGCTGCTAGGACCCGTTGAAGAAAACAGAAAAGAAGGTTTGAAAGAAGGCTGCTTTCAGAGCATGAGTCCTTTGGGGACTTGGAATTGCATTTCCAATATTTTTGGTTACAGGACTTCTATAAACACAGATAGAGCCTGAAGCACTTGGGTTCCCTGAGTAACTTATTATATTTAACTCATATAAGAGTCAGGTGAGCCTGTCTCACTGTAGATGGTGAATAAGTTGCATGGGACAGGAGGATAATTCCCCTGCAACTCCATTCCAGAGTGGCTCACAAGCACACTCAGCGGCTGAAGGTAACTGGAGACATGCCCTCCTCGTGCTGCTGCAGAGACCCACAGAACAGGCAGAAGAAAAATAAGTCTTCAACAGCACTATAGTTAGTTGCCTCTCGATTGAGACTCAAGGGTAGTCATGGAAGCCAGAGCTATCTATTTGGTTTGAGGTTTGTTTGTTAAATTTGAACGTGTATTTAAGATTTTAAAGTTGATATTGCTCATTATTACTGAGAAGATAATTTTAGAGGTAGAGGTACGAATAAGGCAGAAAGAGCAAATCTAAGTCACTTTTGGTTTTTCATCTTGCATTTCATTGTGAAGTGCTAAAGATCAAACCCAGTGCCTGGGAATGTTAGCCAAGTCCTCTACTATTGATGAACACTCCCAGACCCCATTTTGAAAATGATATTCTACAATAGTGTAGCAAATCCCATGCATGTCTTCATCCATTCTCCATGACACAGCATAGGGAAGGGACAAGAGCTGGCTAGACCTATGGACCTGTGGCTTCAAGTTGGAAATGCCACCTCCTGTGACTTATTGACCAATGTTATATTTAAAGATGTCTGTAATGAGATAATTAACATACCACATACTTCACCCACTGAAAAGCTGAGTCAGTGACTTTCATTGTAACTGACTGGTGTGCAACCAGCATCCCCACAATTGCTTTTACAACGTGCCATCACCCCCAAAGGAAGCCTCACTCACCTCCCCGTTTCATTATTCCCATGCCCAGTCAGTCCCTGTCCACACAGCCTTGTGACCACCAAGCCACTTTCTAGTTCTGTGGATTTGCTTCTTCCGGACACTTCATATGATCAGAGTCTTCCACTTAGTGTAATGTTGTCAAGTTTGTCTGCATTGTCATGCCTGTTGATGAGAGTCATCACCTGCAAAACTTGTTGGGAAGCACTGTTGGTGAGAAAGATGACTACCTTGGCTCTCCACATTCCTACAGACTTACTCAACGAGTTCTGGGGGAATCTCACAGCTGGAAAATGCTCTCCTGAGCAAGAGACATACTAGGCTTCTGGACCAAACCCAGGCTGCCTGGAACAGATGTAGATACAGCTCTGCCACTTCTTTGGGCAACATATGGAGCCTATTTCCCCTCCCCTGGTTGGCAGGGCAATGGTAACAGTATAAGGGTCAGAACCCTTGTCAACTGCCTCCTAAGACTCTGTTACATGATTAGTTCATGTGATAGTAACCTGGAGGCGCTCAGGTAGGACTTCCTCTTCACAAGTTTCCTTTCTGCTGTGGGTTACCACAGTGCTGTTGTTTCTTAAGTGATATTCCAATTAACGGGTAAACAGTTCTCCCAGAGTAACGCTCACTGAGAAAGTGATGCACAGAGCACACGTCCTCCCACTCCTAGTCCTAGGACCACGGCTGTGGGTTGAATGGAAAGAAAGGGCTCACAAAGCTGGGCTGGTGGCGAGGCCCCTGTGCGTCAACTGCAACTCCTCCAGAGGTGACCACTTCCTGTCAGCTCTGTCCCACACGTGAAACTCCTGACATGACAGTGTGGCTGACTCACGAGGTTGGGTTAGTTACTGAGCATCTTAGCCACTGGGCACCGACTGTTCTCTGAAGGAAAAGGACAGTTAAGTCGGGCTGTGGTTCATGTTTCATGGCTTCTCTGAAGGTGAGAATGACATGTTTATCGTCCTGTGCTAGGGATGACGAATGAATATTGAACGTGCTAGAGGTGACAAGTTGAGGCTGAATTATTAGCATTGGTGGAGGGAGCCACCAATCAAAATCAACCTAAGGGGAGAAGCACATTAGCCCAAAAGAACATCAGATTTTTCTGCCCCTCCCTGCTTTTCTTTCTTTTTTCCTGTGTGATCCAGGGCAAGTTTCTTACTTTTAAAAAAATGATATAGGCTTTTAATTATACAGATTCTAAATGCATACATTTATGCCTTTTAAAAGTACATATAATGTACATGTTTGGAGATGACCACTTGGGAGATTTTATACACACACACACACACACACACACACACACACACACACGAGAGAGAGAGAGAGAGAGAGAGAGAGAGAGAGAGAGAAGTTGCGACTGGGAAGGATAGCAAGTCATAGGAGCTGGAGGGTAAAGGAGGCTCAGGAATGATGTAAATATAGTACATTTTTAGTATATAGTGTAAAGAGTCTAAAGGTCATCTGAATAGCAAAATAAGCACTGTGTGAGCATTGTCTAATTCTGTGGCTTTGGGCTTAATGTCTGGAAAATTATAAAAGCCATGCCTTTTACACAAATTGGTAGAGAGAAAGTGTGAGTCTATAGGCAGGTTCTTAGGAGCATTTCAAACATCTGAAAAAAGCCAAAGTTTATTTTGGCTCAGCACAGAGAGTCAGCTGTCACCATCAAGATCAAAGAAGAGGCCACAGCATGCACACAGAGTACAGAAGTGGCTCTTACAGAGCTGGCAGGAGAGCCAGCCATCGAGCTCTTTCACTGTGGGAGAGGCAGGGTTATTTGACTACCATTGGCAGGTATAGTCCTGAATTTGCTGAGTTACTGATCTTTTGGACACCACACACACATTGCTCCTTAGTACTCAGCCCTATGTTAGGGGGAGTACCCTCCCCAAAGGGGTTCAGAACATTTCAGAAGGCCATGTTCACGACAGACTGCCCAGGGACAGATAACATTTGGGGGAGGTGGATCTTGGCATAACGGTGCGTGTCTGCGATCCCAGCACTTAGGAGGCTGCAGCAGGAGGATCGTGAATAGAAAGATCCTGTTTCCGATGTGTCTAGTCCTGCTGGGACTAGATGTCCCAGGGTGGGCTGGTACCCAAGGGGAAAAAGGATGTTTGGTGCCTACCATGTGCAGTTCCAAGACATGACCACGTTTAATCCTTATGGTGAGATTCTTACATGTATATCTTTTCCTACTTCACACATAATTATTTGGAAGCATAAGTAAATTATCATTTTTGTTGTGTATTTAGCTGAGACAGCATTGCACTGTGTAGCCCAGGCTGACTTCAAATTCAATATCCTCCTGCCTTTGCCTTGAAAGTGCTGAAGTCACGGGCCCATGTGCTACCATGCCCCAAGATTAGCTACCTGTTAAAAGCTGTGTGACATGCCTCTCTCGTTACCTGAAAGTGTCAGGGCTGCAGTGTGACCTGGGCCCAGGTGAGTTGGCATGTCACTTGGGTATGATGCTAAGGTGACCATGAAAAATAAAGGTAAGCAAACAAACTGTGCAAAGATGCTCAGCATTCTTCTCATTAGGGAGAAGCAAATCAAAGTCACAGTAAGATGTCACCACACCCCCGGCAGGGGCCTGCATGTCAGCAAGGATGCGGAAAAGAGCAGCGGTACACTCACATCTTCCCAGCTGAGTGTCAAAACAGGAAAGACATTTTGGGAAGCAATTTAAGTTTCTTAAAGACTTAAACACAAGTCCATCTAAGGGGTGATCCATTCCACACCTAGCAGTCATTGCCAAGGGAGACAAAAACATCCATCCTCACAAGGGCTTTGTACAAGCATCATCTGCAGCGTTATTCAGACTAGCCAAAAATTACAAACAACCAGGATGTCCAACTGGTGAATAGACAAAGTGTGGCAGAGTAGTGCACCTGAGCAATAAGAGGAACAAGGGACATACGTGGTGTGACGTGGATGAAACTCAACACTCTCAGCATGCTCAGCAAAAGACGTGAGACCCAAAGACCCACAGGACGAGATTCCGTATATGAAACAGCCAAAGGAACAGGAGGGACACAGGTTGGTTAGTGGCCGCTGGTGGGAAGAAGACTAATTAACAACATATATATATGAGGATATGTATGTGTGCATGTACATGTATATGTGTATAGGTGTGTATATGTGCATATGTATATGTGTTAGGTGATATATATATAAATATATTAGATATATATGAGGAGGATATTTTTATATGTGTGTTAGAATATATATCTTATATATTAGTTATATGTTATGTATAATATATGTAATATGTATCCTAACATATATGTGTATATATAAAACATATCTTCCTGCCTTGGTCTCGAAAGTGCTAGAATCACAGGCAGGACTACAATGTGTTATGGGTCCAGGTGCGTTGTTTTCAATATATATAAATACATATATACATATATGTGTATACATATATACACATATAAACATATGCATATATAGGTCAATGCATACACATGCACACACACACACACACACACACACACACAGTTCCATGAAACATGAAAGTAGAATGGGGACTAGTTGGCAAGAGGCAGGGGACCAGCAGGAAGGAAGAGAAAGCGCAAGAAAGGGTGACAGAGAATTAAACATGAGCAAAGTATGTAATATACATGTTTTAGCATGTCATAACAAAGTCCATCTATTGTACAATGAATATATATTGATAATACTTTTTTTAAACACTAAATGTACCCAAGAAATCTTTTGTGACAAAATACATGATGATAGTTACCTCTTTGGTAAGTTTATTGAAATAAAATCATTGCACCAAAACTTAGAGTGAATTACATGGTATGCAAATATATCATGACAAAGCACATGTTACAAAGGAGACAAATGCATCAAAGCTCTTGCTGTGATAAAAGACTGGAAGCAACATACGCATCCATTAGTAGGAATCTGATGACATATGTCTAAACAATAGAATCTTCTTTCAATTTGTTGCTGTTGATAGAGTATTGTGCAACCCAGGCTGGCTTCAAGCTTCCTATGTCGCTGAGAATGACCTTGAACTTCTGATTGTCCTACTTCAACCTCCCAAGTGCTGGGATCCCACAGATGGTGGGATCGAGTGCTGGACTTCTTGCATGCTAGGCAAGCACCACCAACTCAGCTAACAACTCTTGCCCTTCATGGAATCTTTTAACAGCAGTGAATATTAAAAGGGAATAAGGCAGTTCTGCATAACAGATATGAAGTAACCTCCAAAATATATTGATAAGTGAAATGAGGTATAGAAATATTAAGTATGTCAGCCCTTCTATTTAGAAACTTATCTTGAGGTTGACAAGATGGCTCTGTGGATAATGGCACTTGCTACTAAGCCTAATTTATGTCATTGGATACCCAGAACCCACATGGTGGAAGTAGGAAACCAACTCTAAAAGTTGTCTTTTGACCTCTGCTCACATGATGTGCATTGGCAAGTACACACACACACACACACACACACACACACACACACACACACACACCACAGTAATAAAATGTGAATACGTCCTAATATGCTTATTTGTACATTTAATATGTTTAGAAATACACAAAAATCTGGTAGCCTAGTTGTCCTGAGTATTTAGGGGAACATGATGATATTAAGAACAGTGACTTTACGTGTTACTTTGCCAAATAAAATTTAGCTTTTACAGTGTTTATGTGTACACTGCCGAAGACAGGGTGAATAGTAGGCTTGGAGTTGCTGCTTTCTCTAGCTTTTCTTTTTAACTTTATTTTTAAATTGTTTTTGGTAGACTAGTTTTCCCACTGATACTCCTCTGCCCTCCCCTCCCCCCATTTCCTCTCCCCTTCTCTCTTCTTCTCTCCTCTCCTCTGCTGTTTAAACTCATTTCCTATTCTTTAAGGAATTTTGAAGGAATCTAAAAAATATCTCAAGGTTATACATGTCAGAGCTTAGTACCTTCTCTAACATGAAAGATGTCTTTCCCAAGGTCACACAGATTTTTAATGGAAGCACCTGGATTTCCTGGATATGATTATTGATATATTCAAATGATACACAAGCAAACCCAGCTTGGTGGTGCATGTCTACAGTCCACCCACTTGGGAGCCCAAGGCAAGAGGGTGGAAAGTTCAAAGTCAGCTGGTAAGCTCATGTTAAAAAGATCCAGAGTGAAATCCTGTCACAAAATAAAAAGGAAAAGAGTGGATGAGGCTATAACTCAGTTATGGAGCACTTGCCTAGCATGTACAAGGCCCTAGACTCAATTCCAAATAAAGCACACACATTCACACCTACACACACTCACACACTCACACCTACACACATACTCACACATACACACACATACACACATACACACACCTACACACACTCACATATACACACACACTCACACACACATACACACATATACGCACATACACACTCACACCTACACACACGCTCACACACACACGCACACATACACACATGCACACATACACACATATACACACATACTCACACATACACACACATACACACCTACACACACTCACACATACACACTCACACCTACACACATACACACACTCACACATACACACACACAAACATACATACATATACGCACATGCACACTCACACCTACACACACGCTCACACACACATACACACATATACACACATACAACACACCTACATACCTACACACATACACACACTCACACATACACACACTCACACACACATATACACACACACACATTCACACATACACACACTCTCACACACACAGGGGCATGCATACATACATTCACAGGTGTAACATGGTCCTGTGGCTAATGAGATCACTTGTGAGTTCATGATTATTACTTTGGTTGAAAGTTGAATGCCACAGATTGCTGTGTGCAATCTCCAGTGGCATCATCAAGACCCTTCCGAGAGAACACTGTAAGAGAAAAGCACCCCTCCCCAGAGATCCCCTTGGTCTCCACATTCTCCCAGGCTCTACTATACCCCACTGTAACTAACCCAAAGGCAATGCTCGCCCATCCCACCTTGCCTGCTTTATGCAGTCCTAGAGAGCAAACCCTGAATCATGAGCACCTTAGAACTTTGCCAATTATTCTTGAAGTATCACTGTCATGGAAAGCAAGATGCACCCTAGGGATAAAGAAGATCACACCTAAAATTTCTTTTAAAGGACTCCAGGAGCTGGATAGATGGCACAGCAGTTCAGAGCACTTGTTTTTTCGAGGACTCAGGTTCAATTCCCAGCAACCACATGGCTATACGCAACCATATGTTACTCTAGTTTAGGGAGTCTGATGCCTCTTCTGACCTCCACAGGTACCAGGAATACGTGAGATGTACATATATACATGCAGGCAAATCCTACACATGAAATTAAATAAACAAGTCTTTTAAAAAAAAGTAAGGTTCTCAGAGCACAGTACTATGTCCAAGGGCTCAGTGACAGGTAAGGTCGCTCTATAGAAAAACACTTCTATTTGTCTGAGCCGTACTTTAAAACAGGCTCATCCTAAACCTTTAATGCAGTGGTTCTCAACCTTCCTCCTGTGGCAGCCCTTTAATACAGTCCCTCATGTGGTGACCTCCACAACCATAAAATTATTTTCATTGCTACTTCCTAACTGTGATTTTTCTGCTGCTATGAATTGTGATGTGATATTTGATATCCGACCCCTGGAGGTTGCAAGCCACAGGTTGAGAACCACTGTTTTAAGGCATGAGTGAGCCTACTGTTAACCTTAAACCAAGGGCATCATGGGATGACTTCAGAGATTTTTCTCCAAGCGTCATTTCAGAGTCCTGCTAATACTGTCCTCTGTCTCTCCGGTACCTCTGTGCACTCAGGTCCACTCGGCGGCACATGGCTTCCTGTGATCAGGCCTGCCTTTCCTGCTATGTAAGCTCTGGCCGGTCTAAATGGATCATGGTTCTCTTGGCGTTGGTCAGTTCAGTAACCAAGTCTAAGCCAATTGTGTGTGACATGTTCCATAAAGTAGTGCAGGAGACAATCGAAATGATGCAAAGATTAGGCCTTTCACTCTGTCCTCAACAGAAAAGAGCAAGCAGGGAGGATGTCAGAGTGGCTTTCTTGACAGAAAGCTATCTGTCTTGAGACTGTGAGAAAGCTGGCTTGAGGTTGAAACCAAAACAGAGAGAAGCTGAGCCTCCAGAAATGCAAAGAAACAGAACATGAGTCCTATGTCCTAGATTTTTCTTCCATTGTGTGAGCAATAAATTCCCATGTTATTGTGCTAGTCTATAGGCTAATTTTGTTCTACTTCTCAAAAACTTACTGAAGTAGCCCCATCACCTCCTCCTTCACACTGGTTCCTGGAATTCCTACTACTGACTCTCCAGTCCAGATCCACATAACAACCAAGGTATAGACAGAAGTAATGGACTTCGGATCACCAAATTATAGACAGAAGCAACAGATTTAAGATTAGATGGCTTACTCAAAGAGAGTTTCCCTAAGAGAGCTCTGGAAGAACTGTGGAAAATATAGCCAAACTTATTTGATTTCATATTTATTCCTTTTCTGCCCTCTGTGATTTTGTTTAGTTTTTTCCTATTTCCCTTATGAATCTTCCACATCTACTTGTTCAAATCCCACCAGTTTTAAATCACTTAAACACAAGTGCTTGCTTCCTTTAAAAGCTTCCCTGATACCCTCAACTGGAAAAAGCCAACACATTTCCAGACGATGGGCTGCTCTCCTACACATAGGTAGACTTCGAACTGCTTGCCTACAGAGTACCTGATTAGATTATCTTCTCTGGACTATTTTAAGCACTAGCACAAGGTGTCCATAACCTTGGCATCTCTGAGAAAGTAAATTCAGGGACCGAAAAACCACAGGTGCAGAAAAAGTTTGTCTTTAGGAATTGTGTGCCCCAAAAAATTGCTTCTCTTGGGGTGGTTTCTGCATCAGCATCATCTGAGAATGTGGAAGAAATACAAAATATGTGGGTCCCTCTGAACCAGAGGCTCTTGGGTAAGTCCCGCAACAGGCATTTCACAAGCTGTCTACAATCTGATGTGCTTAGGATTTGAAGAACAACTAGACTCAAGAATGCCTTAAGCTATAGGCTGAGAAGCAGATGAGCTTGGTCACCCTGGAGCAGGTTGAAGTTCAAGTGGTGATCAAGGAGAGCTGTGCTTTCTGAGATGAAACCGTAGCAGCCATGCAGGATCGGGTTCTGGAGTGGGAAATGCATGGTGTCCAGAGCTCAGTGTCCCTTTGGCCTGGCATCCGGCCCATTGACTTGATCTCCAGACAGTCCTGGTTAGGTGTGCATCTACACAAACTCCAATAAGGATTCTAGACATGTGGGGGTTTTGTGGGGGTTGCATGTGAATATGTGTGCACATGTGTGCAGGTCCTAAGACAACCTCAGGGGTTGCTCCTCAGACTCCATCCATCTTGCTTTTTATTTTGCTGTTGTTCTTGTTGCTGCTGCTATTTTTTATATTTACATGTTTGTGTGCAGATGGTGGGCATGTGTGTGCTCCAACGTGGATGTGGAGGTCAGCAGTCTCTTGCAGGAATCAGTTCTCTCCTTCTACTATGTGAGCATCAGAGATTAAACACAGGTCGCCTAGCCAATGCCTCTACCCAGTGAGCCTTCTTAGAGGCCCTATTTTTTATTTTTATTTTTTTGTTTGTCTTGCTTTCAAGACACTATCTTTCTTTAGCCTATAGCTCACCTAGCAGGCTAGGCTGGCTGGTAAACCCCAGGGATCTGCCTGTCTCTATCCCTACTGAGATTACAAGTATTTACCATAACACCTGGGTATTTTGTTTATTTGTTTTGGTTTTCCTTAATGTGGGTTCTGGAGATTTGGCTCATTTCCTCATGCTTGGAAGGTAAGTACCTTACTGACTAAACTGTCTCCCCAGTCCTAAACATTCTTTAGTTTTCTTTCTTTGGGGGTATTTATTCCTTCATTCTTGCCAGCTGTAAAACACACTTTTTTCTTCCTCTCAGGTTTCTTACATAATCTACATTTCTATTTTCCTTTTGGGCAGAGTTAAGCTGAGAGCCACAGGGTTGCCTGTGTCCTTCCAGTAACTCAGGCAAAGAATGTATCGAGATACTTTTATCTATTTGGGGAAAACCCTGAGATGGTTCACAAAAGGAAGGAACAATACAGATGTCTGCTATCACAGTTCTTTGGAAATATCCCATGAGCCCTAGACAAGATTCTTGTCTCTCTACTCATGTGCCTCATTAGCCACTACAGCTCTCACAGCTCCAGTCTACAGTGTACTGCTTAGACTAAAAACCACACTGCTTCCATGATGGCGTGTTCAGGTGCTGGCTCTGTTCAACTCCACCAACCACGTGTCCCCTTAGAGAACTCCTATCTCTCTTTCCAAGTTCGACTTGATCTGTTTAATCAGTTTGAGGCTAAACTATAATCTTTGAGGAAAGACTAGACTTTTGCCTTTAAATACTTCACAATACCACAGACATTGGCTTGCACAAGTAGATTTACCCTGCTCTCCATTCCTATGGCTCCCCTAACACTCAGACTTTAACATGGTACCAATAGATATGAAAAAAAAAAAAAAAAACTCTTCTGAAATGATGCTGATAAAGCTTTAGTTATCCTTTAAGATAATAAACATATCATCATTTTGAATACAAAATGTATTTTCTCTTATTTATCATCAATACATTCTAAGGTAGAGTCCTTTTTTTTTTTTAATTGTTTTTGACACATTAATTTCAAGTATAGAATTTTCCTCAAAGTGTCTAATTTTTCATTGTGCCACAGACAACAAAAAGGTTTATTTTCCTATTACTCTGTACAGTTCCTATGGTCTTATCCTGACGTCTTGCAGGGGAGACTTCTCTGACAAAGCTGAAAGACATCCTTTTGTTGAGAAATTATGGCGCCACAGATGCGTCAGACGTTTGTGTTCGTGGCACCTCCTGTCAATCCTGTGAAACGGGCGCTGTCTCTGTTTTACAGGTAAGAGAAACTGGCCTGGAGTGAGAAGCAGATTTCACACTGAGCTCGGATCCTGTCCTTTATTCTTGATGACTATTCCACTTCCCTCAGCGCCATACAGAATAGGGACTTCCCAGGCACAGTCTGTGACATGGTGGTAGCCATCTCCCTGCTTATGCTAATATCTACACACAAGTGTGCATCAGGTTGTTCAAAATTAATGCAGTTGGGGTTTTGTGCCTGATATGAATTCAAACTCCACTGTACTAAAAATGCCCTCCAACCCCATGTTTGGTAGACACTTCACAAAGGCAATGTACTCTGAGATTTAAAATGAGTTTCGATCCTAATTTTCAATATCTGCACCTGCCTTTTGGCCATCAGCACTTTTTAATACAGGATGTGTCAAGTTGTTGCTACAGAAGCTTGCTCACATCCTTGGTTTCGGCTCAGAACTCTGAGAGCACACAAGCTCTATTTCCCCTTAGCTGGCATACTGGTAGAACCAAACTACCTGCCTTTAGAAAAGTGCTCTGGCTAATCGACTGAAGGAAGGTTACCTTTGCATGATGAAGAAGCCGTGCAGAGGAAATAATTTGTGCAGAGGCAGGTGAAACGCTGAACTTGCTTTAATCTATTTTTAAATGGTTGTCAGATGTCTGAAAGTGACACTCTTAATGGGACATTCTAAAGTTTGGATGTGTTCATTAAAATTTACTAAGACCTAACATGATGGTGAATCATTATTATTATTATTATTATTATTATTATTATTATTATTATTGATTTCCCTTTTTAGCTGACTTTTTACCTCAAAGTCTCTTTAATCTGTTTCATAACAGTGAATGTCTGTATAAGCCATTTGTAAACAGCAGATGGTTTTCTGACAACTTGATCTATTGCTACACAACACACTCTGCCCACCTAGAAAGCTAACATTTGAACAAACTATTCAGACACCTAGGGCTAGTATCCACTGAATATCTGCCTCAATTCTTCAAGTTAGCAGTGGCTATGATCTTCACTTACAAATCCATCCTTTGGGCCATTTTTTTATATCTGTTGTTTCTAGCTATTAGGACAGATATGATGTGAAAGGAGCAATTTTAACCACTGGCAAACCAAAATAAACAAACATTTAAAAATGTTCCTGTGTTTCATAGCAGTCAGAGGGGACTTGACACATGACTGTGGGCATTTGACCACATTAAAGCCCTATACACGGCAGTATCCTATCCAGCCTTGCTTGGTCTGTTTCAGAAAGAAACAACCTGCTTTGTTCTCTGTTATAGAAAATGTCAATGGTGACATATTTAAAGCACAGCCAATCCTGGTTAACAACCAAAAGTCTCCATACTCACTTTTCAATAGTTTCTCCGAGAGAGAGGGCTCGTTGTTGGGGTCCCCTGGCTGTATGTGAAGCATTGATTGGATGTCCTTCTGTCCTTGTCCCCGACAGGGACTCAAATTCAAGGTCTTGTCCACAAACAGATCAAAGCGCAGTTGGGTCTGTTTCAGAAAAACTCATGTCTTCCTAAGAGGGAAAAGTCCGTGCCCAGGCAAGCTCTGGAAGAAGAGCATGTTTTGCCTGCCCTTGAATGAACTAGGTCTCTGCTGAAGCTGGAGAATATTTTTTAGCATCACTGTGATGAAACTTGAGGGCCGTTTTCTGCAGTAGGTGCGACACTTGTTGACACTGCCGGCCAGAGAGGCCCTGGCAAAGGGACTTGATGAAACACAGTCCCAGGGAGCTGAAATCCAGAGAAGTTGTCACTGACGGCTGCTAGGGACAGAGGGCTCTCTGCAAAGCCCATGCAGGACCTCGACTTAATTGCTCTCCTCTAAGGAAAGCAAACACATTGAGGGAATCAGTCATTGGAAGTCATGGTAGGAAACCCCCAGGGAGGGTGGAGGGGTGGTAAAAATGAGAGCTTGTGTGTTGTTCATTTAGAAATGGACTGAGTCTTCCTCTGAAACTCTCTGAGCAGAAGAAACAGAAGATCAGATCCCCCCTCCCCCACCAACCCTTCCTCTCTTCTTATTTTGGCTGCAGTAGTAAGAAATAAGAGAGAAGCTAGATGTAGTGGTACATTCCTATAATTCCAGCACTCAGTAGGCCAAATTGGGAGTATTGTCATGAGTTCAAGGACAGCCTGGGCAACTTAGAAAGACCTGTCTCAAAGCAAAAACAAAACCGGTCAAATAGCTAGGAAATAAAAGTAGTACATCCCAGCACTTGAGGAATAGAGGCAGAAAAAATCAGGAATTCAAGGCTATTCTCAACTACATGGTGAGTTTAAGGCCAGTCTGGGCTATATGAAACCTCATCTTAAAAACAGGCAGGACTCACAGACAAGAGCCTAGCGTAACTGTCCTCTGAGAGGCTCCACCCAGTAGCTGACTGAAACAGATGCAGAGACCCATAGCCGAACATTAGACCAAGCTCAGGAAGTCTTGTGGAAGAGTTGGGAGGAAGATTGAGGGAATTAAAGAAGATATGGACTCCACAAGAAGACCAACAGAGTCAAGTAACATGTACCCTTGGGGGCGCTCATATCCTGAACCACCAACCAAAGAGTATACACAGGCTGGACCTAGCTCCCCCCAGGCATGTATAGCGGATGTGCAGCTTGGTCTTTTTGCGGGTTCCCCAACAACTGGAGCAGGGGTTTACCCTGACTCTGTTGTCTGCCTGTGGACCCTGTTCTCCTAACTGGGCTGCCTTGTCTGGCCTCAGTGGGAAAGGATGCCCCTAGTCCTGCAGTGACTTGAAGTGCCAGGGTGGGTTGATACCCAGGGGGTCCTCCCCCTTCTCTGAGATGAAGGGGAGGTGTGGGGGAAGAGCTCTTATGAGGAGGGAACTGGGAGGAGGGGAACTTTGATAGGGTTGTAAAGTGAATAAATAAGTTAATGAATGGGGAAAAAACCCAGCCAGGCATGGGAGGACATACCTTTAATCCCAGCACTTGGGAAACAGAGATAAACAGATCTCTGTGCGTTTGGCCAGCCCGGTTTGCATAATAAGTTCCAAGACAGCCAGGGCTACATAGAGAGACCCTATCTCTAAATAAAGAAATAAACAAACAAACAAACAATAAAAAATCAGGAGAAATCATAGACAAATGCCACAGGCCTTGTCCTGTTTGTCAGCAATTATTCCTGTTTCATAGTTTATAACATGGGCATTTCTTTGAATTTTGTTCAAATCCAAGAAAGGACATGGAAAATCCAGCAGCGTCCTTCGGTAAGTCCCTTTGCCTCACTACAAAAATATTTTAACGCTCGATACCTGGAAACTAACTAGCTAGAAGGAAACCTCTCATGAGACAGAGATGGCTATAATTAGCTCCTCTAAGTGGGTGACTTTGAAAGGGACATGACTTCACTCTGTGGTGAGCACTGTGCTCCTCAAAAGCAAGGCGTGTGTGCGTGCTTCAGTGTGTGCCTCGCTGATCTTGGCAGAAGATGTTCACAGGGAAAAGAAAATAAAAAGTCACTGTGAAATTATTAAGTGTCAAGACATAGCTTGTACAGCTGATGGGCCCCGTTTGTCAGTTTTATCTGCACAGGAGAAGAAGGATAATGAAAACTGAAAGTAACTCTGAAATAACACCCACCCCCTTGCAGACACACCCATGAAATGAGGCTGTACAGAAAGAACCAAGTCCCTGTGACTGTGGATATTCGCTCCTTTCAGGTATAGCTGGGGGTCTTCTCAGCTTGAAGTCCATTCCAGAGAAGGGGAGGAAAGGGAGTGGGAGATGGGGGGACCCTCTAGAACGTGCCAGAGACCCGAGAGGTGAGAGACTCTAAGGACTCAATGCGGGTGATCTTAACCAAAATGCCCAACATTGGGGAGAGGGAATGGGAAGAGTCCACCTCCAGTAGATAGACAGGGCCTCAAGCAGAGGGATGGGGTTACCAACCCACAGTCAAAATTTCTGACCCAGAACTGTTCCTGTCTAAAAGAACTGCAGGGACAAAAATGGAGACGAGACTAAAAGAAAGGCGGTCCAATGACCGGCCCAGCTTAGGACCCATCTCATCATCAGAGAGCACCAAGTGCTGGCACTATTACTGATGCTATGCTGTGCTTACAGACAAGAGACTGGCATGGCTGTCCCCTGAGAGGCCCTGCTAGTAGCTAACTGAGACAGACGCAGATACTTACACCCAACCATTGGACTGAAATCAGGGACCCCTATGGTTGAATAAGGGGAAGGACTGAAGAAGCTGAAAGGAGAGAGACCCCTAGAAAAACCAGCAGTCTCAACTAATCCAAACCCCAGGGAGCTCCCAGAGACTGAGCCACCAACCACGAGCATACACAGGCCAGTCCAAGGCCCCTGGCACAAATATAGCCAAGGTCTTCCTGATCAGGCCTTAGTGGGAGACGATGTGCTTAATCCTAGAGAGACTTGAGGCCCCAAGAAAAGAAGAGGCCTGGTGGGTGCAGCACCCTCTCAGAGGCAAGAGGGAGGAGGAATGGGATGAGGAACTGTGGGAGGGGAGACGGAGAGGGGGGCAATGGTGGGAATGTAAATACGTAAAATAATAAAAATTGAAAAAAATAGGGGTGAAAAGGAGATGAGACAAGAAAGAATAAACAAACTGAGCCATTGAGACGGCTCAGTGGGTCCAGCCACCTGTCCTCAAGCATGACAGCCTGAGTCCCGTCCCTGCACGTACCTGCTAGGAGAGGACCAATCCCGCAGGCTGTCCTCCGACTTCTGTGTATGCTGTGGCACATGTGCATGTACGCACTAAATACACAAGAAAATGAATTTACTAAAAAACTTAAGAATAAACAAAAGTCAGGGCTGCAGCGATGGCTCAATACTTGAGGGCACTCGCGGCTCTTCCAGAAGACCCAGGTTCAAATCCCAGTCCCCACAGGAGAGCTCACAACTGTCTTTCCCTCCGAGATCTGACACCCTCACACAGATATCCATGCAGACAAAATATCAATACACATAAAATTAAAAAAATAAACCCACACACACAAAGCACAAAAACAACAAGATGAAGGAGGAGGAAGAGGAGGAGGAGGAGGAGGAGGAGGAGGAGGAGGAGGAGGAGGAGGAGGAGGGGGGAAGGGAAGAGAAAAGAAGAAGGAGAAGGAGAAGGAGAAGGAGAAGGAGAAGGAGAAGGAGAAGGAGAAGGAGAAGAAGAAGAAGAAGAAGAAGAAGAAGAAGAAGAAGAAGAAGAAGAAGAAGAAGAAGAAGAAGAAGAAGAAGAAGAAGAAGAAGAAGAAGAAGAAGAAACAAATGTCAGACAAACATCAGGAGATAAAACCAAAAGGGAACAAATGGCCCAAGATGAGATCAAAAATAGGATGTGGTTACAAAAGACTTCACAGAGTTCTTATGTGGGACAGATGAAATTCACCCTAAGGCTTACTTTTGTTTCAAGGCCAATTCCTTGAATTCCTAGTATCTGTCTCCTAATAAAATAAATGTCATGCTATAGACATTTGCAAACCCATGTTTACTGCAACGGTATTCACAATGGCCCAGTTATCAAATCAGCCTACATGGTCCTCAACAGATGAATGGATAAAAGAGAGACATGGCACTTGTGCACAATGGGATAGTCATTCACCTATTGAGAACATAAAGTTATGTTGTTAGCAGGGAAATGGCTGCAAGTGGAGATCACTGTGCGAAATAAGCGAGTCTCACAAAGACAAGTATGATGGTTAATCATTGTCAGCTTGACTGGACTTAGATCTCAACACCTCTGGGAGTGGGTGAGGGTATTTCCAGAACATTCTGCCGAGGCTGGAAGAGGAATCTGAATGTGGGCAGCGCCGCTCTATGAACTAGGGTTCTGGAACGAACAAACCTGAGAAGGCTCGCCAAGCAGCGTATCATCATTCACTCTCTGCTTCCTCCCTGCAGACGGCACGTGATCCGCTGCCTCATGTACATGCTGCCACGCCTCCTCGCCGTCATGGGTGTATCCTCTCCGAGTGTACGCCAAAGCAAACCCTGCCTCACTTTGGCTACTTCTTGCCTGGTTTTTGATCGCAGCAACTAGGAAAGTCGCCAAAACAAAAAGCATCGTCATGTATCTTCTATCACAGGTACAATTGGGCATGTTAGATTTTTGTCAACAAGCTAGGGTCACTTGGGGAAGGGGATCCTCAACTGAGAAAGTGCCTCCATCCTGTTGGCCTATAAGTACGTCTCTAGGGGGTGGTTCTTGATTAATGACTGATGGGAGGGGCATGCAGCCCACTCTGAGCAGTGCCATCTCCAGTGAAAATGGTCGTTTATTTTTTTCCTACAGAGGGTTTCTCTATGTAGCCCTGGCTGTCCTGGAACTTGCTCTGTAGATCAGACTGGCCTTAAACTCAGAGATCTGCCTGCCTCTGGCCCCCAAATGCTGGAATGAAGGCAAGTGCCACCATTCCCAGCCAGTGAAGGTGGTCTTCTGTAGTTTACATAAAACAGACTGATGAAGCATCGGGAGGAAACCAGTAAGCAGGATTCCTTATGGCCTCTGCTTCAGTCCCTGCCTTCAGGTTTCTGCCTCACCTTCTTGCCCTGGCTTCCCTCCATGGTAGATCTGTAAACTGTAAGATGAAACAAACCCTTTCCTCCCAGATTGCTTTTGGTCATGGTGTTTATCACCATGAACTAGATCAGGTGATCAGGGAAACAGAGGAAGGACTATTAAAGATATGGAAGGTGGATGGACAAGAGCGTGTAATAGGACAGATGAGAAAGTCAACATACATGTAAGCATGTGTGGTAATGTTAGAGTAAAGCCCATTGCTTTGTGCAATTTATATACTAATGAAAGTAAAATGCAACGGATGAAGCTAAAATATGTGTGTGTGTGTGTGTGTGTGTGTGTGTGTGTGTGTGTGTGTGTGTGTGTATACAGGTATACATGTATTATTAGATCTGACTGCACTTAATTAGTTAATCACCTCACCAACTCACAGATACTAGAAGTTTTGTTTTAATCACAGATTTTGGAGAGCATGGATACACAAAAATCAGAAAGAGAAAGCGTGGAAATAAGACCTGTCTGGCCAGGACATTTGGCCTGAATTTTCTGTGTGTACTCAGTGGAAAGATGGAAGCAGTAAGAGCTTGAAGGGGGAAAGGAGGGTCTCTGTGGTTTTATGACATTAAAAAATACAATTTGTGATTAAAAATGAAAAATAAACTATTTAGCACCATTCCAAGTAGATCGGAATGGCATGTAAGAAAGTGTGTTTAAATTCTCTCTTTATCTGAGGCTAGCCAGCAGCTCTCAACCTGCAGGCCATGACCCTTTTAGGGGACAAATGACCCTTTCACGGGGTTGCGTATCATATCCTACTATCAGATACATACATTACAATTCATAACAGTAGGAAAATTACCGTTATGAAATAGCAGTGAAAATAACTTTATGGGTGGGGGTCCCCACAATATGAGGAACTGTATTAAAGGGTACAGCATTAGGAAGGGTGAGAACCACTGCTCAAATGAAAGATAACTGTCTCATTTGTAGGGAGATTTCCCTTCTGTTGAGGGCAGTTAGAAATGTATTTTTATACCAGGTGTTTTAAAATTCCTCTCTGAAGGGCCTTTGGTCTTCCCTGAGTTCTGGTTGTTATTTTCCTAGGTTCACAATGAGTGGGCAGGCATCCTTGTGGTTATAAACATCAGAGGTTTGGTGGGAGTAGAGAGAGCTAGTTGGTTGCTACCTAATCTGAATACTTAGAGCAAATTCATTAGGTTCTTAACTGTTCTTTGCACCCTTAACTTGGGTGAGGACTGGTCCGTGGGGAGTTTCTCTGCTCCTATTGGCCTTCGTGGCATGGCAGAGCTGTGAACACTGGTATTAAATGGCAGAGGGTGATGTCATACCCTTCCCCTGCAGAACACATTCCTGGCTGAGGCTTGACACCAATCACATGTCTGATCAGAGGTTCTGCCAGAACCCTCAGGACAAGCTGTGGCTACATAAAGGTCTCTCTTGCTTTAGGGAGCTGTCAGTGTCTGAGAAGGGACCCTCGGACTGACAGCTCTACTCAACAGTTCTTCCCTCTCCAGGGTCTCCAAGTTCTCTTCAGTGGACATGACCTGACACAATCATGTACAATCTTCTTCAGTACATTTATTTAACTAACAAGGCTGCCGTCCCTCAGGGAGGTCCTCTTAGCAGGCTTTTTTCTCACGCACACTGATGTCAAGTATAAATCTCTGGCATACTCATGGTGAATTTTTTTGTTAAATCCCAGATTCTTTCTATAAAATTCTGCACGAGAAGGTGGCATACGTGAATGTTTACAAAGTAATAATGCCCCAGGCAGTGGTGGTGCACGCCTTTAATCCCAGCCCTTGGGAGGTGGAAGCAGGTGGATTTCTGAGTTCGAGGCTAGCCTAGTCTACAGAGTGAGTTCTAGGACAGCCAGGGCTACACAGAGAAACCCTGTCTCGAAAAACCAAAAAAAACCCAAAAACAAAAACAAAAAACAAAAAAAAAAAAACCCAAAGTAATAATGCACATACAATTTTGTCACAATTGGTCCATCTACTAACCCGTACATACAAAGGAATTAATCTTCCTCAATGTCAAATTACAAATGACGGTAAGGATCAGAGGACACAAGTATCTAATCTGTCATCTTCCTGAAGTATTGTGTTTCAACCACGAAAAGTCAAAATATCAAAACCAAGTTAGAAGTCACCTTAACTAAATATGAGATTGTAAGTAACTGGGAAAAAATAAAAAACAAAACAAACAGACAAGAAAAAAAAACCGAACACAAAACAAAACACTTCTAAGATAGTATTATCTCATTTTGTCCCAGTTCCCAATGTCTTTTTTAAGTAGCTACAATATTGAGACTCTGAGGAGAGGAGAATTCCGTCTTCATAAGTATTTATGTTGAGTCATAACCCCATTTCTTAAACACTAAGAAAAATTAACTTATCAGAATATGATGGAATTTAAATTTTGTAAGAAATTTAATATATATATATATATACACACACCTATATATATTAAATATCTTATCAGTTTGCTTTTACATCTTCCCTTCGAATTAGAAAAGCATAATCATTGCTGAAGACTTTCAATATTTTCATTTAAAAACTCAAATTACCTAGAGAAGTGTAGAGGGAAGCCCCCTTCCGTCTGTGAGCGCTCACACACATGGACTCAGACATTTTGCATGACGGTCCTGCAGCTTTCTTCTTTCTTCTTTTCTTCACTTACAGGAAGCTTATCAAGGATTCTTCAGAAAAATGCGCACACCATTCCACCTATAAATGCATTATTCTTCACTCGCCCACTATCCTGGGCTGTGGCATACATTTGCTTTTTCAAATCGTAGCCATATAAGAGCAATTATGTGTAAATCTTCTTAATTTTTTATTGTGTTTATTTATTCATCTGTATGTGTGGGGCAGGGGCACAGACAACAGATGACAGCTTCTAGAACCTATGCTTTCCCTCCAGCATATGGGTCCCAGGGATCAACCCAGGCCGTCAGGTTTAGTAGCGAGCACACTTACCTGCTGAGCCGACTTGCTGGCCCATGAGTAAATACAGTCTCTAGATGCTTCTTTCTTCTGTAAGGATAGGATCTTAGAAGTGGCATAGGCTTCCCTTTCTTCCCCCAAGTTGTTTTTTTTGTTTGTTTTGTTTTGGTTTTTCGAGACAGGGTTTCTCTGTGTAGCCCTGGCTGTCCTGGAACTCACTCTGTAGACCAGGCTGGCCTCGAACTCAGAAATCCACCTGCCTCTGCCTCCCAAGTGCTGGGATTAAAGGCGTGCACCACCACTGCCTGGCCCCCAGGTTGTTTTTGGTGAGTGTTTTATCACAGCATCAGAGACAAGAACTCTGGGGATAGAGGTGACAACCGCAGTTGTGACAGTTGGAGAGCTAAGGCATAAGGAGAGCAATAGGATCCTAAGTTCCAGGATAGCCTGGACTAGAGAGGCCATGACAAACAAAAGCAAAGGCCTAGAGGCCTGGGGATGGGGCTCGGTGGTAGTGCTTGCTCACCACAAACCAAGGGCCCTGGGTTCAATTGCCAACACTTCACACCAACAATAAAACATTAAAACAAAAATAGGCTGAAGAAATGGCTCAACAGTGAAGAGCACTTCCTGCTCTTGAAGACCTGAGGCTCAGTTTCCAGCACCCATCTCAGGGCAGCTTACATCTATGTGAAACCCCAGTTCTGTGGGACCAGAAATCGTCTTTGGGGCTCTGTGGGCATCCATACACACACGAGTTCCAGGCACACACAGATACACCAATAAAAATAAAATCTAAAAAAAAAAAAAAAAAAGTTAAACAATAACAACAACATCAATAAAAATAACCACAGCTGTTATGCGGCAAAATTTACCTGTGGAAATCACCTAGAGGCATGCAACAGTTTAATTTCTTATACATGATAGATGTATAACCCTTCTCAGCTGTGAGTAATAACAGTGAATCTCTGTGATGGTTTGCCTGAAGCTGCTTCTATTTCTTTCCCTCGCTTTGAAGGGTTCTGTCATGGGCATTTTCACTGTCATAGGTGAAGGAGGCTGGTTAGATTTAAAACAGTAGAAATGTCCTTGCTCCGCAGTGCTGGTGATGGACAGAATCTTGCAGCAGGCGAGTGGAGATGGCTGTCAACGCCCCTAGCTTAAGGATGAGGCTGACACTGACAACACACACACACACACACACACACACACATGAGGTTTCACTGTTGGCATAGCCTCAGCATGAATGGAGGAATCGAGGCAGGACATTACAGGAGCAAACACAGGGCAGGCTTGAAAGTGATGGAGACTGAAATGCTCTCCTCTCTGCTCTCACTAATCTGTTGGCAGAACATGAGAAATGTAATGGCTGGAGGGACTGGGGAGCAATCTCTGTCCAACTCTTACATCCTATCACCGACAGGAGAAAGTTTTAATGAAAGAAAGATTTAAAGAAGGTAAAGGCGGTGGCAAACAGCTGAGAAGCTGAGACAGAAGGATCACTTGAGCCAAGGTTTGACAGCATCCTAGATAATTAGTAAGATCCCACCTCAGAAAAACAAAACAAAATTAGGACTAAAAATGAAAGAAACAGAAAGAAGAGGTGGATAGAGAGATGGCTCAGTGGTTAAGAGCACTGATCGCTCTCCCAGAAGACCTGTGTTTGATTCCCAGCACCCACATGGTAGCTCACAACCGTATGTAACTCCAGTTTCAGGAAATCTGATGCCCTTTTTGGCCTCCATGGGCACCAGGCACATATGTGGTACAGAGACATACATGCAGGCAAAACACTCATACACAAAAAAAGTAAAAAAGAAATAACTTTCCCCCCCCTCCAAAAATAACCAAGAAGGATAGGGATTTAGTCAGTGGTTGAGAGCTTGACTAACAAGCTTAAGGCCCTGGATCAGGTTCTTAGCTCAACCAATCAATCAATAGTAAATAAATAAATAAATAAATAAATAAATAAATAAATAAATAAATAAATAAATAAATAAATAAATCCATGTCTATATACATTGAGAAAGAAGAATTTCAGAGTTGGCCCAGGCAAGTTACTAAACTAAACAAACTAATAAGCCAAAGAATAGCAATAACCTTTGGAAAAGAGGAATAATTTAGAGTTATCAAAATATGTTTTCTGAAAGTTTACATTTTCAGTTAAAAAGTATGCAACATGTATAAAAAAAAAAAAAGAAAATCCTTAAGTAAATCCTTACGGGGAAAAAATCAGTTAACAGAAAATGTTTTTCAATATGACCTTGCCACTCAAGTCAAAGATATTACAATAAAATAAAACTAAAGACCTAAATATTTAAGAAACATAAATGAAATCATAAAGCGTTATACAATTGAATCCAAAACCACATAAGGATCAAGTCCCCCCTCCCCCATGCATGACAGAGAAGAAGTGACCCCAGGAACACAAGGAGTGCTTCCACACCTGACAACGGGTACAATATGCTGTTAATATAATGAAAGACAAAGACTCATGCTGAGCTCAACAGAGACAGATAAAACGTGGCAGAACCCAACAGCCATTAACGATAGCAAACTCAACAGCAGGCACAGTCGCACGCATCTGTCATGCCTTCTGCTCATCTCAGAAAGCTAAGGCAGAAGGACCACAGTTTGAAAGCAACCTAGGCAGCATGACCAGGCTCCATTTCAAACCAAAACATAGCAATTAAACAACTCCTGACATACTAGACACAAAAGGGAATTTTCTAAACATGATAAATGACATCAACAAAAATAAACAAAAACACATAGGTAGCTGTTTAATAAGAAAAGACCACATTGTTCTTCCCATATCACAATGTGAGGATGTCCAATCTTGCTATTTCTGGTCAATAATACACACATGATTCTTGTCAATTCAATAACAAGAGGGAAAAATCCAGCTTGGAAAGAAAGAAGTAAAATATCTTCAAACACAGATGACATGATCTTTTTAATAATCAGTCCAAAAGGATAGATAGACAGGCCTCTAGAACTAACACACAAGGTTAGCAAAGTCACATTTTAATAAAAATTGTCATTTCTCTATACACAGCCATACAAACATGAAATTAAGGAAATAATTACATTTACACTATAACCAACAAGAACAAACAATTTAAGAATAGGGTTAACATAATAACTTGTGCATTGCAAACTAAAATATTGAAAAGAGAATTAAGGATCAAGTAAAGAAAAATAATTCTATGCTTGCATACTAAAATATAATCAAGAGGCAATTCTTCCCAAGT
This sequence comes from Uromys caudimaculatus, assembly GCA_028551405.1. Lineage (NCBI taxonomy): Eukaryota > Metazoa > Chordata > Mammalia > Rodentia > Muridae > Uromys > Uromys caudimaculatus. The sequence continues at coordinate 49,164,337 of CM052715.1, forward strand.
TGATCTTTGTATCCAGTGCATTCTACATAAACGCAGCAAGACTTTTGTTCTGATTAATGAATGAATCCTCACAAAAGGGCATTTCTCTTTCAAATCCTAGCTTTCTAAGGCATGATCTCTACCCTCTAAAGTCTTGAATGTCCTTGAACCCCAAGTCCTTATCAAAGTTCACACTAAGTCTAACCTTTTCTTTTATAAAAGACTAAGTCATGTGACTGAGTCATGAGCTCGGCTTTGTCAACCCAGTAAACTCGAACCCTTGCTGACAGTTTTTTTCTCCAAAGAAGAGTGTGTCTGTATCTCTGCACACATAGCACGCCCTGTGTTTTATTGCCCTCTATCTCAGAAGCTGTTCAGTTCTGGATTCCTGAAGGCAAAAGGAGAGTTCACACCAGAGCGGAAGAGCCACAGAGATGGCTGCTGCGTGGCATAGACTCCAGCTATCTGTGTTGGACACTCCCCTAAATGTGTTTGCTTTGTTGTTGTTCAGCTGTGAGCCAGTTGTTTTTTCCCCTATCCACATCCAAGTGAGAGGCCCACAGCGTTAACTTCCTAACCTTGTCTTCCCACATCCATCACGACCACACTGCCTCAGCACCACAGCCGCCATGGAGGCTGAGGCTGCTTCCTAGTAAACAGTGGTCAGAGTGGTGTTCGTATCTCTTTCTTTTAAGAATCGTCTGTGAAAGTGGGGAAAACTCTCAATCACCTGGGTACAGGGGAAAAGTTCCTGAACAGAACACCAGTGGCTTATGCTCTAAGATCAAGAATAGACAAATGGGACCTCATGAAATTGCAAAGCTTCTGTAAGGCAAAGGACACTGTCAATAGGA
>CM052715.1:49165669-49230934 GCA_028551405.1 Uromys caudimaculatus
CCACCCCACCCCACCCCAGTCATCCTGAAGTTTGGACCACCAACCAAAAAATACACATGGAGGGACCCATGGTTCGGACCACATATGTGGCAGAGGATGACCTTGATGGCCATCAGGGAGAGAGGAGAGACCCTTGGGCCTGAGGATGTTAGAGGCCCCAGTAAAGGGGAATGTCAAGGCGGGAATATGGGGATGGGTGAGCGGGTGGGTGGGAGGTGGAATTCCCTCATAGAGGTGGGGATGGGGAGGGGATAGGGGGCTTCCAAAGAGGAGACCCAGAAAAGGGGAAACATTGGAAATGTAAATAAAGTATCAAAAAAAAAAAAAAAAGAATCGTCTGGTGTTCAGGATAATGCCATCCTGGGGTCGCTATTGCTCTATGAGGAGGTCCATCTAGAACTGAATTCTAGGGGAAATGTAAGTTCTTGCACCTACTAGGATTCCCCGTAAAATATGGAACAAATAGGAAATAAGGGTATTGTGGGGAAGAGAGTCACTGTTACGGAGGCTGAGAATACCCAGCCTTCTGTCTTCTGCAAGGTGGAGACACAGGGAAGCCAGTGGTGTGATTCCAGCCCAATGTTCCCGGAGTCTTAAAGGAGGTGACACAGATGTCTGATTTAGAGTGAGCATTCAGTAGTCATTTACTGTCAGCACTTTGACCAGTTCCAGTCACCAGTGCTGGCCACTGTAAGAAGCTTCTTTGACCAAGTTGACAGCAGCACTAATTTCTAATTATAATGTAAATTTATAATTATTTAAAGGAGATTTAATGGGTATGCCATATCTATTTCACAAAACAATATTGGTGGCTTCCCAGCTGGGGCCTGTGACTCCCCCTAGCCCCTGACTAGGTTTATAGTACCAGACATGATCTCCTTCCTGTGGAGCAGGCCTCAGAAGCAATCAGAAATCAGCTGGTTATTTTCATAATTAATTTGCCACTATGAAACCAGTGGGCATGTATTGCATGGTAGACCAGTAGTATAGCCTGAAAAATCCATAGCTAAATAAGACTGTTGATAACAATTCTTCCCCCAGGAGCTTGCATAGAACCTTCTAGCATTATGAGGGCTACCTAGTAGGAAGGAAGCTTCTGCCTCAATTCCAGTTTGATTTTTCTATGTCCTTCTAACAAAGCATGTGGTGGTATCTTCAGTAATAGGGTCTTACCATCTAATTCTGGTAGGCAATCAATTGTAGTGAAAATATCCTGCATTGTTTTGGGAGCTTGAGGGTCCTCCCTGACCAGCAACTTGGAGAGAACTAGTCTATTATTTTAGCTAGGGATTCTATTGCTGTGATGACACGGCTTGACCAAAGCAACTTGGGGAGGAAAGGGTTTTATTCAGCTTGTTTCCACATCACAGTTCATCATCAAAGGAAGTAGGACAGGAACTCAAGCAGGGTAGGAACCTGGAGGCAGGAGCTGACATGGAGGCCGTGGAAAGATGTTGCTTACTGGCTTGCTCTCCAAGGCTTGTTCAGCCTGCTTTCTTATAGAACCCAGGACCCCCTGGCCAGAGGTGGCCCCACCCATAATGGGCTGGGTCCTTCCCTATCAATCACTAATTAAGAAAATACCCTACAGACTTTCATAGAGGCCCATCTTATGGAAGAATTTTCTTTACTGAGGTTCTCTCCTCTCAGATTTTACTTTGTGTGACACAAAACTATCCAGCATACCTGGTACTACTGTCCACACAATATTTTTTAGGCTGCTTTAGGCTGGAGTAACAGCCTGTGATAAAGTGGATGTGGTGGTGCGTCCTATAAGCCCTGCCTTTAGGAGACTGAGGCAGAAGGATGGTGAATCTGTAGCTTAGGCTGTACAGTAAGATTGCCTGAGCAATGAAGGAGAAGCAGAAGAAGAAGTACTCATAGCCGTCTGGTGTTAGGAACTTAATGGCTTTGATTTGGTGAATATTTGCATTTTAAAATGCTAATAAATAAATTAATTAAAAGGATTTTTAATATCAAAAGGGGCAAATGTTTTTCTCAAAGGGTTAATTTTGAGAAGTCTTTTTTTTAATGGAAATCAGAACAATGTGAAGTTGCATTAAGAAGCTGTCCTCTTCTGCATATGGTGGTGCACACCTTTAAGGGAGGCAGAGACAGGTAGATGAATCCCTGAGTTCAAGACCAGCCTGGTCTACAGAGCAAGTCCCAGGACAGCCAAGACAAAGAAGCCCTATCTTGAAAAACCAAAAGAAAAAGAAGAGAGGAGGAGAAGGAGGAAGAGGAGAAGGAAGCACCAAGCCTCTTTAATATTTGCACATTCTTTAATACAATTTAAACCATGGAGGAAGTTTGGGTAGGAGTCCACTAAGGTTTGATTAGATAACATTACTTCAAGCAGAAGCATGATCTATTATCATGCCTTACACCACTGGTGAAAATAAAATCAGAAAAAGAAAATCTGGAAATGTAATTGTTATGCCAAACAATAAATACATTTGCACTTTGACAGATTCTATTATATTGTCCTTTGAAGAATAATAACAGATTTATGAGTTGGGACATTGCTCAGTGGTAAAGTATTTTCCTAGCATGCATAGGCTCTGGGTTTGATTTAAATTCTCTCTAATAATATGAGATGCTACATTTGAAGTACTTTTGTCAAAGGCAGTGTCAATATTTTTATCTGTCAATCTGATAGATGGTATTAATATTGTTGCATTATTTGATTGAATTTCTGTTATGAAAAACAGGGCATGTGTCTTTTCATATTTTTGAAAGCCATTTGAATGCCTTTGCCTGGGAATTGCCTGTCATGTTTGTTGCCCATCATCTTGTTCAGTTTTTTTTTTATTATTTTATTATTATTTTTATTATTTTTTAATTTATTTTATGTATATGAGTACACGGTAGCTATGCAGATGATTGTGAGCCATCATGTGGTTGCTGAGAATTGAACTCAGGACTTCTGCTCGCTCCAGCTCAAAGATTTATTTGTTACTATATGTAAGTACACTGTAGCTGTCTTCAGGCACACCAGATCCCATTACAGATGGTTATGAGCCACCATGTGGTTGCTGGGATTTGAACTCAGGACCTTCGCAAGAACAGTCAGTGCTCTTAACTGCTGAGCCATCTTGCCAGCCCCCCCTGTTCAGCTTTTTTACTGACTTGTAAGAAGGCCTTCTATAGTGAAGATAGAACCTTTTGCCTTAAAGTATTTGCAGTTTATCAGTAGTAATTTTGCCTGACCTGTATCATTTTCCATGAAGAAAGTGTTAACTTTTATGTAAATAACATGCCAGCTATTTACCTGAAGGCTTCTGGGAATTTTCAATTCTCAGAAAACTCTTGAGTGTAATGACATTTTTCCTAAATTCTTTTCTTGTGTTTCCATAGTTTCTGTTTTGAAAAATACAATGTGAATCTTTTAATACACTTGAAATTTTAGAGGGTATGATTCATGACTTAAGGAAATACTTTTCTTAGTCATCTCAATACCCAGTTGTTTGAAATAAAAATTTCCCCAATAATTAAAAATTTGCTATAAATTGACATGTTTGTGTCTGTCTATATTTAGATCCGTTGATTGGTATTTAAGGCTTTTACAGTCTGTTTTGATATTTTATGGGGCCTGTTTGTTTGTTTGTTTGTTTGTTGACACTATCTCACTATGTAGACTAGGTTGGGCTGGAATTCACATGATCTGCCTACCTCTGCCTTCAAAATGTTGGGATTAAAGACACACAACCTTACTAAGACAATACTCTTTTTTTTTTTTTTTAAATAAAAACCTTCCTGATCATTACATATTTGCTTCCCATATATATTTTATAATTATCTTTGTTAGTACCCCACCACTCTCCCAAATTTTTTGGTGAGTTGATTAGATCTGAACTTCAAAAAGATCATTTTGGCTACATTTTGGTGAAGAACAGGTGTGTATGTAGGAAGACCATGAAGCCCTGTAACTGTGCTTGAAGGTGATCGTACATGCTTTTGATCCCAGCACTCGGGAGGCAGAGACAGGTAGATCTCTGAGTTCAAGACCAGCCTGGTCTACAGATCAAGTTCCATGACAGCCAGGACTACACAGAGAAATCCTGTTTCAGAAGCAAACAAACAAAGACGTGTTATGGTAGGGACTGGAGAGATGGCTCTATAGTTGTCTTTGTTAGGGTTTCCATTGCTGTGAAGAGACACCATGACCAAAGCAACTCTTATAAGGACAACATTTAATTGGGGCTGGCTTACAGGGTCAGAGGTTTAGTCCATTATTGTCATGGCAGGAAACATGGCAAAGTACAGGCAGACAAGGTGCTGGAGACGGAGTTGAGAGTTCTACATCTTCATCTGAAGGCAGCAGGAGACTGTTTCTCACACAAGGCTTAACTTGAGCATGTATCACCTCAAAGCCCACCTCCACAGAGACACGCTTGCTTTAACAAGGCTACACCTCCTAAGAGTGCCACTCCCTTTGGCCAAGCATTTAAACACATGAATCTATGGCTCTATCTTGAATCTATACCTATTCAAGCCACCACAATGTCCAAACTGGACTGCCTTTACACAGCATGCTCTGTGCCAAGTTAGAGGGACGGTAACTTGTTCCATGTTAGAGGGAATTGTACCTGTTCCTGTCCCTGATGGAAGTCAAGGCTAGACTCACCACAGGAAACTGGAAGCAGCAAACACAGAGGAATGCTATTTTCTGAATTGCTTGCTGGTTCGTGTTCAGCTAGCTCTCTTATACAGCCCAGGACCACCTGCCTAGGAATGGCACCACCCACAGTGGGATGGGCCTTTTCATGTCAATCATTAGTCAAGGCAATCTCTGCATAGATGTACTACTGGCCAATCTGATGAGAGTAATTATCTGATTAGGGTAATTATTCAATCTAGATTTCCTTTTTTTTTTTTTTTTTTTTAGATTTACTTATTTTATGTATTTGAGTACACCATTGCTCTCTTTAGACACACCAGAAGAGGGCATCCGATCCCATTACAGATGGTTGTGAGCTACCATGTGGTTGCTGGGAATTGAACTCAGGACCTCTGAAAGAGCAGTCAGTACTCTTAACCGCTGAGCCATCTCTCCAGCCCTCAATCTAGATTTCCAGTTTATGTCAAGTTTACAATAAGAACTCATGGTGATCGTCCTGCCTTAGACTTCTGAATACGGGGATTATATGCACATGTCATCACAAACAACCTTAAAAGATTTTTATTTTAAGACAAGATCTCAATATGAAGCCCCAAGCTGCCTAAAATTCACAGTCCTCTTTCATCTACCTGCCTCTCCTAAAACTACAGTCTTGTAACACCATACCTGGCAAGAATAACATCCTGATACATGCGGTGACATGGTTGAACCTTTAAGGTATCATGCTTAGTGAATTTGCCAGACACAAAAGGGCAAATTGTAAGTCTTAGTTACATGAACTACCTGGAGTGTCAAATACATAGAAATAGAAAACAGAGCAGTCATTAGTGAGGGGTAATGAGGAATAACTGGTAGATAGGTTCAGTTTCTAGCTAGTATACTGAAAACCTTCTGGGATGGATAGAGGTAATGGTTACCTCATATTGTAAACTTAACACCACTAACTACTCATTTCAAATGGATGTGGTGAGTGGTAAATTTTACATTATTTACATTTAACCACATATCATGATAAACATGCCTGCCCTCACCACTGTAACAAACTGTGATCATATGACTGTGTTTATACCGTATATTAGCTCTCTGAGACCTAGCTATCACACGGTAGGAAACACACTCATGCAAAACAATGCAAAATATTTTAGGAAACAACCTGAAGAGCATGTACCCGGAAAGCCCCTCCCAAGCGCTAACCACAATGGGAGGAAACATGGGAGGGTGAAAACCAAAAGTTTACAGCCAACTCTCAGAGTCTACACTATTGCATTGTGTACAGAAGGACACAGCGCGAATCCGAACTCAGGAGTACCGGGATCAGCAAGGCTTTCTCCGCTTCAGTGTGTGCTTCCTGTTCGAGGGATAGCCTCGTTCCCTAGCAGTTTTGAAGCAAACAGCTTTAAAGTGCTTCAAGAAACAGAAGCCCTTAGAAACCCACTTCCATCACCAGAAGTAGGCAGCCTTCGTTGAAGAACTTGGAGGGAGCTACGATGACACTGAGTTACCATTGGTTACGCTGAGCTGACACATGGTAACCAGCTGTAACACTCAGTACTAAGTCCAAAAATAAGTTCTCTCCGATTAAAAGTTTTGTCCCAGAGGACAACCTAGCGGACTTTGCCATAAAAGGTAGGGGCAACTAAGTGTACAAACAAAGAATTCATAATGTAATTTGTAAAATGATAACCAGAAAAGTGAAGGCAGGGTTGGAGTGATATCGTATATACTAAGGGATATCACTTGTAGCGATAAAAACTCTTTGGAAATTTTCTGCATAGAGAAAACATGGTTTTCTAAACGTAGAGTCGTCGTAGCATTAATGAATGTTCAAAGATGGGTCTGGAGAGGTGGCTGAATGTTCTAGAGTACTTGCTGCTCTTTCAGAGAATCTAAGTTCAGTTCCCAGCACCCACATTAGGTAGCCCACAAGCACCCCTAACTCCAGCTCCAGAGGATCTGCTACCCTTTTCTGGCCTCTGCAGATACAGACACATGCACACATACACACACACACACACACACACACACACACACACACACACACACACACGCCACATAACTAAGAATGTGCAAAGATGCTGGCATTGGCTTGACAGGAAATGAAAGTTCAGTCCCGAAGGAAATGCTTTCCTGAAAGGAAGGTGATAACCATTGCTACACAAGGGTGATGGTGTGGGGGCTTTAGGATTTGCTGTTTATGGACATTAATGAGCTTGGGTAAATGCCAAAATAAAGTAGATGAAAGTAACAGGATGCTAAAAAGACATTGTTGAGTCCTCTGAACTAAACATAAAATTCTAAATCACCTTTTTATTCCTTATCTGTTCTCAGTTCCTGGAGGCCTGTACACTTAGCTTCCCCCACTCCTTACTTTATTCAGGTAATATCTGGGCAAATATTGACCAACAAGTGAGACTCTCGGCATCTCCACTATACACTCTCCCCAACGCCTTAGACTCGTGCTGCTAACTAACCTTTAAAACTCAACCATGGCAGACTACGCTTGCTCTTGTTTTGAATGGATCTCGGAGTAGCCAGTTATTAAATGATGGTCAAGAGGAGAGCAAAGATCAGCCCTGGTGATTCCCTTCTTGGGGCCAGCTGTGTCTTCATCCCCTCCCTGGTTCCCCTTCTGCTGAGACCCACCCTAGGCTGTTACCACAAAGGCATGTAAGAGCAGTATCTTACACTTTTGAAGACTGCGGGCTCCACCCTTCAAAGCTTTAAGGAGATAAATTTAGACATGAAACAGGAAGTAATCTCTATGTGACTGAGAGGGATCATAGAGAAATTATTGCCCCAAAATATCCTGAAGCTGAAGTGTGGGGGAGCCATTCCCAGCCATTAGCATGGACAGACTCCCCCATGGAGTTGCGAAGCTACCAGGTGTTGGGGGTGGGGGTGGGGGATCTCCATTTTCTGATTCAGACTGTCTGTGCTGGAGCCTGAAATTCTGCATTTCTAAAGAGCTCCCTATGAGGCCCACAGCACCAGTGTTAAGACCATCCTTCGAGAAGCACTGTACCAGAAGTTGAAGAAGAGAGAAAACCTCTCTAGGCTCCAAGGTCTTGTCCAAATTTAAATGGAGACAATGGTGAACCAGGTCAGCTAAGGAGAACACGGTGTGACTTACTTAGTATAGAACAGGTATAGGCATTTTCTTAGTCACTTTTTTTTTTCACTGCCTTAACGAAATACCTGTCAAAAGCTACTTAAGGAAGGAAGGAAGGACTTATTTCAGCTCATTGTCTGAGGGGATACAATCCATCATGGTGGAGAAAGCTGGGCAGCAAGAACCATCACTTCTCCTGAGGAGACATGCAAATATTTACTCACTATGAATAGAATACCAATGAAAGACCACATCCACATCTAGCTTGTTGAACCAATGAGTTTATTGGGTTTATTTACAGGAGTATGGGGGGAGTTACTTATAAGCGACCCTCACCCCGCCACCAAATACTATAAAACTCCAGCCTAGCATGGATGAAGACCTCCTAAAATCTGCATAGGCACACTCTTGTCCATAAACCTCCTACCTACATATGCTCTAGCATTCCCCAGCCCACATGCAACTGATGCAGAGTTGTATATGGGGGGAGGGGGCGGGGGGTGGAGACCAGAGTGAGTAGGTGCAGTTTCATGTTAGGGTCTAATGATCTTCTCACCACCCCCACCGTGAGAGAATGGATGCTCAAGAGCCCCATCTTGTAGGGAGGGCTTCTTGTAGGCAAGTGCAGCTGCAGGTGCTCTGACTTCACGATGGTAAATGGTAATGTCATGCCCAGAGCACAAAGCTCCACAAACAGATAATCTGTAAGTGATAGACGTTTCCGTGGCTTATAGTTCTGGAGTCTGCAAAGCCCACGGAAGAGAGGCTGCTTCCTGAGTGCTGGGATTAGAGGTGGAACCTATCACACCCAGGCTTCCCACATGATTCCTACGTGGACTCCAGGGTGAGCACCACTGTTCTGCGGCATAGTCATTCCTTCTTAGGCCTCCTTACGTGTCAGATTTGTTGAGGAACTTTAAAAATCACCCCAACCCAAAACAACTGAAATTAAAGTCTATGGGATTTGGGAAGTAGGTATCAATGACTCCTTATGATTTTCAAATGAATCTAGAGGATATAAATTATGCCTAACATTAAACTTAAACCATTTTATCTTATGGAGGGTGGTTGCTTTATTTTGGTTTTTAGCTTTTAGTGTTTTTATAAAACAAATTTTATGTGTACGGGTATTTTGCTTTTATGTATGTCTATGCACTACATGCAAACCTGATGCCTCCGAGGGTCAGAAGAGGGTGTCAGATTTCCTGGAACCAGAACTATAGATGGTGTGAGCCATCATGTGGTACTAAGAGCCAAACCCAGATCCTCTGGAAAAGCACCAAGCGCTCTCTCTAGCCCCTGAGCCATCTTCCCAGCCTCGTTTTGTTTATTTGTTTGTGTGTTTGTTTGTTTGGGGGGGTTATTAGTTTTGCTTGTTTATTTTGAGATATAGGTTTATGTAGCCCAGGTTGGCCTCAAATTCCTGTGTATCTGAGGATGTCTTATGAAGTGGAAGCCCATATTACATAGGCAAAGTATAGGAAACCCTCAACCTCCTTCCCACACCTCTCAAGTTCTAAGACTGGCTTCGCTGCAGCCTCTTTAAATAACCAAGTCTGTGGCATGGCGTCCACTCACAAGCATAAGATAACCACTACACTCTCTCAGAACTTTTCATCACCCCAAAATTATCGCTATTCACTAAACAACCAACTTCTACGTCCCTGGCTCCCCAGCCCCTGGAAGCCACCAGTCTATTTTCTGTCTCTACGATTGACTTATTCTAGGATCCTCTAGATTAATCACTGCATAAGGCTTCCTGTGTCCATCCATGCTAAAACATGTGCTAGCCTTTGTATATTCTGGGAGTTAGAGCTTGACTCTAGGGCTTTATTCATACTATGCGGATACTCTATCACTGAGCTACAACCCCAACTCCTGTAGCAGGGACCAGAAATGTCATTTCTTTTTGTTATCTGAACAATATTCAACTGTATTTATGTACCACATTTAATATTTGAATTTTTCCAGTATTTTTGCTATTATAATTAGTGTTGCTATGAACATTAGTATATGAACATTTGAGCCCTTGACTTAAATTCTTTGAGTATACAGCTACCAACAGAAATTGGTTGTCGTGATCCCCCTCTGAGGATCTATCATATGATTCTTACATGTACCCCAGTGTGAGAGACACTGGTATGTCAGCATCCATCTTAAGAGCCAAGAAAGTACAGAAAAAGTGAAGGAGTTTATTACTAAATAAATGTCTTTATATGTTACACTGTAGCCAATGCAACTGTTATTGCCACAAATTTAAAATCCTGTTGTACAGTTCAATGAGGTGATAACCCTGTTGAAAATCCCGACACTGTCTCATTTTTATTAGAAATAATACCTCAATTGCAATTCCTACCTGCAATTGAAATTTGTCTTCCATAGTAAACATCAGGCAAATCTGATTCAAGATTCACAATGCCACTTTTATCAGGATGTCTAATTTTATTCTTATCATAACACCTTTGCTCAGAGTTCTTTTAATAAGAAGGATCAGATGGTAATATCATAACATATATGATTTTTTAAATTTCTTAAAGCATTGCTAAACTATTCTGTCTCAAGGATAGTTTCAAGCCTGAAAATTTTGGCTTGAAAATTAACTACAAGAACATTTCATGATGCTATAATATCCTCTTCTTCCCCAGGGGATATAAACTCTGAGGTACCAACCATCTTTTTAAAAAAAAAAAAAAAAAAAAAAATATATATATATATATATATATATATATATATATATATATATATATATAAACAAATATATATATATATAAACAAATATATATATATATATATATATATTTGTTATCTTTCTGGAGATTAGATTGTATATATGTTGTTTTTCTTATTCTGACCACATACTTGACAAGAAGTAACTACAGAAGGACTCATTTTGGCTCACAGTTTTAGAAGGAATATAGTCCATTGTAACGGGAAAGGCATGGTGGTAGACGCATGAGGTGGCTGGTCATATCCACAGGCAGGAAGCAGAGCGATGAATTCTGGTGCTTAGCTGCCTTTCTCCTGTCTGTTCAGTCAAGACTCCAGACCACAGGCCAGTGCCATATTTATTCCTCAGTTAAAGCTTTCTGGAAACAGTCCCATAGCAGTGCCCAGGATATGCTTCTATAGTGATTCTAAACCCAATCAACCTGACAGTGAAGATTCGCAGTCTAGACTGTTTCTTTGATTTTTCAACAGTTTCCATGCAGGCATCAACTGGGATTCTGTATATGGAGCTGGGGGAGGAGAGTGAGAGATGAAAATAAATGTAGTGTCCTTGCAGGAGGTCTTCAGCTCTACACTCAATGCATACACGTCTGTGATAAAGTGTAAACCTGGGAGAAGAGGCAAACAAGAAAACGTTGATCCTAGGTCTAAGGAACAAAGATTAACATCTCAAGATTTGCCAGATAACTTAACCTCTTCTTTTCTCTTGATACTTTACAGTTTTGTTTCAAAATGTGTCTGCATCTGTGTGTGGTGGCTTACATCTACAATTCTAGCATGTAGGGATAGGAGTGTGGCTGCAACATTGTGGGTTTGAAGCCAGTCTTGGCAATATAGCAAGCCTGTCTCAAAAACTAATTTGAAAAGTAGTTGAGTACTTGAGTAAGGAAGAAAATCCAGAGCTTGGAGCATCTGTGCTCACCAGTGGGAGTGGCAGAAAGAGCAGTGTAAGTCAGTGCTGTGTGGACAGGTTGGAGACGTGGCAGCAAGGTCTAGACTTGAGATAGATGCTTTCTTACTTAGGGTTACTGCTGTGAGCAGACACCATGACCAAGGCAAGTCTTACAAAGGACAACATTTATTTGGGGTTGGCTTACAAGTTCAGAGGTTCAGACTATTATCATCAAGGTGGGAGCATGGCAGCATCCAGGCAGGCATGGTGCAGACAGAGCTGAGAGTTCTACATCTTCATCTGAAGGCTGCTAGTGGAAGACTGACTTCCAGGCAGCTAGGATGAGGGTCTTAAGCCCATGCCCACAGTGACACACCTACTCCAACAAGGCCACACCTCCTAATAGTGCCACTCCCTGGGCCAAGCATATACACCATTACAGATGTTTGTTGTTGTTGTTTTGTTGTTGTTGTTGTTGTTTGGTTGGTTGAGGGTTTTTTTGTTTTTGTTTTTTTTTGTTTTTTTGTTTTTCGAGACAGGGTTTCTCTGTGTAGTCCTGGCTGTCCTGGAACTCACTCTGTAGACCAGGCTGGCCTTGAACTCAGAAATTCGTCTACCTCTGCCTCCCAAGTGCTGGGATTAAAGGCCTGCGCCACCACTGCCCGGCCATCATAGATGTTTTACAAATTACATTTACTTATGTGTTCATTCTGTCTATGTGTATGTGGGTTTGTTGGGGTTCAACCTCTGGAACATACATTGTGAAGGAAGGAATCTGACCACAATACACACCCTGGTGCACACACACCTGGGTCCATCCATCCTTAGCGATACATACACAAACAATACTGCATTGTTTTACTTCCTTCCAAACCAAACAACCCGTAAATTAATACCTTAAATTTTTTCAGTCATAATGATTCCTCCAGACTGGCAGCACTGTGGCCAGATATCTGACAAGAAACAACAGGAGAGGAAAAGTTAATCTGGGCTCATGGTTTATAAGGATATAATCCATCATGACAGACCTGAGGACCTGCCTTCTCCAGTTATGGTCCACCTCTTAAAGGTCTATAACCTTGCAGAACACCACCAATTGAAGGCCAAGCGATCAAATATATGAGACCAAAGAGGACATTTTAATTCAAATTTTGACATGGGTTCTCATAGGTTCATGCTATCTCATTATGCTGTATACTTTCAGTCCAACCTTAAAAGACAGCTCAGCAGATAAAGGTATGTGCCACCATGTATCCCCAAGGTACATGTGGCAGAAGGCAAGGCCAGACTCCTACCAGATGTCTTAGGACCTCCTAAGACGCACATCATTGCACAATATGCCCCCCAACACCTGCAACACAGGCAAGAAAAAGAAATGAAATGAAAAAAATACTTTTTAAAAGGCTTATAGTTGCAATATTGTTCAAAAGTCAAAAGTGTCTTATAGACTCAATGCACTCAGCTATAAACCCCAGCAAATCAAAACATTAAGTTACTTAGTTTCAATATACTAAGCATCCCCAGTCCAAAAGGGAGGAATAGAACTCTAACAAGAAAATGCTAGACAAGGGCAAGACCAAAACCTAGCCCAGCAAACACAAACTTGGTAGCCCATGTCCATTATCCAAGGTTTATAGTGACATCATCAGAACACCAACAGGTTTGGATAACCCTGGTCCACCTGAGGCACACATGGGCTATCTCTGGGCAGCTCTACTTTGTGGGCAGCTTTCCTCCACAGACATCTCGTTTTTCTGGTATCTCCAATGTCCTGAGGTATCCAACTAAGGCTACATACAGTCACCTCTCTAGTATTCCTTCCATGGAGTCTGACTCTGCCACATCGTGCCTAGATTCAGTGACTTTCAAGAACTTCTGTGTAAGACATTATAATCCTGTGTGTTGGTTTGAATGAAAATGGTCCCCATAGTTCATGTATTCGAATGCTTAGTTCCAAGTTGATTAGCTGAATGGAAAGGATTAGGACTTGTGGCCTTGTTGGAAGAGTTGGCTTTGAGATTTCAAAAGCCCAGGCCAGGCCCAGTATCTCCCTCTCTGTCTGCTGCCTGTGGATCAGGATGTAAAGCTCTCATTGCTGTACCAATGCCATGCCCTCTGCTTCCTGCCATGATGATAATGGACTAACCTTCTGAAACTGTAAGCAAGCCTACAATTAAATGCTTCCTTTTAAATGAGTCACCTTGGTCGTGATGATCTTCACAGCGATAGAACAATAACTAAGACACCCTGTAATCTCTTATACTTTGTCTGCTTATTGTACTTGTTAGTTTTGTCAATTTGATATAATCTAGAATCACCTGGGAAGGAAGTCTCAATGAGGGACTGTCTAGATTAGATTGGTCTGTGTACATGCCTGTGGGGGATTATCTTGATTACAGTAAATAAGGTGGGAAGACACAGCCACTGTAGGTGGCACCACTCCCTAGGCAGAGGATACTGATCCATATAAGAATCAAGCTCAGCACTAGAGTACATGCACTCAGTGCTCTCTGCCCCTGATTAGGGATAGGAAATGACTAGCTCTCTCAAACCCATGCCACCTTGACATTCCCTTTACCCTAGAACTGTGAGCTTACAGCATACCAAGGCTTTGCTAGGCTGTGGCTCTAAGCTCTTTCCATATTCCTCCTGTGTTCTACTTCTAAACACATACAAACCACATGGACAGGGTTAGCACAGCCATAGCTTTACTTCCCAGTTTTAATTTCCTGAATTCCTTACTTTTTTCATCCTGACCAAAAGCAACTTAAAGGAAGGAGAATTTACTTTGACTCATTGTTTGAGAGGGAAGTGCATGGTACCTGAGGTAGCTGAGACTACGGCAGGAGCATGAGACTGCTTACTCACATCTCGGTGGCTGAGAAGGAAGTAGAGAGACTGGAACCAGCAGAGGGGCTAGGCTATAACCTCAAGGCCCAGCCCAAAGCAAACCATGTTCTAGAGCTAGGGCTTCAGCCAGAGCTGAAATCCTTAAGCTCCCAGACCTTCCCAAATCATACCATCAGCTGGGATCAGGCGTTCAAACACATGAGCCTGTGGGAGATAGTTGATATTCAAATCTAACAACTACCAAGACTGGTTAAAAGCAACTCTGTATCTTTCTTCAGTCTAAGTGTTTTGTTTTATTTTGCTTTCCATTTTTAGAATCACGGCTCTTGGCAAAGACCACTATTTTTTCAACTATGCTATATAGTAATGCTTTTCGTCATTGTCCCTGCTTTAGAGTTTGCTTTCCCAGAGTCTCACTATGTAGCCCAAACTGATCTTAAACTTTCGATTCTCCTATCTCTGCCTCCTGAGTACTCTCTTTTCAGGCCTACACCACCAAAGCCAGCTGTAAGACTTTTTGAACTTGCATTCCTCTCTCTAGTATAGCCTGAATTCTCCAAAATCCAAAAGTGAAGGAACTATCATGGTTACAGTATTTCAAACATCCCCTATCACTTGCTGAGATCGGAATTTCTCAAACTTTATAGTTCTGCCAACTTTTAGGGTTTCAACATCCTCACATGCCACTTGTGGTCTTGGTAATTTAATAGATCCCTTTGGAGAAAATCACATTTTAACTTCAATAAATTTGGCATGACCCTAATTAAACTACTGGAAAGTCAGTAACTTGGACAGATTTTTCCTATTAAGTACTATAATTTTTTTTTTTCGAGACAGGGTTTCTCTGTGTAGCCCTGGCTGTTCTGGAACTCACTCTGTAGACCAGGCTGGCCTCAAACTCAGAAATCCACCTGCCTCTGCCTCCCGAGTGCTGGGATTAAAGGCGTGCACCACCACTGCCCGGCTAAATACTATGATTAAAAAAAAAAATCTAGGTGCTACTAAAAAGTATCTTGTATCACCCACTGATCCTCTAGCAGACACAAACCTATGATGACTTAGTCCTTAGGTGTGACATATTGTGATATGACTCTTTCCTTCATCCTGGTCTCTGCCCTTTGTCTTGTGTGCCTCCAGCTCTTCTGAACCAAGCACAGCTCAACAACTTTCCTGTGGTAATTCGCTTCCTTGTGCTTTTGACTTGGCCTTCTTCCTATTCAACTTCAAAGAGCTGTCTTTGACTAGACCATTTATAACACGGAGAAGCAGAAGGTAACTTGGAAACCTGGCAGCAATGTAGGCAATTCATGCTCATTAGTAAATTCTATAAAGTAGCAGATGCACTGATTCTCTCTTTCTCTGTGGAGGAAAAAAAAAGTCAGTTTTGTGTCTGTGAAGCAACACTTGCGTATTTATCACTATTAATCAAATCTTTGGAATATTTTCCCTCACTAGTTAACGAGTTAAATTCCTTTTGGGACTGGAGAGATGGCTCAGCGATTAAGAACACTGACTGCTCTTCCAGAGGTCCTGAGTTCAATTCCCAGCAACCACATGGTGGCTCACAACTATCTGTTATGGGATCTGATGCCCTTTTCTGGTGTATGAAGACAGCTACAGTGCACTCACATACATAAAAAAATAAATAAATGAAAATAAATTGATTCCTTTTGATTCTCTCACTAGATAATGAGTTGAATTGAAATCTTTGTCATAAGTTCATTGTGGATTTGTTGAGGTTCATGACTTCAACTTAAAATAAAACTATCCTGGAACAGTATTTGGCACAGGGTCTGACATAACATAGGCACCCAGTGAATATTGGATGGTAATTGAATAGATGCCATCTCTGAGCATCTGTATAAAAATGCAATCTGAGCAAGCCATGGAGGCGAACCAGTGAGCTACATTCCCTATATGGTCTCTGCATGGGTTCCTGCCCTGCTTGAGTTCCCGCCCTGACTTCTCTTGATGATGGTAAAATGAAATAAATCCTTTCCTCCCTAAGTTGTTTCTGGTAGTGGCGTTCACCACAGCAACAGAAATCAAACTAGATAACAACAGACTGCACCTGTTGTCCCATGAGACTTAGTTCACACAGCAAGTCACCTCATGATGCGTTCCTCAGAAGGCATTCCCACTCTGAGGTAATGTATATGCTGTGCCTACTTCTCCCAGTCATCATCTTGATGGGTACCAGTATCTTTCACCGTTTAAGGGCATAGAAATGAAAGCGCAGACAGGTTCAATAACTCACCCACATGGATATCAGTAATAAGTGGCAGCATCAAAATATGAACTCACACATATGCCGCAGATGTGAAAAGTAGGTGGTAGAAATATGAGGATTTTTATTAAGAGGAGAAATAGATCAACCACAAAAATGCAATGTCTGTCGAAGTACTGAGTGGAGAGTAGTGGGAAAGGTGACTGAGTAGATTAGGAGGTGGGTGAAGTGAGAGGCATGTGGAAAGCAGAGGAAGGGGAAGGGAGTCAACACCTTAGTACTTAGCTGAGCTATACTGTGTAAACATGGGCTGAAACCGGAAAGGGTAGCTACAGAGTAAATAGTGTAAGCGTGCATTCAGGACCCTTTCACATAGAAGAAGCCGAATAAACAACAACTTGCACCAGTGGACGAGTAGGTTTGGAAGGGGAAATAAGTCTATCCAATTTAAATTAAAATGTAGAATGCCAATAGATTAGCAAACTCAGGGCTGGGGGTGTCACACAGCTGAAAGTGTTTGTCTAGCACGTGATAGGCCTTGGACTCCATTCCCAGATCTGCACAGAACTGTGCATGGTGGTGAATACCTATAATCCCAGCTCTCAGGAGGTGAAGCAGGGAAGAAATTTAAGCACAGCCTGGGCTACATGAGACTCTATCCCCCAAACACACACACACACACACACACACACACACACACACACCTAGAAGGCTTTTAATGTCCATAATGCACACATAGATAATAGGAAATTATTGACCAATGATGGAGAAAGACATAAGCACTAAAAAAGATGGGGAAAGTTTTCCAATTCAGGTTAAATGTGAAATGGGCCTCTGTACTGGAAAGGGTAAAATCGGTGAGTATCTGGTATGTGCCAGTCATTGAACTGAATGTTTTAACAGCATCAAATGTTTTCATCCTGGCAGTAATTCCATATAATATAATTCAGTTCCATTTTAACTGGTGAGGGACAGAAATCAACTTACTAAAATCATAAGATCAAACCCAGCAGATCTTTCTGAATCCACATTCATACTTAATCATTATGCCCATGAACTCTGAACTTAAACTGGACTTTAAAAAAAAAAACACCTCAGTGACTGGCTGTACTAGAATGTGGTGGAACATGTATGGGAAACTCCTGCCCTTCCAACAACTGTGAGAATCTGGTCATTCCTTAAGTACTGCTGCAGAAACCCCTGCTGTCTGGAGTGATGAAAAGCTAAAGGCGAGATAAACTGGATGGGAAAGGCTTGTATCTCAAGACGACCGGACTGGCCACCAGTTGTTTGTTCCTGTGTCAAATAAGCCTCTAGTTTACAAAGGGAGAACAAACAGCCTTTGCTATGGATGAGGTGAAGCAAGAGTTTAAGAGTGGGTCCTGTCAAGCTTAGTCTAGATCAGTGGTTCTCAACCTTCCTAATGCTTTAATACAGTTCCTCAAGGTGTGGTGACTCCCAACCGTAAATTTTTGTTACGACTTCATAACTATAATCTTGCTACTGTTATGAACTGAAATGTAAAATCTATGGTTTCCAATGGTCTTAGGCGACCCCTGTGAAAGGGTCGTTTGACACCCTCCCAAGGGGTCATGACACACGGGTTGAGAACCGTTGGTCTAGATTATCTAGGGGAACTGCTTGGAATATGAACACTGGGTGTGGCAGCCTGATCCGAGGACACCACGCCATTACTGTTCAGATAAATAATTTCCAGAATCTAATTAGATAAAATACACCAGAAGTATTTGGGGTTTGCTGCTTGCTGTTGTGGAGCTGAGGATGGACCCAGAGCTTTAGACATGCTAGACCAGAGCCCTACCCACCGAACTGCACCGCTGAATCCTCCGATAAGAAACTCAATCTTTAAAAACTCTCGAAAAGATTTCGGTCAATTCCCTTCCGAGTATCTGAATCTCCAGCTCCATTACTTCCCTCTAGTAAGCACCCTCCACTTGCAGAGGAAGCGTTTGAGGTTGCCTAATGTGGAGAGCTGGTGGCCTTCCGGAGGACTCCGCACATACGCAAGCCCCAGGGTCTGCTAGCAGACGCGCGTGGGGGCGCCTCTTGGAAGCGCGTGCTACCCTCTCCGGTGTGAGGTAAGCATCCTCCCACCGTCTAGGGAAGCTCCTACGCCGCAGGCTTCCTAGCTGTGGCAACCCCTCCACCGCTTCCTCCAACAGCCACACCCACCCATCCCTTCCTGCTCCGCCAACTCCGAAGCAGCAGGGGAGGTGCGGCCTCACGCCCCGCCCATACTATTCCCCACCCCCAAGACTCGCTTTCCCCCATTGACTGAGACTTCGGCTCACAGCCCGAAGCCAGGGCCCGCCCCCTACCCCGACCGGGTCTCTACAGGTGAAATTGTATACTCTAAAGAGCCGGCCCCACCCTATGCCCCGCCCCCGAACTCATCTCTTCTTGCTAGTGGAGAAGAGCCACCTAAGCCCCGCCCCGCTCCTCCCCACACGCGCAGCAGGCCCCGCCCTCCGAAGCCGGCCCCTCTCTTCGGCTGGCGGGCTGCGCGGCTTCTCAAGAGAACCTGTCTCGCGGCCCGGGAGCAGTGCTTCTTCCTGTAAGGGCCTCGCTGTGCGGCTGACTTCTCCTTCCGCTCCTGCAACTCCCGGGACGGCGAGAGGCAAGCGGAAGGTGCGCGGACGCCGAAGCCCGAGGTGACCGGCGGGAGCTGGGCAGTCGGGGCCACCGGCGTAGCCATGTCGCTGTGGGGGCAGCCGCTGCAGGCCTCGCTTCCCCCGGCTGTGCAGCAGCCCCCGACCGCGACCTCCGGACCTCCGACCGCTCCTCCAGCCGGCGCAACCCTCAACCGCCTGCCGGAGCTGCTGCTGCGGAGGCTCAGCGAGAGTTTGGACCGCGCTCCGGAGGGCCGGGGCTGGCGGCAGCTGGCGGAGCTGGCGGGCAGTCGGGGACGACTCCGGCTCAGGTGAGCGGGACCTTCGGGCAGGCGGAGGGATGTGCTCCTTGGTAAGGAGTCACACGAGACCGACGTGGACTTCGGGGTCGGGAAGGGACTGGCCCTGATGGCCGAGTGGCCCCTTCACGCCTTCCCGACCCTCCGCCCCTGAAGCTGGAAAGCGATCTCTGCAAGCTGACACGGGTTGTGTTAAATGTAGGAAGCTTAACTGCAGGTTGTAATCCAGTGGGTTTTAAAGCAAAAGACAGGGATGGTACCCAAAAGGTGGTCTGGAAGGACTCGGGGCAGGTAGAGGGGTGAAGCATGCAGGGGTTCCTGGAGGTTAAATAGAGAGACCGGAGAGTAGAGACTGGATTTAAACACGCTGTCTTCAGTCCCTCGAGTTTACCAATCTTCACCACAATCATTCGACTCTAAGAAATTAAACGACTTTTCTTGCTGAGAAAAGGGACCACTGACGTGACTTGGTACCACAATCAGCGATTCTTAAAATTTGGGATCTCAAGACTTCTCCCCTCCTGAGAATTATTGAAGACCACAATAGATTTTGTGTGCATTCTATATATATTTTGCAGGTGTGTACGGATATTCTATTTGAAAGTAAAACTAATAACTCTTAAAATATTTATCATAAAAGTAATTCTTACATGGTAGCAGAAATGATGTCGGGTTTTCTCTTCAGAAAAAGTTTGTCCAAAAACAAATTAAATGGAGCATTGGTTAACATTTTTTAAATCTGTTGCTTTGGGGCTTTTGATTGGTTGGTTGGTTGGTTGCTTTGGTTTGGTTTGGTTTTTTGGGTTGTTTTGTTTGTTTGTTTTTGTTTTTGTTTTTAACAAGATTGCTATGTAGTTTAACCTGTCCTCAGATTTCTCTGTCCTCCTGTTTCAGTCTCCCTCATGCTGGGATTTCAAACTGGCATCATCGTATACTGAAGTCTTTTTCTTCTTGGTTTTTGAGACAGGATCTTACTGTAGTTTGAGGTGGCCTGAAACAATATCATCAACCAGTCTGATCTGGATCTTGCAGCAGTCTTCTTGCCTCCAACTGCCAAATGCCTTGAACATCTGTATGGCGCCTTAGTTTAATTGCAGAGCTATATTCTTCCCTATATTTGATTCGTTCTATTGCAGTATCATAAGTATCAGAACTATAGAAACTTTTCCTTTAAGAATAAATGGAAACAAGGGTCTTAGTACTATTATGAAAACCTGCTTTAACCTTATAAACAACCTGAAGGTAGTCTTAGGAACTGCACTGGGTGTTCTCTAACAGAACTTTGGACCGTTGTCAGGATTTCAGCCTGTCCTTTAACGCCTCCATTAAGCTTTGACTCTTACTGTAATTATTTGAATACATCTTTATAAGCTTAGGAACAGAAGTCATTTCTTATTTTGTGCTGTACATAGAACTTCTCTTAGGCAAATACTTCTTAAGTAGAGAGAGAAGTCCTTTGTTCAAAATTGTATTTGTTGAATGTTTCTTATTAGCTGGAAGTTCTAATCAACCTTTATTTGGGAACAATCACAGTAACGTATGGAATGGTAAGTTGGATGTAAATAATACCATTTATTGAACATGTAATATATACAATGTGCTGTCTAAAAGCATTATCTACTTTAACATTCCCGACAACTGTGAGCTTCAGAGTTTAGGATTGAGGCAAAGAGTAATGTTGCTATGGGATTATTGCTCAAGTAGAAAAGGCTCTTGTTGCCTGATTTTAAAAATAAAATAAAATGAGAAAATAACAAACTAAGCTGGACATGGTAACACATACCTACCTAATCCTACTACTTGGGAGGTAGAGGCAGGAGGATCAAGGAGTTCAAGACCAGTGACAGGTACATGAGAGCCTGTCTCGGAGAAGTCAGACAAACAATCATCTAGCAAAGCCAAGCAGACAGAGACATGATTCTGTTCTAGTAAAAACTCCTTGGGCTTTGGGTTATACAGAGAAGGTCCAAAGTACTATTCAAGCTTCATAAATTTCTCAACTTCTGGACTTACATAATACAAGCAATTGCTTCCTTTGTGGGTAGATCTGCAGAGTATTATAGTGTTAATTGTAAATGCAGTTATGCATAGCCCTGCACTTCCTGGAGAGAAGATGCATCACCTGCATGGTGATGAAGACATAAAAGTCAGTATACCAGCCGGGCAGTGGTGGTACACGCCTTTAATCCCAGCACTTGGGAGGCAGAGGCAGGTGGATTTCTGAGTTCGAGGCCAGCTTGGTCTACAGAGTGAGTTCCAGGACAGCTAGAGCTGTACAGAGAAACCCTGTTTCGAAAAACCAAAACAACAACAAAAAAAGTCAGTATACCAAGCCCTGCCTAAAAGAAGCATGGCTGGTGGACTGTAAACGAGTGGGTACTTAATGCTGAGTATCAGGTTTCCCTTCCTAAGCCTTCAGTAAAATTTTGCTAAGTAAACTATAGTGTTAACCGTTGTTTGGGGAGAACGTAGGGAACAGTTTGAAGGAGTACACTACACTTTAGAAGGAGTAGATAGAAAGAAGGTCATTACTTATTGTTCATTTTTAGAATATTAGAATTCAAGGTAGAGAGTCTGATACGGTGTTTTATATAGTTTATATAAAACTATGTTTTATAGTTTCATGAGTCTTCCAAGATGGTGGTTAGATAGCTCTGTGTGGGTTAATTGGGGTTAGGAGGATTGGAGAATCTGGAAATACTAAACTCATACCAATTGAGATCAGAAGAATCAGTTGCCATTAAAAGTTCGTACTGAAGACCAGACATGGTGATGCACACTCATCCCAGCATTCAGGAAGCAGAGGTAGGCAGATCTCTGCTAACCAGTGCCACATAATAAGACGCTGTCTCAAAAACAATAACAGAAGTTAGCACTGACAACTTGGGGCTGGTGTATATGAGCCAGAGGGATACACAGGGTCAGCTGGTGATTCTTATTATTATGTTCAATATTTTTGAAAAGTTCAAATGACTTCATACTAATGAAAGCACCTGATGATAGAAGGTCATAAAGGCCTTTTCCTCTGATTGCAGTGAGAGGCTGGTTGGGGTATATGACAAGTCATGGGAGGGTATGAAGTGCTTTTCTCAGTCGTTGAACTCACAGCCCTAATCTGAAATGTTTGCCTTTTTTGTTTATTTTTCTCTTTCTTTTTTATTGGTTTGAGACCAGGTCTTACTACATAGACCAGGCTAGCCTCAATTGTCATGATCCTCCCCCCTCTGCATTTTGAGTGCCACCATGCTCAGCCTCTTGTCACATTTTCCCCTCAGTCTTTACATCTTTCTTTAAATTACATGAGAATTTAATAATATAAATCATAGGAAGAGTCCATTCAGCACTGTCCCCAGAGATTAGGAATATCGTAAATGTTTTTTACATTTGATTGTGGATGTGATTATTGGTTCAGATTGAATCTTTGCATGTAGTCTAGTTTCCAATAACTACGGACCCTGATTCTAGACCCAATTCAAACTGATCTACTATCAGGTACTTTTAAGACAGGATCTCTATAGCCCGGGCTAACCTGCAACTTGTTATATAGACCAAGCTAGCCGTGTCTTCCTCTGCCCCTAGGTGCAGGAATTAAAGGCATGTTCCACTCTGCTTGAATAAAATTGGGTGCTGCCTTCTGCCAGTTTAGACATATTCTTAGTGTGCTGATATATGTTAATTGGTGGTGAGTGGAACGGCTAAACTACAAGGGTTGGCAGAACCTCTAGAAAGCTTTAAAGTATCTAAATCCTCTAGGCAGAGTGCTTGAAAGTGGAGCTGTGAAACCCAAACCAAGGGGAAACCATCTGTTGCTGCTTGTCTGCAGTGTAGAAGATGCTCTTTAGCTGCAGAAGTCCTACCCTCAAGCAGATGATGATAAAAATGGAACCGTACTGAAAAGATGAATGAAAGTGCCCCCCGTTGTCTGTCTCATCGCTCTGAATTTTGGAGTCTGCAAGACTCCTGCTTTCTAAGTGCTTTTCTACATAATCTTCTCCTGATACTATCCTTCACTCGGTGTTCTGAATACAGGCAAGCTGATAACAATGGGAAATCCCTGCTTTCCCAGGTGTATGGATGTAGGTGGCTATGGCCATCTCCTCAAGTGATTATTAGGCATCTTAAACGAAACCTGCCCTAAAATTAATAGGTACTCTCCTATAAGCCTCTTTCCTTAGCTTTCTGTATCTAAGTGACTACTACATCCTCCAGTTGTTCAGACCAGAAAATGCAGTCATTCCTGATTTTACTTGTATACACATCATTTTGTCAGTAATTCCTGAATGCTCTATGTTCAATATATATTTAGAATATGGCATCCACTGCCATACAAGGCTAAGCCTACATATCTCACCATATCTCACCCAATTTCTTCTAATAATTCTTGATTTCTCTCTCCTTTACTTCCCATTCCAATCTGTCCTAAACACTGCAGTAACAATACTTCTTTCCAAATCTTAATAAGCAAGTTGAGACTGTAGCTCAGTTGATAGAGTGTTTGCCTAATGTGCAAGGGTTCTGTCCCCAGCACCACACAAACCACATATGGTAGCAAATGCCTGTATTTGGCATTTGGAAGGTAGAGGCAGGAGAATTAGAAGTTAAAGCTCCTCTCCATTGGGACTGTGAGACACTCCTAGGATACATAAACCCTGTCTCAAATAAAAGGTAAGTACGGTGTGATAAGTTCAACGTGTAATTCTAGCACTGGGGAGACTGAAGCACAAAACATTTTAAGCCTGAAACCACCCTGAACCTAAAACAGTAAAATAAGAAGTCTTAAGTTAGACTTTTTCCTCTACTTAAAACCCTCCAATTGCTTTTCTGTTTGAAGTGGAAAAAAAAAATTCTCTGGAGCTACAGTTACAGGTGGTTGTGAGCTGTGTAATTCGGGCGCTAGGAACTGAACTCAGATCTCTGGAGAAGTGCTGAGTTCACTTTACCACTGAGCCACTGAGCCATTTCTCTAGCACCTAAAAATAATTTTTAAAAGCAAAGTTCACCTGTTTTCATGATAAACAAATTCTTTAAATTCCAAATTCAAGTTTATAGAAACCACATCAAAGGACACTCTTACAAGAACATAACTAAAAAAGGAAAGATAAAGGTTGGTATGTATACACATCACCTTAGCCCAAACCAGTGAGTGCCCATGCAGAAAATCCGTGAAACAAAACGGTACAAAAGCCTACTCTTATCTTTATACCTTGCTTTGGAACAGAAATATTTAACTTTAATTTGATCTTTGCTCCTTGTTAGGAAGGAAAACTCTGGCTATTAAGCTTTTTCTCTGTATGAATTGAGATATCCCTTAGTTATATCTGATGAGATGGCATATTAATTTCATGTATCAGTCAGTACCTGATAAACTTCTGAATCCTCAAATGTGTATTTTGCACACTGCATTCATGTATTCATGAATTTCATACTCATTTGAAAACTTAGTAACTTATTTCTAATATATGATCTTTGACAAGGGCTTCTTAAGCCTTTTTCAGTTGCTACTTTATAACATTGATTATCCCATTCAGTTTTTGAGAGTTTAGCTTCTATGTTTTAATACTTCTTACACTGTTTATATCTGTTCATGCTGTTTTGGCCTTATGCCATGAGGGGCTTACTCTTTTCAGACAACAGCAGCATCTAGCCTACTAGTTAGTGCCTTCATTTTGGGTCATACTCTACTCCATCTTTAAAGAAAAAGTTAAAGGGCATTGTAATTCTGTTACCTGGACACTTATCATGCTTAAGATTCACCTAGAAGTATATCAGAAATGCTCTCTAAAATAATCAAGGGAGGTTGAATCCAATAGTGATTATCATTTATAGCTTTTCAAACCTTTTGAGCCTTGATTGTGACAGCAGCTGTTAACTGTAGAGTCTGTGATGCACAAATAAAAATACTTTTCTTTGTTTAAAAAAAAATGGTTAGGCAGTGGTGATGCACACCTTTAATCCCAGACGTCAGAGGCAGGTGGATCTCTTTGAACTCCAGGCCAGCCTGGTCTACAGAGTGAGTTCTAGGACAGCCAGGGCTACACCAAAAAACCCTGTTACAAAAAACAACAACAACAGAAACCAGAGGAGGAAGAGGAAGAAGGAGAAGGAGAAGGGGGGGAGGGAGAGAGGGAGAGAGGGAGAGAGAGAGAGAGAAGAGAGAAGAGAGAGAGAGGAAAGTATAAAAAGAGGAGGCCTGGTAGCCTGGTGTGGTAGCTCGGCACTTGGGAAACAGAGGCAGCTCTCTGAATTCAGGGTTAGCTTGGTCTATATTTTGAGTCCCAGGCCAGCTAGAACTACATAGTAAGACCCTGTCTCTAAATAAATAATAGGAAAGAAGGAAGGGGTAAAGCACATTTCTGGCCTTTTCCTCACTTTTAATTGAAGAATAAAAGGTTGATCTTTACCGAGACTAACTCTTTCTCCCATCGTTCAGACAATAATCATAGGAGCTAAAGAGGGGAAGAACCAGAGAAGGGAAGGGAAAGGAACGCTGGAGGGGGATAGGAGGGAAGGGCCCTAGCTTTCATAATGTAATTAGTTTCCTACCACCCAAGGTTTTTTCTGTACAGCACCTACAATGCATGGTCCAGGTACATAGTAGACATATCATGAATTAAATCTGTTGTTTCAGTTGCCTGGACCTGGAACAGTGTTCTCTTAAAGTGCTGGAGCCAGAGGGAAGCCCAAGTTTATGTTTACTGAAACTAATGGGTGAAAAAGGGTGTACAGTCACAGAACTGAACGACTTCCTACAGGCTTTGGAGCACACTGAGGTTCTTCAGCTTCTCAACCCCCCAGGTAGGTTCTCCCCTCTCCCCCTTCAGGACTATTCCTCAGAAATTCATGGAGTCAAATTTAGAGAATACTTTTTTTGACCAGATAAATTGTGTTCAATATTTTTGGAAATATAAATGCATAGAAGAGCCTCATTCCCCTTTCCCCCATGTTGAAACATCAAAAGTGTTGGGTTGTAGTTCAAGAAGCCAGCTATACAAAACATTTTTAAGCAGTTATTTTAAAAATTTGAGTGTAACCCACATATTTGACATTAGAGAATTATACCATAATATTGTAGTCCAGAAGACACCTATATTCTAGGAAGTTGTATGCTAAAGTATTTACATGTTAGGTTTCTGTAACATACACTGAAACAATGTAGCCCAAAACACAGTGTGCATTTTTATGTATGTGTATATAAGGATGAGGTAAAATGAGGTCAGATGTTCACTATTTTTATCACTGTGATACTTTTGAAATGTTAGCTATATGAATTTTTCTTACTACACCTGTATTGAGTGAGGCCTTTCATATGTAAAGTCATGTGAGGAATGGGGAACAAGGAGCTAGGAAGGTAGCAGCTCATCAGTTAAGAGCACTTGCTGTTCTTCCATAGGAACAGGGCATGAGTCCCATGTCAGGCAACTCAAGATTGCCTGTAACCCCAGCTCCTGGGGAATCCAATGTCTTGTTCTGACCTCTGACATCACCTACACTCACCTGCATATACACAGAAACATAAACACACAAATAAAAATAAAATGCAAAATTAGAAAGAAAACAAACAGGAAACAGGCTGGAGAAATGGATGCTTAAACATTAGAAAACAGTCTGTTCTCCATATTGCTGCAGTTGACTTGATCAGCTATAGTAACATCAAGAGAGGCAGGACATTTCATCAATGTTGCTTGGTTAGGCCAGGTGTGGTAGTCCATGTCTGTATTCCCAGGAAGATCAAGAGTTCAAGGCCAGCCTAGACTACATAGTGAGACCCTGTTTCAGACAGACAGACATTGCCCAGTGGCAGCAGCAGTGCAAGCCTCCTTTCTAGGATTCCATTAGGAGCGAAGAATCCACTCAGGCCTAGAAGGGCTGGAGGCTATGGACTTGATGGTCTCTATTCTACATAATTTTGGTGTACTAATGTTTCTTTATATAACCAAATTGATTATGATTTTTCAAATTAATTGTTTGTATTATGTTTATGTTATATACCTGCTTAAGTATATATTCACCACATGTATGCAGGTGCTCTTAGAGGCCAGAGGGCATAGGAACCCGGGAACTGGAGTTATAGGTAGTTATAAACTCCCAGTGGTGAGTTCTGGGAACTCAACGTACATTCTTGGTGAAAACACTAAACAGTCTTAACCACTGAGCCATCTCCAGCCCTATGATATATTTAATATGAGAAATTAGGAGCATAAGATGTAGTAGTAGTAGATTGTTAAGTACACCTATGAGAAACCCAAACTCAAATGGATGTCTTGAAGGTAATATATTACTTCTACCTGAAACACCCAGAAGTAGATAAGGCTTCCTAAGAGGAGAGAAGAGCCGTAAGTTTAATGTTTTCCTCGTCTTTCTTGATATTAACTCCTTCTAAGACTGACACTCACCTAGCCTAGGATGTCTGCTGGATGTTCTTAGTCTCATTTATCATTGTCCCAGAATTCTAAGCAAAAAGCAGGCTTATTCTAGTTAACTAATTTTGTTCACTTGCTTGTCCCTAATACTGTCACTGTAGCCAAGGACATGGAATGTGCTGATATGCTTGGCTTAAAGCTAAGAATGCAGTCAGGCTGAGTCAGCTTTCCAGGAACCACATGGGTCACCAAACAGAAATAGACTGGTTGGATAAGAAAAAGAGCCAACAGACCCTGGAGATGGAACCAGACTGTTGACCACAGATACAAAGGATCCTAGATTATGAGGGAGGCAACCTGGATCCCAGCCCTTCTCTGCTTTGCCCTCTGTCTTCAGATGCCTTATTTGGAATGTACTGTATTGCGTGTTCAGCTTCCTCAACTAGGGCCTGTTGACTAGGAACAATGAACTGCTAATGCAGACACCCCACGTGCAATTGTTGCCCGTCTCTAAACAATGAATGCCCTGACGTGTAAGGACTGAACTCCACCAGCCTAATGCACTCCACCATCTGCTAAGTGCTCATGCTTAGTGACGGGGGTATCCTGCCTCACAGAGTTACAGAGTCACGTGGAACGGAAGCTCATACCTGTAATCACTCAAGGAAGCTGAAGTAAGAGCATCGCCATGGGTTAGCCAGGGCTACATGAGTGAGTGCTGGCAAGCTTTAGCTACAGACAAACAAAAAATAATTATAGAAATATGTTTTATGTTTTAATAACAAATTCGAGAATAAGACTATCTTAAGACGGACCACATATGTGGCAGAGGAGGACCTTGTTGGCCATCAGGGAGAGGAGAGGCCCTTGGGCCTGAGGATGTTAGAGGCCCCAGTAAAGGGGAATGCCAAGGTGGGAATACAGGAGTGGGTGGGCAAGTGGGTGGGAGGGAGAATACTCTCATAGAGGCAGGGGAGAGGGGAGGGGATAGGGGGTTTCCAAAGAGGAGACCTGGAAAGGGGGAAACATTGGAAATGTAAATAAAATTAAAAAAAAAAAAGACTATCTTAAGAAAAATGTAAGCTCAAACAAAAATCAATTTAACTTGTCACTTTGCTCAGAATTATTCTTTGAACACTTTTTGTATTTCGTTATCTTCATGGTCTCAGGCATTAAGTATATGAATTCAGAGATGAACAAGGCAATTATTTTTGCCTATTAAAAGGTCTTTGTTCAGTAGAGCAAAAAAATATCAAATCTAGAGCAACTATAAAAAACAATTATAAGCCAGGCATAGTGGAGCACACGTTTAATCCCAGAATTTAGGAGGCAGAGTCAGGCAGATCTCTGAATTTGAAGCCTGCTCGGTCTACATAGTAAGTTTCAGGACAGGCTTTTCTGTATATAATCATCCTGACTGTCCTGAAACTCGATTTATAGACCAGGCAGGCCTCAAACTCACAGGCCTGCCTCTGCCTCCTGAGTGCTGGAATTACAGGTGTGCACCACCACACCTGGCTTAGTGCATCGCATTCTTAAATTGTAATGAAGATGCAAAGCATGCCAGTGTTTTGTTTATTTTGTATTTATGCCATGTTACAGGAAGCATTAGTTCTTACTCCACAGAAAGCAATGTGGCTTTTTTCCTGATAGTCCTTGCAGAGAGGTGTGATTAGGGTAAGATGTATTCTGTAGATGATGCTATGAGCATCTCATCAGACCTTTCAGGTCCAAATGCAAGAAGGGGAAACTAGATTCATTTTGTCTAAAGGAAGAACTTTAGTCTGATTTTGCCACATTTAGTTCCAATTGTTATGGAACTGTTATCCAGAGATAGCTCTTGAGAGAGAGCGGTAGCATAGAGGGCCCTGATTTTGAGAAGCTAACTTGGATTTCTGTTTATTTGTTCTGAAGGTGAAGATAAGTGCAGGCTCATTCTGAAACTTAGGCTCCTAAGTTCTTGCACCTAATACAGTTTCTAAAGAGCTGCCGCACTTCTGCTAGCTCTCTCATTGGGCTTTTCTGAACACAGGGGTTGACTGCTTTGCTCTAGATCTGTCTTCCTTGAATTATTTGTTAAACTGCTTCTAGTTTTGACGTGCCTGGTGTTCATCACAAGTGCATACACCTGCAAACACGCCTGTGCATGTACCAAACACACGTGCATCATATTTACATACACACACCTAATAATAGCAATGTAAACAGATTTTCTTTAACATTTTTCATACAATCTATTTTGATATTTCCCCCTCCCTCAACTCCTCAGATCCCCTTACCTCCCTACCCACCCAACTTATGTTTTCTCTCTAACAACAAACAAAACAAAAAGCAAAACTCAGCCAATAAGGGGAAGAAAAAAAAAAAACCAAAATGAAGCACATACACATACACACACACACACACACACACACACACACACACACAAAACCAACTACTCCTGGACATGGGGGCCTGCCCTGAGCTGTGGTTGATATATTCAGCTCCATTGTAGAAAACTGATTTTCCCTTTGCCTGCTGGCATCAATTACAAATATCTTCTTGATTAGGGGTGGAACTCTGTCTGGTCTTGCACATGCTGTCACAGTATCTTTGAATTATATGTGCACAGCCCTTCTGTTTCTGGAAGACACTGCTTTCTTGGAGCTATCCTCTATCTCTGGGTCTTACAGTCTTTCCACCTCCTCCTTTGCATAGATCCCTGGGCCTGGAGGGGAAGGGCTTTGAGTGCTTGCTACAGAATCCCACAGCCTAACATTAGCGCGAGCTCTGGAGTCCCTGAGAGGAGCAGAAGGAAGGAGGAACCAAGGGGATCATGGACATCACAAGACCATTGCCCACAGAATCAACTAACGTGGACTCCCAGGGGCTCACAGAGATCAGGAAACCTATGAGGGTCTGACCTAGGTCTCCACATATATGTTATGGCTTGGTGTTCTGGTGGGACTCCTAACAGTGGGAACAGGGGCTGGCTCTGACTCTTTTACCTGCTTGTGGGACCTTTTTCCTACTGTGTTACCTCGTCCAGCCTTGATGTAGTGGTATGTACCTGGTCTTATTGTAGCTTGTTATGCCATGTTTGGTTGATGTCCCTGGGAGGCCTGCTCTTTTCTGAAGGGAGGCAGGGGCTGGGATAGCGTGAGTCTGGGGGAGAGAAGGTAGGGTCTGGGAGAGGGAAGGGAGGGGAAACTGTAGGAGGGATGTAATATATGAAAGAATTAAAAAAAAAAAAAAAGACTGAATGCTTTGAAGTCTCTCACTCTGCACATTGTCCACTTGTGGGTCTCTGTGTTATTTCTATCTACTGCAAGAAACGGCTTCTCTGATGAGAGTTGAGCAATATTCTTATCTATGAGTATAGCAATATGTCATTAGGGGTCGTTTTATTGCTCTGTTCTTTTTGTAGAATAATAGTATTCCCCTTGGCCCATGGCTTACCTAGTCTCAAGTTCTTGGTCATTTTAGCAATGTCAACAGTGGGTTCCATCCCATGGAGTGAGCCGTAATTTAATCAAAAGTGGTTGGTTACTACCGTGACATTTGTGCTGCTGTTGCACCATTATATCTTGCAGACAGGTCACTGTTAGGGGTTACATGGTTTGTAGCTAGGAGATGTTAATAATTGCCTTTCTCAGTTGGTAGTGTGCAGAGTACCATGAACACTAGTCAGTAGGGGTGACGCTTCTAGTTACACACCAGCTCAATTTCTCTAGTACATGTCAAGTTGAGAGGAAACTAACCTGTGCACTACTTAGGCATCCAACTCAGTTGACATGCTGGCCACATGAATGTCTATGACCAGGTATTTGTGTACGTTGGCATTGAGAACTGTAATATGTCTGCCTGGCAGGTGTCTTAGAAGGTGCATCCTGATCTCAGAAATGTTAGAGTATAGGGGAAAAAGTATTTCTCAAAATTGGAGAAATGTGGCAAATAATTTTCCTTCCCAATTACAGAGAAGTAGAGTATATCAAAGTCTTTTGCAGTTAAGTTTTTTCTTGTTTTACAAAATTTTCAGCTGAAGATACATACTGATAGAAATAAATACATACTGAAGAAGAAATAAATTATTTATGATAAAGATGAATATGAAAACTGTCTCTAAAATATTTCTTTGTTATTTTCTACATATAAGCAAGAAAAACCCTCTTTTGTGACTTTTTCTTTTGTTTTTTTTTTTTTTTTTTAGGATTAAAGATCACCGTAAACCCAGAATCCAAGGCAGTTTTGGCTGGACAGTTTGTAAAACTGTGCTGCCGGGCAACTGGACATCCTTTTGTACAATATCAATGGTTCAAAATGAATAAAGAGGTAATTTTTAAATGTCTTTTAAATTCTACTTAGGTTGGTTAGTTAGTTGGTTGGTTGGTTGGTTGGTTGGTTGGTTGGTTTGTTGTTTAGCTGGTTGGCTGGCTGGCTGGCTGGCTGGCAGTGCTGTGATTAAAGTGTGACCCATCATACCTGGTTATTTCACTAATATAAGTGGATAAAGCCACTCCCAGAAGGCATAATGTTATTAAATGAAAATTCCAGTGCCCCCTCCCTTCCATGTTGCCTGTAGGAGGATTGAAAGATCAAACATTTCCATATTGCTTCTTCATGCAACCTTCATTTTGGTTAGGCCTTCTGCCACCCCTCATTCCCCACCGCTTACCCCTCTTGGCGCTTGCTTGGCAGTATCTATTCCTTGTGACCCTTGACTATGTTTATCTTTCTCTTCAGTCCAAAGTTATTCCTTCTAGTAGCCTCTGTAGAACTAGGTTGGTAGTTATAAATTCATTTTATGTCTTTATGTATTCTCTTGTCATTTTAATAGATAGTTTTGTTGGATGTATTAGTTAGGGTTGGCAGCTGAGGTCTTTTAGAACTTAGGATACATCTTTCCAGGTATTTCTGGCTATAAAAGTTCCTACTGAACAATCCTAGGTGTTGTTCTTATGGGCCTGCCTTTTTAAGTGACTGCCACTTCTGACTTTTTTTTTAATTATCCTTTTATTATTCTGTATGTTTAATATTTTAACTATAATTATGTCATGGGGATTTTCTTTCCTGGTCTTCTCTATTTGGTGTTCTGTAGGCCTTTTATGCCTGAATGAGCATTTCTTTCTTTAGGCTTGGGGAAATTTTTTCTTCTGTTATTTCATTGAAAATATTCTCTATGCCTTTGGTATGGTATTCTCCTTTCACTGTGCTTATAACTCTTAAGACTGTGTCTTCTCACAGTTTCTCAAAATTCTCCAATATCCCATACTCTTTTTTTTAAGTTTATCATTGACCTTTACTGAGTAATACAATCTAAGTCTTCCATCTCTGATACTCTGCTTTCTACAAGACCCATTCTATTGGTGAAGCTTTCCACAAGGATTTTATTTGACTTACTGAGTTTTTCATTTTCAGCCCTGTTTCAGTTTGGGTTTTCTTCAGCATGTCTACCTTTTCCTTGAATTGACTTCCTTGTTTCACTCAGCGTTTTGCTTTTCGTTTGAACTATATATCTTCTCTGAGTTGTTTGAACATGATTGTAATCCTTTGAATTCTTCATCTAGTAGTTCTTCTGGGTCATTCTTATGCGATTAGGAATTTTAGGGGGCTGGAGAGATGGCTCAGCGGTTAAGAGCACCGACTGCTCTTCCGAAGGTCATGAGTTCAAATCCCAGCAACCACATGGTGGCTCACAACCATCCGTAATGAGATCTGATGCCCTCTTCTGGGGTGTCTGAAGACAGCTACAGTGTACTTACATATAATAAATAAATGAATAAATAAATAAAATTTTAAAAAAATTAAAAAAAAATAATAAAAAAAAAAAAAAAGGAATTTTAGGAGGTGACATGTTGTTGTGGTCTTTGTGTGGGTTACTTGTGTTTCTGCCCTGGGACTTGTGCATGTGAAATACTTTGTTGATTTAGGTTTTGTTTTTTTTTTTCCAATCAGTTTTCTTGTTTCAGTGGAGGTTTGTACAGTGTTCAGAAGAGGATATTATGAGCTGTGAGTTTGAGATATTTTCCTCTGTGGGACTAGCATTGAAAGCTGCAAGAATGGGGTCTTACCTAGTGGCACAGCAAAACATATTTCCAGAGGAGCGGGTGACCTATGTGAGGAAAGGGAAGGAGCCTAGCTAGAGGCAAGGACGTGAGATGAGGAGGAGTCAGACAGCCTGGAAGGGAAGGGAGGGGAAATTCTGGAGGAGTTGGGTGTGATGTCAGACACCATGACAGCTCAGGGAACCAGGAAGCCTGGCAGCACAGGACTCCCTGAGGAGGCCTGCAGTCTATGAGGCGGGACAGAGTGGGGCCTACCTCACAGTGCTGAGAAGTGAGATCCGGGAGGCCTAATTAGTTCTAATAGACGTTTGCAACAGATTGTTATCTCATAGAAAAATTTGCGGTTTCATACATTTTTTCCCTATATGAAAATAAGTCGGGCTAGAGAGATGGCTCAGCCATTAGAGGTCCTGAGTTCAATTCCCAGCAACCACATGGTGGCTCACAACCATCTGTAATGGGATCCAATGCCCTCTTCTGATGTGTCTGAAGACAGCTACAGTGTACTCACATACATAAAATGAAGAAAATAAACCTTAAAAATAAATAAATAAATAAGTCTGTGTTGGTCCCTAGTTACCATTACTGCTTGTGTGAATTCCTGCCATCAAGGTTATAAGAATTATGTATGTTTCAAGCCCTTGAGAGGCGATAACTAAATGTATTTTATATTTTTTCTAGTTGTTATTTTAATGAAGTCCTTTTGCAGAAGATAAGGGGAAACGTACGACATGAAGTATATAATTATAAAATACATCATGGTTGGAAGAAGATGGGAGCATAGGGGATGTGGGGTCCATCTTGAATTTAAAGAGTAGTAATGGAGTTGGTAGTCTATTTTAGGAGACTATTGTGGGCACTTGTTTAGTGCCGAGCCATGATATATTAAAGCGGTGACACATAATGTCTCTTTCCTCAAATCTGTTGTGCCAGGGAAATGTTAGTGATCCCTCCAAAAAACAGAAAGTAGCCGATCTGATGCAACTCACAGCGAGGTCTTTATTCTATTTGAACTAGCTCGGGCCTCTCCCCCAATGCACCACAGTCACACAGGACGGTTTTGGTGGCGGGGGAGCCCTGAATGTCTATGGGGCAAGACTTTATAGTAAGCAGCAAGTAGGGAGTATGTGTGCAAGCATCTAATTGGAAAGTTACTGTGGCTTTTAACATAATTGGCTGATGCTGGGAGTCGTATCATAAACTTAACTTCTGCTCCCCTCTGTTGGGCTGCGCTCGCTCTGCGCTGCGCCGAGTCAGGCCAGGGAGGCTGGAGACCTCGAGTGCTAGCCATCTCTGCCGCTCTCCGAGCCAGACGCTGTACTCACTCAGCACTCGCCTCCCCATGCCAAGATGCGTTCTCCGCGGTACCCGCAGTCGCTGTCGGCTCACACCCCACCACTCGGCCCAGAGAACGGATCTCTTCCCGGGCTAAAAGTGTTACAGCTCTAGGGACAAAAGCTCTCAGATGTGGGGGTAGTTTTGCACGTTTATTCCTTCTGGATGGCGGGCATCAGGCGCTCGCGGAATCAGGGATGGAGCAGGCGGGCAGGTGGAGCAGAGAGAGCGCTACTCAGGTCAGGATGGTCTGATATACTCTTTGGGAGGGGTCAGGGGTTTGGCAACCGAGACTTTCCATTGGCTTTGTCTGGGGACTTTGTAGTGCCTCATTTGCTTGGGGGAGAGGGGGACTCAGAGTTGCTTTTTACGTGACAAATTTCACATGCCAGGTCTCTCTATATACAGGGGTTGTAAAGGCTGTGGCTGGTTTTACAGGAGTCTTCTGAGAGCATTGGCTAAAAACAGTCTGGTTCCCTCATGGGAATTCCACAGCTCATGGATATTTCACTGGGTCTCCCAGAATTTTCAGCCTGTGCTCAACCGGTGTCAGATTGCCTGCCACAGACCACTGCCCCACACCCCTCTACATTGGTGGTCATTTGGCAAGGGGTGGGCTTGTAACCTGGGGTGCAGATTTGTTAGGGGAATAACCTGGAGACACTGGTCTTGTTGAGGATGTAACCTGGAAACTTTGGTCTTGTTGGGGATTAGCCTAGAGACTGGAGCTAGGCTCAGGTTTTGTTGGGGGCAACTTGGAAACTAAGGCTAGGGGCCAGCCTGTCTACCTGAGTTCAAACTTAGTCAAGTTTTCTAAAATGAAAAGATTTGTCATCTCATCTACATCTAGGGGAGAGATAGATAGCAATCATTTTTGAAAGTTCAGAGCTAGGAAGAACATAAACAACAAGGTAACAGCATATGAAGAACCAACAGAGTTTTTAAACAAAGAATTTTTCTTTCTGAGATAGGGTTTCTCTGTGTGGAGCCTTGGGGGTCCTAGAACTTACTCTGTAGACCTGGCTGGCTTCGAACTCAGAGACCAGCCTATCTCTGCCTCTTAAGTGCTAGAATTAAAGGTGTGTACCACCACTGCCTAGCTTAAACAAAGGATTTATGTTTTGAGAGAGAAGTTGTCTGTCTGTCTGTCTGTTTTTACATAAAAACTTGTTGCTTGAAGAAGGCAGAGAACAGCATGATAGCCAGGTTATCTATTGCCTGGGCTGCTGAAAAATACCTGATAGTGTGGTGTCAGTGAATTAATGAAGGTCAATCTCAGGACATACTTCAGCATGTGTTTTAAGGATATGGCTAGCCAGACTGATAGATCAGATGAAGAGCACGAGGAAGCAAGAAGAAAAAGTAAGGAAGACTCCCTGCTTTCCACTTGAGTATCTTGGTCATGTTTACTCTGTAAGTTTTTTGTTTGTTTGAGAAGACTAGAGGTCTATGTCTAGGAGGAAAAATCAGAGTGTGACTTCAGACCATGCTTATGACACATGCAAATGAATCACTTTCACTTTGGATATCTAGAGAGACAACATTGAGAATGTATAGTGAAAGAAATTAAAAGATAGAACAGTCAAAAGAGAAGAATAAAAAGCAAAGTATTCCAAGAAGGAAGGTGTGACCAACTTTTTCAGTGCTGCTAAGAAGGAAGTGTAGACCAAAGTGTTTGTTTGTTGGCTAATTTGTGACAGAAAGGATCTAGGGTATGTTTTTGAAAATGATTTGGGGGCTGGAGAGATGGCTCAGTGGTTAAGAGCGCCAACTGCTCTTCTGAAGGTCGTGAGTTCAAATCCCAGCAACCACATGATGGCTTGCAACCATCCGTAATGAGATCTGATGCCCTCTTCTGGGGTGTCTGAAGACAGCTGCAGTGTACTTACCTATATAATAAACAAATAAATTTGGGGGGGCTGGAGAGATGGCTCAGCGGTTAAGAGCATTGACTGCTCTTCCAGAGGTCCTGAGTTCAAATCCCAGCAACCACATGGTGGCTCACAACCATCTGTAATAGGATCTGACGCCCTCTTCTGGAGTGTCTAAAGACAGCAATGTACTCACATAAAATAAATAAATAAATAAATCTTTAAAAAAAAAAAAAAAAAAAAAGAAAATGATTTGGTAAAGGGAAGAAACACATGATAAAACCAAGAAAAAAATACAGGGACAATTTCGGAGAAGATGGAATTATTGAGAAGGAAAAACTTTTCCCTCTTAGATTCTGAGCTCAGGCCCTGCAAATGGTAGGTAAGATGGATCAATAGGGACTGAGAAGTGACTCAGCAGTTAAAAGCACTTCCTGAGGGCGTGGTATGATTTTTATCACTAACATGGCAGATCAGGAGATCTGACAGCCACTAATGGCCTTTGCGGGTGCTGCATGCATATGGTGCTCATACACACATACAGGCAAACACATATATAATGAAATAAATAAAATATATCTTTAAAAAAAAAAAAAAAAAGATGGGGGCCAGGCATGGTGGTGGTGCATGCCTTTAAGCCCAGCTCTCTAGAAACAGAGGCAGGTGGATCTCTGAGTTCAAAGCCACCCTTGTCTACAAAGTGAATTCCAGGACAGCCAGGGCTATGTAGAAAGACCCTGTCTCCAAAAAAAAAAAAAAAAGATGGATGGATGGGGTCTCCAAGTCATCAGGAAAAGGCTCTTGCTGACAAGCCTGCTGATCTGAGTTACAGCCCTAAGACTCACAGGGTCAAAAAAGAGAACTGATTCCCAAAAGGTGTTCCCTGACCATCACACACATCATGGTGCATGAGTGTCTGTGTGCCCTGACACACATAAATACAATAAATAAATAAACACAAAAAAGTTTTAAACTATTCATGTGCATGGAAGAACTTACAAATTAAGCAGTTTGCTAAATTAGTTAAGTTAGAGGTTTATATATCTAACTTAAGAATCAAGTGTATTTCTTCATACAAGATGAGATTCTGGGCAGATCACACATGCCTTTAATGCTAGTACTTGGGAGGCAGAGAGGCAGAGTTCAAGACTGGCCAGGGCTGTTCTGTAAGACCACAGTACAAACCAATAAATATACTCAGAAAAGCAAAGGTGTTCTAGAAGAGCACAGGTAGGCTGGGCAAGTCTCGGGTGTTTGCTCGTTGCGAAAGTCTTTCTTCTTTATGAAGATTTGTGATAGATTTACACTAATCTGAGATTAGCATGAAGGGAACACAAACTAACCATTACTTCAAGTTCTGACCAAAATGAAAGAAACCTGACTATAGCCATTCCTTTCTATCACTTCTAAGCTTTCCATGCAGCCAAACACTTGAGAGAAGCTGGAACTGGTTTTGTTAAGCAGCCTGTCTTAAGTATTTTGTAAATGAGAAAGTGCAGTGCCAAGATAAAATAGTTTATCCACACAGTCATAGTTAATTTGGTCAGAAAGGAAAATAATAGCTAGTTTGTTTTCTTCATTCTATTGTAGTGTGTTCTTTTTGCATGCCGCTTATAAAAGTTGCAATTGTATAAATAAGTGTACTATTTTAATGACCAAGCAGATGGGTTTCCACTAGTGAGCTCCTCAAAATCTGTGGAACAGTTAAGCTCTCTGATGGATGGATTTGTTAAAAGACTGTGGATTTACTTCAAAAATCTTACTTATTTTCCTCAAAAATCTTACTTTTTACTTTCTAACTAGCAAACATTTTAGAATTTGAAGAAAAAAGAAACATACTTTTCAAAGGTCCATAGTTGAGTCATAGATTTTACACAGCATGTATTATAAGCTGGATTTTGATGAATTCTTCACGCATGCCCTCTTACTGATTCTTTTGCAGATCCCATATGGAAATTCATCAGAACTTATTTTTAACACCGTGCATGTAAAAGACGCAGGCTTTTATGTCTGCCGAGTTAACAACAGTTCCACCTTTGAGTTTAGCCAGTGGTCACAGCTGGATGTGTGTGACGTGGCAGAAGTAACAGACAGCTTCCAGGGTGAGTGATAAGTGAAGTGGCATGTTTGTTTGTTTAAATGTTTATTTCACAATGACTCCAGAGCGTAAATGTCGTGCACGGGTCATTAGGAGTTGACTCCACGTGGTTTGATTGTCATTCTCTCCCTGTCTGTTCCTTAAGATGCCGTGGGCCCTTCTCATCTCATGCCTGATGCTCAGCTTGAACCTGCTGATGTTTGTGGCCCTGTCCATTTAAGTGTGGCATCCATAATTCAAGCTTAGTTTCTCCCCTTACTTCAGTATTCTTGAGTATGCCCACCTGTATCTCAGCGTTTCTGAACTGGTTTTGTTCACCACAGTATTCTTTTTGTCTTTAGAATGTCTCTTAACATCTGTGGGAGTTTCATGAAAAATCACTTTAAGTATAGTTTTAAAGATTGTAAAAACTAAAGGATAGACTTAGACATATCTCTGTTTAAATTATAGGGAATTTTTGGTTTTAAGTTTAACCCAGAGACTTTTATTTTTCTTTTAATTTAAGGAAGTCTGGACGGCATCTCCGAATCCAAGTTGCAGATCTGTGTTGAGCCAAGTTCCCAACGGCTGATGCCAGGCAGCTCATTGTTGTTACAGTGTGTTGCTATTGGAAGTCCTATGCCTCACTACCAGTGGTTCAAAGACGAATCACCATTAACACATGAGACAAAAAAGCATTACACGGTAGGCAGTTGACTGGGGGGTGTTAATCTGTAAAACAAATGGTACAATTAAGATGTAAAGGACACATTTACGTCATGCTCTTTGGAATGTTTCGGTACTTTTAGTTCAAGTTCTTTATGTTTCAGTACTAATTAGTTTCTTGTATTTGCAACAGGACAGGATGTCAACCGAGGCTTCAATATAAAATGTCAAATATTCTGTACCAAGCTTTATACTGTTAGATTAATGTTATCATTTGCCTGCTAATATTTAGCTTAGTGAATGATGATGATCTAGGAATATATAATTTTTTTTGAAATGCTGTATTTGAGAAATGTTTAAATACAATGGCTTTTACCTTAAGCAATTTTTAAATTAATGTTGAAGAGAAAAATATATGTTCTGATATTGATACAGGTTCCATATGTGGATCTAGAACATGAAGGAACCTACTGGTGTCATGTGTATAATGATCGAGACAGTCGAGATAGTAAGAAGGTAGAAATCATCATAGGTAAGCCGTATTAGTGTTCTGAAACGTAGGATGTAAGCTGTCTACACTGGAGTGTGTGAGCAAAGAAAGCCCGAGGGCCTTGCCCCAAGCCATTTAGTAACGTCACATATAAGGAGTTACATTGTTTTATACAGGAATTTTAGAGAATTCATACTAAATTAATTCTCTAAGTTGTGTACAAAGAGCAAAACAAAATAACTGAAAAATTATTTATCTTATTTTAGTTATTTTTTAGTATTATAATTTATCATTAATATTTGTAGCAAAACATATTTCTTGTAGTTCTGAATTAGAAAAAGATTGATTTGGTGAAAAAGGTTTTCAATAAA
Organism: Uromys caudimaculatus; assembly: GCA_028551405.1. NCBI lineage: Eukaryota > Metazoa > Chordata > Mammalia > Rodentia > Muridae > Uromys > Uromys caudimaculatus. Next base: position 49,206,239 of record CM052715.1, read on the forward strand.
ACATAAAAAGTCAGAGACATGTAAATGAAAAATAATTATTGATCAGTAGTCCCTATTGTGAATTATGTGACTTTGGAGTTTGTTCTGTTACACTGAGTACATTTACAGTGACTGTGTCAAGAGGAAGAAATACTGATGCGTGTGTTGCGTAGACAACATGGCTCTGTGGTGTTTATCTCTGTTTACTTAATGGCTACCCTTCCTAAGATTATGAGTTACAATATGTTCAAATTTGTTTTCTCTAACATAAGGAAGAACAGATGAGGCAGTGGAGTGCACTGAAGGTAGTGTAATCCTTTGGTTCGAGACCACGTCTCCTGCATGCTGGTTACTCTGGGGAGAGGTGGAGTATCCTAGCTTACTATGTGCAGTGACAGAAAAAATACTAGCTCTAATAAATCGTTTTTATTGAAGGACACCATGACTTACTTCTTAAAGTTTTGTACATTTTCACTATTAAACAGACACTTCTAAAGTAATCTTCAGCTGATTTCCTGTTGTACATAAGACCCAGAGCTTCTCTATAAGTTATTTGAAATAGTGAATATTTGCAATTCTTAATGTTAATTTTATTGTAATAAAATATATTTAAAATATTAAATAAGTATTTGTTTACATTATTTTATTTCTTAAGATGCCCTTTAATGGCAAACATAGTTTCTATAAAAATTTCAGGATGGATATATTATTTGATAAACTGTATCAATTATTAAATATTCTGAAAATAATATTGATATGGATTTTCAAAACTACACTGTTTTAGATTATTTACATGCCACTTTCACCATGGAAAGAGAACTGATCCATTTTAGCATAAATTTCTAACTTATTCTAATTAACCAAAACATTTTACTTAAATTGTAATAAGCAAATATTAAAACTTAGACTACCTCCCTTTCGTGTACTGTCACATCGATTTGAAAAATTAGGGTTGCAGATAGCAAAGTATTTTTTCAATTGCTGCTTCCATGAACTGTTACATGGTCTTTCTTAGGTTCTACTTGGATAAAATAAGAAGAGTAATATTAAATCATACATTTCCTGATTTTCCTATCATTCATCTCTATGTATGTAGCATGTAAACTATTAATAATAATTTCTGTTTTGATTCTAATCATAGTTTGAACCAGAATTCTCTGATAAATTCTAATCCCACATCTGTTAATCTCACAGAAAGGAATCCATGTACAGAAATCCTAACCAAACTCCTTTTCTCTCATATTTTTTTGCCTAATTGCATGTGTGTTTGTTTCTTTAAACTTTCTAACGTGAGAGACCTTCAAGAGTAAATAAAAAGAGCACTGCTGTTTGGCTTCAGAGTGAGCATGTGATCGTTACCCTGCCCTGCCGTTTCTGTAATGGTACAATTCACTATGCAGTTGTTGTTGGGTTTTTTCCCAATGATAAAAACAGTCAAACAAACTGACCGGCGGTGGCACGTGCCTTTAATCTCAGCACTTGAAAGGCAGAGGCAGGCAGATCTCTGTAAATTCTGGGATAGCTAGGGCTACAACCCTGTCTCAAAAAACAAAGCAAACAAGCAAAGCACAGTCAAACAATAACTTTCAAATAACTATTTGGAATATAAAGATGACAATGTAGCTATAGAGTTGCTCTAAAATTTTCAAATGGAAAACATCAGATCCAACTCTTTTTTTTCCCTCAAGAAGCCTGCAAAACTAGACATTCTGTAGTTGATGGGTTGACAAATACTGTGAACAGTATCCTTTATTGTATACCATTTTAATGTCTCCTATTTCATTTTATTTCATTAGACTATTTTAGGACAAGGGGTATAGGCTCAGCTGTAATTTAGGGCAGTGAGACTATGCAAAATTTAAATAGCCATTAGGAGGCCAAAAGAAAGGGCACCCAAGATGGAGTGAGAATATGACACAAGCATCTAACTGTATTACAAATGTTTGAAATAATCTTACTGAAAAGAGATGGAGTAAGGTGCTGATGTAGTATGAGAATACCATTCTTGGCCAGGCTTGGTGGTATGACTGAAGTCTAGCACATCAAAACTAAGGTGGGAAGACAGTGGACTTAAGGACAGTCTGGGCTACCTACTGAGACCTCATCTAAAGCAAACAAACCAAAGATAGATTTCCCATATAATAGTTTATTAATCCTATATCACTTGCAATTTATTTCATGTTTATTTTTATCTTCATAAAATTTAATCAGTAAAAAAATGATGAATGACTGTTGTTTCAGGGCCTTGTGCTGTCCTGTAGGAAAAGTGTATAAAGGATGCAAGTTAGTTCTGAAACTGTTCTGCCTCCCCCAAAAGCATGCCACACCCTGACCTAGCCGTAAGAAAAACAGACAATCCCAGTTGGAGAGCATTCTACTGCTCAAAACTAAAATGTCTATTAAAAACAAGAAACGTCTGAGCAGCTGTCACAGCTAAGCATATCTAAGGAGACACAGTAACTGCTGCTTCTATCCTAAGTAGATCTTGGGGAGAAACAAATCCAGTAACAGCAGTGTACTAACAAGCTGTTAACAATGGGGAAGCTAGGTTTGGGCTCCACAGGAACGCTGCTCTGCATAGTCCACAGTGGCTCATCAAATGTCCTGGTGTTTGAGAGGTAAAGGCTTATTAACTTTTGAAAGATCATTTATGAATAAGTATCCAAGACTTTGCACAAATGATAAATTAGTTTATTTATTTAAGTTTTTGTAATTTAGATAAAGTGAAACAGTTTAGAAGTCCTACGTGTTCTTACCTGTTCAGTATTTGTATGTCTTCATTTAACTTTGAAAAGTTCTCAACTAATAATGAACTGTAACATGATATAACAACTCATAACTGCTTTTCATAGTCATACATTTGTACTAAGTTGGCAGTTAGATTTTTTTAAAATTAATCTGTTTTCTCTTTATTTTAGATGAATTAAATAATTTGGGGCATCCTAGTAAGTATTATAAACAGTTTTCTTTTACATTGCTAAGTTTGATATAGTAAAGGTGCTACAGACATTTTCGCCTACATTCTTAGACTACTATTTACATGAAGTTAAATTTAAAACATGCAAAATGTAAAAATATTATTGATTACAAGACCATAAAGGTTGAAAAGTATTTTGGGTGACAATAAAGTGCCAGTGCTTATGCCAGTGATAGAGCCGAGCGAGTGAAGCGCCTGCCGCCCTGCCTGACTTCTGTGTGTGACCCAAGCGCCCACTAATTCTTGCACATTTTCCTCTAACCTCTGCATGTGCACCATGCCCCCAACACACAAACAAAATAAGTAAGTAAGTGTAAAAAAACAATTGAAAATTTTGTTTTTGTCCTAGTGTGTTCCTGAAGATCAAACCCAGGGTCTTGTACATGCTATGCCAGGTGTTTCACTGCTGAGCTGCACCGCTCAGCATTGATGCTTTTTAATCATCTTATGTTGCTCCTTATAAAAGAGGTCCATTGTTTTTAATGTGGAAGACTGGACCATACTGATGGAGTGGCATGGTACATTTCTAAACTGTCAGACAGAGAACATCCCTGAAGTGGTTGGGTAGGTGCCGCCACCAGAACTGAAAAGCAGTTAGTGAAGAGTTGGCAGTAGAAAGATGCATTGATCTGTAACTATTGAGAGACTAACAGTGACAGTCTCTAGGCAAGCTTTGATCAGAACAGATTTCTGAACAAGCTAAGGTAAAGAGAAAGCCATCACCTGGGATAAAGGACATTTCAGTAATGAACATTATGTAAAGACAAAGGATATCAACATAAGCTGTGGGCATTCTGAAAGACACTGACAAACCCTGTGAATAAATTTAATCAATAATACAGAAATACATTAAGAAGGCCTGAGATGTTTAATATTTGCAGGAAGCCTGACGGTCCCTTTATTTTATTACCATATATAGCACTGTTTGCTTAGTTTTGTATTTCATTCAAAGACATCTGTTACTGTAAGTTCTGTCTGGACTCTGCTGACTCTATGTGAGCAAATTAAGCAGAACAAAAAGCCACATGACCATTAGGTCATTTTTGCTGAGGTATCTTCAATTTCATGTGAAGCTCAGTAAGAATTGCTTAAAATTTCCTGAGCTAACGACCATTTGAAAATATCCTAGTAATTGTTTTTCTTGGTGCTGATAGAATCCCCTTCTGACCTTTGTCCCTTATATATTGCCCTTTAAAAGTGCTGTGAAATTGCTTCATAAAAACTTTAGTATATACCCACCGCTAAGTTTTTAACATTTTTCAGGCCTGCTTTTCCTTATTCTTCAAGATTCAAGGAAACCAACCTTTGAGTTTAAAGCAAATGGTGTATGGCGAGGCCTGTAGCAGGCCCCCGCGGCATCTGTATTGTTAAATGTGCAGATAAACTACCCGTCCTTTCAAGTACTGGGCACATAGGGGATTCATCTTTCCCTCTGTCACTTCCTAGTGGTACTGGAGAGTAAATATGATTTCATTCTACATATGATAACATTAACCCATATAGTTCTGTCAAAAATCTTTTAATTGTAAATTAGCTATTAATAACTATATTCTACATTTTTCCTTTTAAGTTATTACTCATATTTATTTATAAAGTACCATATTGTGACCTGATACATATATATACCATGTATAATGATCCAGTCCAAGTAATTAGCATTTTTATCTGCTTAGATATTATTAATGTATGGGTTGGGGCCTTCAAGAGCGTCTCCTTTAATTGTTCTTAAATTCATAAGCTAGAGACATGGTTGCCCTAGTGTGCTATACAGCATTAAATCCACTTCCCTTCTGGTTTTGTGCCCAGTTCACCCTCTGACCGTCTCCCCTTCTCTTTCTAGCCTCTGTGACCTCTACTATATATAGCATTTTAGTGACACCGCTGCTGTCTGCATTCATTGCTTTTCTTATCTCATTAGCTCTGAAGATATACCATGAATAACAGCATCTGTTTGTTCTTTTATCCTTGTCCAGATAATAAAGAACAAACTGGCCAGCCTTTGGGTGAGTTAAGTTTAAAGTACATGATCAAATGTAATTACAGTATTTAATTCCAATTTTTATTTTCGTGAAGGAATTTACAATATTTAACTTGATTGATTTATGAATATTTGAGGGATATTGGACCAGAGTTTTACTTTTGGATAAAAGAAATTATGGAAGAAAGCCTTTTAAAATATTTTTGGGTTTTGGGGGGTTTTTTGGGAGGTGGGGGCTGGGGGAGTTGGCTTCAAGTCAGTTTTTAAGGAGTGATTACTGTTTCTGGCAACATAGAAACAAAAGAAACATGCATGCTACATAGAAGAAGCAGTGGTCATTGCTGTCTTCTGATGAGGTAGAAGTTAGGAAACTACCATGTAGAAAGCAGTGAGTTTTGAAGTATGCTTTCCCATCCTCAGTTGGAAGAGGAGGGAGTAAGAGAAGGTTAAGTGGACAGTGGCATTTCAGTATGCTTTGAGAACAAGACACGGGAGCATACCAGGAGAGCCATAGGTGAAGGCTCAGTGGCCTAGTGCTTGAAGAGTAGCAGTAGTGAGCATACTAGTGTACAGAGGTCAGGTCAAAGTCATGTCTAACTGGCTTTGATCGGAATTTTGAACACCCTTTTATCTTTTTTGTTTTGTTTTTTGAAATAGTATCTTAACATTGCTCAGGCTGACCTCAAACTCACTATCCAAGGATGACTTTGAATTTCGGGAACTTCCTGCCTCTGCTGCCCAAGTGCTGGATTAAAAATTCAGTGACCAGCCTGAAACCTTTTTTTCATTTCAGATTAGAAAGAAGAGGATATTGAGGATATTAATGAAGATAAAGAAATTTTTTTTTAGGGCATTAAATTAACTCAGTTGACCCTTTCCTTGTCTAGCAGATTGAGGAGAGACTAGGGTGCCGACTACAGAGCCTGGGTAGAAGCCAAGGTCTGTAACTAACAGAGCAGGAGTGAGTGGCTGGAAGTGGGAACTACTGGGGAGTCACACTAAGACGGAGAATGTAGGAAAGTGGGCTGGGAAGATGGCTTAGCCTTTAAAGGCTAAGGCTCACAACCAAAAGGACAAAAATTAATATTACAGATCAGTTATGTGACTCTTCTGTAGCAGAATTTAGCTTTAAAATGAAGACAGGTGGAGATGGCAAGATGGCTCAGTGGTTAAGAGCACTGACTGCTCTTCCAGAGGTCCTGAGTTCAATTCCCAGCAACCACATGGTGGCTCACAACCATCTGTAATGGGACCCGGTGCCCTCTTCTGGTGCTCTTCTGGTGTGTCTGAAGACATTGATGGTGTACTCATGTATACATAAAATAAATAAATCTTTATTTTAAAAAAGTGAAGACAGGCAGGCGAACTGGTCCATCTGTCCATTTCTGTGTACCAAACCCTGTAGTAATGAGAGGGTCTACAGCACACATCCAGCGGAAGCAAGAGTTGGGATTTGGAGAATTTAACCAAGGGATAAAAACTGCATCAGGAAAGAAAGCCTTTTGAACAGTTAATAAATAAAAACATTGAGAGTCTGGACATTGAATTTACTTAGTTGAAGGAGAAAGTGCAGCAGGAGCAAACATTTAAAGAATAGAGATGATACAAAACTGGAGTGCATTGCTTTAAGATCTGAGACCACAGCAGTTCAGCAAGGCCCAGAGTTCATCACAAGATTGGGTAGCATTGAAGGCGAAGGCCTTTGATATTGAAGAAGACGGGACTACAAATTACTGCCTAAAAAAACAAAAGTCTGCTCCATTTCATTCATAATGGTAAACTTTCACATAGTCCAGTCTGTTCTTTCCTTAGACACCACCACCCCCAGTCCCCACTTGGTAAGAAAGACCAACTGTAATAGTTGTCCAAACAAAGCCATAGCTAATGTGTTCTGTAGTGAGAAGCACATGTGATAATTCTGCACACAGATAACAAACTCAAAATATGGGCAGATACTACAAGTTCAGCAGGAATGATCACTTACTTTCTGAAAGGTATAATCTACTCCTGAGATGTAGATTCTGACTTCATTGTAGATGAAAGCTTGGCTAGGTGTAGTATGACACACCTTTATTCCCAGTACTTGGGAGAGGCAGGCTGTGAGTTCAAGGCCAGCCTGGCCTACATAGTAAATTCCAGGACAGCCAAAGCTACATAGTGAGACTCTGTCTCAGAAAAAAAAAGAAAAAAGAAAAAACCCAACTTAACTCTAAAACTTGCTCAGAGTTAATGTACTTGGTAGCTGGGTTTTGGTTGATATCTAGGGTCAGTGATTCTGTAGCTCCTTGTTGGTTCATTCTGTCATGTGCCATTTTATAGACATTGATATTACAGGAACAAGATAAACTAGGTATTAGGTTAACTTTTATCATGAAGTTTACCAAGCATCAAATATCCCATTTCTTTGCTACCTTTTAGTAAGTAGGATAATGAATGTGGTATGTGCCATAGTAGAAATGGATAAATAATCTTAAATTATTCCTAGAATATGGTGATCAGATTTGTCTAGGGGAGTCGGGGAAGGCTTTATGAGAGAAGGTTCAATGAGAATTTTCAAGGACATATTAGGAGATCTCATGTAGATAAGGCAGACTTGGCGAGTGTGGAATTATGAAGTGTGGGAGAACAAATACGTCAGTACTGTTGGAGGGTGGAGTCTTAGGGTAGGACTGCTAGCCATTAGGCTGGTGATATAGTTATCTATTAAATAGTAGTAATATTAGTCCAGAATTCTCTAGATGAAAAAAAAAAAAACGTCATCGGCCAGGCATGCTAGAGCACACCTTTAACTCCATCACTTGAAAGGCAGAGGCAGGAGAATAGCTGTGTGTTTGAGGCCAACCTGACCAACATAATGAGTTCCAGGATGGCCAAGACCCTGTCTCAAAAATATATCAGTTTCATTTTATCTCGTTCTGTGGGGCTTACAGAAGATCCTTCTTGGAGTCTCTTGTGTAGTTATAGTCTGTGGTGACCAAGGCTTCAAATACAAGGCTTCACCTCCACACCATAACACCTGCGTGAGGACTGCTGAGAGACTCGTCCTCTGTCCTGCCTCTTTACATGTCTGTGCTGCTGCTGCTTATATCTCAGAACTGAAGGCTGTCAGGACCCCTTTAAGACACAGCTCAGAACTGGCAGCGTCACCACATGTTACATGCTGCTTGGAGAAAGTCGGAGGGGGACAGCATATGTTTAGAGGTGAGGCTGCCTGTGCCACGCCAGGACAAAGATACCCGTCTGTAAAGCAGCAAGAGTGTAAATGACTGTGCCAAACTGAGGAATTCAAGCATTATTTTGAAGGAAATAGAGAGTCATTAAAAGATTGAACGCACCAGAGTAACAGGAAGTCAGATTGAATTGCACTAGTCAGATTTTATGCTAAATCTGCATTCTTTATAAAAATTCAAAGACTTACCAAATACTTAATAGCACTTAGGATTACTAGACCTTTTCCTAGGTACTTGGGAATATGAACTCTTTTTGGATAAGTAACTACGATCTACTAAACATGTAACTAGTGGTACAGCACTCTGCCAGTTTTTGAAGAACGCAATACTTTAAGTTCTGAAAAATGTCTAGGATCTTCTAGTAAGTATATTTCTAAAGTTTTTTTGTTGTTGTTCTTTTGTATAATCAAATAGCATTTTTATTTCTTTGTTTTCTTTTTCTTGGTGCTAGGGATTGAACCCAGAGCATCATACATGCTAAGCATGCACTTAACCACTGAGCTCTACTCCCAGGCCCATGTTCCCATGTTCCTTTTTCCAATAGATGACTTGTATTCAAGAACTTGTGGGTTGCTCTTACAGTAAAGGTTTTATGGTAAATTTCTTGAGTTTATCATCTAAAACCCATCATGACTTCTTTACGCACCAGCCATTTTGAAATTTTCTTTATTCCTCTTATTTCCTCAAATTCAAGTTTTACTATTCCCTTCTCTGTCTGGTTTCTGCCACAACCGCTTTCTAGAATGGGTCCTTGTCATCTTACCTCAGCCTACCTCTGCTTCTCTATTGCTCTAAGTCCACTCCAGCTCTCCTGCTAACCAGCAACTGCTTCCCAAGTAGAGTTGTCAAGGTAAGACCCATCATCTTCCATACCATTAACCTTTAAAAAGTTATATAACCTAGCTTTTAAAAATTATCATTGACAAAAAAAACTTTACAAGAATTTTGGACAATTATTGATATTTTCACATTCTCACATTCTTGGACTCTTGTATTTTAAAAATCCGTTTTTTCCGGATACAATTAATTACATACTGCTGAATAATAGAGGTATGTTTAAGAAATGCATCGTTAGACCATATAGGTCAGTTTTCAATATTGTCCCAATGCATTCAGGAAGTGCAGTGAAAACTGAAGTGTATACGGCTGCTGCTGACATACTACAATATGCTGTTAAGAAGTAACCTCTTTTTTTCATGATTAGAAGTCATATACTCTACAATAATGATGAAATTTATCATTTTTAAAATAAAATTTAACAATGAGAAGCATTCTATAGTAAATATATAAACCAATTGTGTAACTTTTAATGATAACTATCAAGTATTGTGTGCTATTGTGATTTTCTATGCCCTCATTTTATGCAACTGTCAATGCATAGGTCTCTTGGCAGCTTAACCTCCACCATCCCCACCCCAAGACCAACAAAAAAAGCTGCAGTGCTGAAATCTCTTAAGCTCTAAGCTTTATCCAGCCATCAGCTGTTTAGGCCAGGCTGTACCCATAAAGGTTCGCTGACACTTTTCAAGGCATAGGTACATATTTTTTGCCTGCCCCCACCCTAAAACACCTCTGAGCAAAGTCAAAAGATTTAAGTTCAAAAAAAAATTCCTCAAGTAGCCTGATCCCAGGCAAACAAGAAAGTTAAGAAAGAGCACTGGCAAAATGAAAGTCGCCCTCTGAACTCCACACACATTCCAACATGCACGCGTGCCCACAGTCACTGCACGCGTGCCCACGGTTACTGCACGTGTGCCCGCAGTCACTGCCCATGTGCCCGCAGCCACTGCACGTGTGCCCACGGCCACTGCACATGTGCCCGCAGTCACTGCACGTGTACCCACGGCCACTGATGGCGATGATGATGATCACACTAAAAATATTTTTAATTTGGAGCTAGGAGGAAATGGTGCATCCACACAACTACTATGGGAGCAAAAGTCCTTGTGAAGTGCCGCCTTCTCTCTTTGGTCTCTCCCCTCTTAGCTCTGTGACTTCTCCTACCTCTCTCTAGGGGTTTGCTTTGTTAGTCCCCTACATCCTCCTCTAATCCCCCCCCCTTTTTTTTCTTACAGCAAAGGACAAAGTTGCTCTTCTGATAGGAAATATGAATTACTGGGAGCACCCCAAGCTTAAAGCTCCTTTGGTGGATGTGTATGAATTGACCAACATATTAAGGCAACTAGATTTCAAAGTTGTCTCGTTGTTGGATCTTACTGAATACGAGATGTGTAATGCTGTGGATGAATTTTTACTACTTTTAGACAAAGGAGTATATGGTAAGATAATTCTAATACTCATTTTTATAGTTTTATATCATTCCAATTATACACATTAAGAATTGGAAGTGATGGGCTGGAGAGATGACTCTGTAGTTAAGAGCACTTGCTACTCTTTGAGAGGACCTGAGTTCTATTTCTAGCATCTACATGGTGGCTCACAATCTTCTGTAATTCCAGTTCCAGATTTTCTGGCATACAGTGGTGCACAGGATAAATGTGTGTGTGTGTGTGTGTGTGTACATTTGTATATATACATTTGTATATATATGTCTATATTATATGTGTGTATGTGCATATATACAAAAGACAAAGAAAAAAGTTGGAAATCAGATAAAGGTAGGTAAACATACTTTTGAGTTGATGTGTTTTATATTTTATCTTTATTCCATATGAATAGCTTAATATCTTTATTTCTATGGTTATTTTATCATGTTAAAACAGCATTGTTCTTAAGAGAATTCTTACCTGTCTTTCCTTTTTTTATTGAGTGTAAAAGTTACCATACAGCATTTAGTCATTTAGTAAGTTTAGAAATTTATAGATAATCAGGTAGCAAAACATTCATATATGCTTGATATTATATAGATTCCTTTAAATATAAAAGGTTGTGATAGAATATACATTATGTTTATGAAAATGTGTTTTTTGAGAACTTAACTTTGTATGAGTCTTCAGCAAATGAAAGTTCTTTTTTTTAAAAAAGGAGATTGCTTGAGTAACTTACATGATTTACCTGTTTTTAAGATGCCGGTGTGACTTGTTCCTAAAACTTTACTAGAAACAGTAAGATATAAGAAAAAAAGTAATGATAAGTATTGATTTAGATGAAATTTAGATTCTGGATTGGTAAAATAATAAGAATATATATATATAGTTATATAGTTATATATCCAGTTACTCTTATTTTTTGCTGCAGTTGTTGTTGTAACTTCACCCCCTTTAACTGTTTACGTCAGAACTTTTAATTGCCCCTGTTATTAAGCAGAGACCCAGGACTATAAAAGGATGGGTTAAGGGACAAGACTTGAGTCTGGCTGACACTGTACACACTTTACACATAATCCCCACTGTAACACTTTCAGTTTGGGGTCTAGAATAAAGATTGATAAATAATTGAACAAAGGACAGCTTAAGAAAGGTAGAAAACTTAAAATCCTGATTCATGTCTTTAACAGGGTGGCTGCATTATATTTTGAAGTATTGTGACTATCCAAAACATCAGACACATCTACATTAACTGTAAGTGTGGTAAAGGCCTCATGGTGTAGGACTTGCCATAAAGAGACTTTTTCTGTCTCTTTTGGAGCATACTTTTACCTCTCCTGATATCCCCAGGTCCTTTAGGGATGGGGAGAAGGTAAAGGAGTTTCAGCATGAAGAACTTTAGATACAGAAAAGTGTAGACATAAACTGATAGTCTCTTATTGCCCACTCATTGAAAAAGAAGGAAAATTTATAGTAAAACAGAAAAATGAGTAATTCAGTTTGTAACATGTAAACAAACAAAAACCAAAACTAGAAATAATTTACTTATACATGTATAAATAGTTGTATAGATAAATAGAACAGTGACTGTGTGGTTGTCTGTTCACCTCACCAAATGTTTTTGTAAATTCATCACTGCCTATGGCTTACCTATGCCTTCTGTGGGAGAGAATATTATATAAACTTGGTCAGAATACCACAGCCCGGAGTCAGTCGTTTAGTTCAATGTAACTCCACAGATAGCATAGACCTTAAAATAAGTTGAATCATGTCTAAGCTTTGGATTTTGTGATTAGGTAATTTTGTTGTTACAGGAAAAAAATAATTACCCTCATGCCTGACACACTCAAGCTGCCTAAATTATTGTGTCCTTTTGTTACCATTTTTGTTACTGTTCTTGAATATTCATTTAAGTTGGCTCAGTGGATAAAGTGTTTGCTGCATAGGCATAAGGACCAGAGTTTGGATCCTCAGCACTCAATAAATGCCAGGCATACACAGAAGCCTGCCTGCAATCTCTAGCTCTTGAGAGACAGAAACAGAATCTCCAGAACAAGCCGGCTGGCCGACTAGCCAAATTGGTAATCTCAGAGTTTGAGGGAGAGGCCCTGCCTCAATCTGTAAGGTAGAGAGCGACCAAGGAAGACATCCAGCATCAACTTTTAGCCTCCGCATTTCTGCGCACGCTCATGCGTGCACACCTCTATACAGGTGTGCTCAGACACGTAGGTGTGCATCTACTCACCACACATGCATGCACACATACTCAAAAAATCTGTTAGCAGCATTCAAACTGTCCTTTATCTTTAGACTGGAGATTTGGACTCTGGCACTTTGGGCTTCACAAGAGACATCAGACTCATCGGGTTTTGTGTATTAAGAATATACCTAAGATTTCTTTGGGGAGAAAAAATTGGAGGGAGAGAGCAGAAATATAAACTACAATGTAGTCTACACAGTGAAATGTCAGTACACTCTCACTAGCGGTACATACCAGCATGGTGACCAAGATTGCCCGCACCTGTGTCTAGTTTTCTGACTTACTAGTCCTTTACATTTGGATACGCCTTTAAACCTCTTGGTGTCTCAAGTTCCTATGTATGTAAAATCGGAGTAATTCCATTACCTACCTTGTCATAAAGATTATGTGAGTCTACCAGAGCTGGTGATTTTATATTCAGATCACTATGAAAAGTCAAATGCAAATTCACTTGATTAGGAGAGGTTTGCTACTTGTATTTTATTATTTTCCTTTATTCTGTTTGAGACAGTTTCCTTGTTTAATCTAAACTGTTTTTAAACTTAGGATCCTCCTGTCTAGGCTTCTTTAATACTGAGATTACAGGCATGTGCCACCAAATACTTTATCTGTAGCCCAAAACAAATAGCTCTGTTAAAATTAATTAATTAATTAAGAAGATGCATGCTTGGTGTCACACACTTTTAGTCCTAACACTTAGGAGACAGAGACGATCAGACTTGTGAGTTAAAAAACAGCTTGGGCTATATGGTAAATTCTAGTCCAGCTAGTTCTACATGGTAACACCTTGTCTCAAAAAACCAGTTTAATTACCCGTATTTATTTAGTGTGTGTCCATTTGTATGTATGTAGGTGTGTGCCACAGTGCCTGAGGGCAGGGACAACTTGCAGGAGTCAGTTTTCTCTTTTCACCATGCGGGTCTCAGGAGTCAAGCTTGAGTGTCAGTGGTGGTGGCAAGCACCCCTACCCCTCCAAACTGCACTCTTGAAAATCATGTAGCCAGATAAAAAAATTCTCTAATAATATAATTTGCATAATTGTATTTCTAATTACATTAAATTTCTTGATGTTTCTAAAAGTATCTTCTTTCTCCCCTTTCCTTGAATAATTAAGAGAATTAGCCGTGTCAGAGATGGAGTTCTTAAAATGCAATGATTTATCACTTTTTTTTAAATATAAAAATAATCCCCCCTTGACATAATCTCATTGTAGACTCTGATACAAAAGGCTTGCACTTTGTCCAAGTCATGTTGGAAAGGAGAAAACATACTTTGTTTTAAGTGCCTTAATGTGAGCAGTTGCTGAGGCTATGGGAACCGTGTGATGAGACCACACCTCCCTCTTATCTGTGGTAATGGAAGCTGAGCCTGCCTCAGAGTTGCTGCTTCTCCAAAGCTGAATCTCGCTAAAGCCGGATGGGGCAGCACCCAGGCTTTCTGATTAGGTATCTAAAGTGGACCAGTTTTGAGAATGGCACCAGGTCTAAATGGTTCTTTCCAGGCAGCTCCTGCTGGACTGCCTTGATGCATCGTTAGTGTCAAGTTCCCGTTACATCTCTACAGGTACAAAAAGGTCAGTGTTCTGGGGGACACTGTAAAAACAAAAGATGCAGGTAAAGAACAGAAAAAGACAAAGACATGGTCAGTCAAGAAAATTACAAACTTAATACAATGGTGGAAATACCACCTGCAGAGTCCAGCCATGTGACGTGGAGCTGGACACAGGAATAGGATCCAGGCATGGAAAGTCACACCTGTCATCCCAGCACTCAGATGCTGAGACAGGAGGGTTGTCACAATTTTTGATGCCAACCTGGGTTCAAAGAGTTCCAGGTATCCAAACTACAAAATGAGACCCTGTCTCAATAGCTCAAAATGATATAGGGTAGATATCGTTTATAAATTGTGTTATCTGAATTAAAAGTAGGTTGTGTATATGCAAATGCTTTGAAAACCATGAAAATGTTATACAAAGATAAATGTTATAACATGAGCATTTTCTGTCAGAAAACCTAAGTATACATAAGACTATTTACAATCTCTTCAAAGCCTTCCTGGGTACCTGCACATATCCAAAAATAAAATTAAATCTTTGAAATTTTCAAAGTATTAATAATTTTTTTAATGTTGCTGCAACATTTAAGGCATATGTTACAGTGTTGGGAAGCTGTACACCAGATGATAAAACTTGCTCAGGAGTCTGAGTTCATGACACTTCTTGAAGTGGGTAAGAGTAAGTGAGGTAAAGGAGTTACTTCAGTGAAGTCATTAAGCTTGAAAATAAGATTGTCCAGAAAGGACATGGTGACCATGCCTTTGATCCCAGCACGCAGGAGGCAGAGGTACATAGATTTCTGTGAGTTCAAAGCCAACCTGATCTACAAAGTGAGTTTTTCTTGCTCTAGAAACAGTAAAGATGCTTTCAGAAAACAGTTATATCTTAAACACTTGCTAAAAATATAACTTATATTCTTTAAAAATATAATTTAGTGGATCCGAATATTCCCAAAGTTGTGCGTAGGTCACAACTGCCTAACTCCTCATTTTTATTACTAAGAGAAGGAGAGCTGTGCCCACTTACATGTCTCTAACCCAGCCTTTGGCCACCACGGATGTACCTGCTCTCTTAGGAACTTGCCAATTCTGGATATTTCATATAAATGGAGCCACTGGGGCTGGAGAGGTGGCTCGGCAGTTAAGAGATCTTGTGGCCCTTGAAGAGGACAAAGTTCAGTTCCCAGCATCATATCAGACTGCTCACAGATGACTGACCTCAGCTCCATGGGATCTGATGCCTTCTACTGAACTACACACACACACACACACACACACACACACACACACACACACACACACACACACACACAGAGTGTTAGTTTACTTGCTATTGCTGTACCACCATATGATAGCACACCATAACCAAAAGCAGCTGGAGGAAGGAAGGGTTTGTTCAGTTTACATGTTCTGATCACAGTACATCATGAAAGGAAGTCAAGCAACAAACTCCTGATAGGAACCTGGAGGTGAGAACTAAAGTCGAGGCCATGGAGGAACACTGCTTTATGACTTGTTCCCCATGGCTTGCTCAGTTTGCGGTTTTATGTAACTCAGGACTAGGGTGCCTGGGGGTGACACCACTCACAGTGGACTGGGCCCACCCACATCCATCATTAACTTTTTTAAAATGCCCCACAGATTGCCTGAAGGCCAATCTTATGGTAAAAGTATTTTCTAAATTAAGATTCCCTCTTTCTAGATGACCCTAGTTTATGTGTCAAATTGACAAGAAAAAAAAAAAAACTATACATTTAGACACATATAAACATAATTTAAATAAATCTTTTTTTTAATGGAACTAGTCTATGGAACCATTCTGCCTGTAACCTTTTATGTCTAGCTTCTTCCACCGAGTATGTGCTTGGTTTTATCCATGTTATAGTATGTTATCAGAGGTTTTCATTTTAAAGCTGGAGAATATTTAACTGTGTGAATATGCCACAGTTTGCTTATCTCATCCCATAGTTATATGTTATTTTCACATTGAGAGTAATATGATTACTGTTTCTATAAGCATTTGTGAACAGTCTTGTATAGATGCAGTTTCAGGTCTCTTACATGTACAGACAGCAGTAGGATTACTGAACATACAGTAATGCTGAATTTAATTTCCTGAGGAGCTTGGAGACCTTTTGTAAAGTTTTTATACCACATTCAGTTACTGCTAGAAACAAATGAGAATCCCGATTCCTCCTCATCTTTGTTACTGCCTGCCTCTTGATTACAGATTATCCTAGTAAGAGTGAAATGGTGTCTTACCCCAGTTTTGATTTGTTAGTGGTAAATGATGTTAAACATTTTGAATCGTGTTTGCTTGTTAACCTGCTAAGTGTTTACTAAGGTTCTTTCCTGTACTCTGGCTTCATGGAGGGCAACTTAGGAGAGAAATCTTCACTACCTTTTTCTGCTCCATAGTATACTGTTAACTCAGTCTTACTTTGCGAAATTAGAGTGTATTTCAGACAGTATCTTGGAGCTATCTTAAATTTAAATGGTGACCATTTCCAAAATGACTTGAAGTTCAGATCAACTTGATGATTGACCGTGTCTGTAATAGTGTGTTAGGTCGTGTTTGCAGCGTGCATCTGTGCATGTTGAAAGTGCACTTAGAGTTGACATCTCTCCTCTCTCCACCCCAGGGTTGTTATATTATGCAGGCCACGGCTATGAAAACTTTGGGAACAGTTTTATGGTCCCTGTTGATGCTCCAAATCCATATAGGTCCGAAAATTGCCTATGTGTACAAAACATACTGAAATTGATGCAAGAGAAGGAGACTGGACTAAACGTGTTCCTGCTGGATATGTGCCGGAAACGGTAATGTGTCTAATCTCTATCAAGTAGCAACCTTGACCAAATCAATGTGAGGCAACTCTGGAAGGCTGAGACCCTCTGGGAAGTGTGAGTTTCTGAAAGCAGACTTGATGGAATGTATTTTCAGTATGGATACCTAATTATTTTAGCTTTTTTTCTGTTTGCTGTAAAAGAGGCTAAAAGATACAAGCTATATACTCTCTAGAATGTGGCTAGCAGTAACTGCAGTTACTCTCCACACATTAACAAACCACACCTGTGGATGTAGAGCATGTAGTCACCAGTCTGTCTTGTCTTACAAGCGGGAAGTATTGTTGACACAGATGTTGGAAGTCTTGGATCTGTTTGTCTGCCTTTGTGTCCCCAAGGATCAGAACCAGAGATCTTTTCTCCCAAATTTGCTTTTTTTTTTTGCATGCTTTGCCAGTCAGAATTCAATGAGGGGAGTTCAGCTACAACTTCATTTTAAAAACTAACAAAAAAGCCAAGTATGAACTGGCTTTAATCCTAGCACACAGCAAGCAGAAGCAGGCAGATTTCTGTTGAGTTCAAAGCCAGTCTGGTCTACATCATGAGTTCCAGGCTAGCAGAGATGCATAGTAAGACCCTATCTGGAAAAAAACTAAAATCCGGGTATAGCAGTATCCTAGCACTGAGAAGGCTTACAGGGGGAAGATCTGGAGTTTGAGGCTAGCCTACACTACACAAAAAATGGTTGAATCAAGGGGTGGTGGCACCTTTAGTCTAGAGCAAGTCTTCTTGGTCTACAAAGCAAGTTCCAGGACAGCCAGGGCTGCACAAAGAAACCCTGTGGGAGTGGGGGTGGGGTGGATTTGAATCTGTCGTTTTATATGTACTGAGAGGAGTAGCATATTTTTCACTGAAGAACACTGTGTAATTTCTCATACTTGCATCTGTCCTTTTTACCTTTCCACGCATATAAATAGAAATGACTACGATGATACCATTCCAATCTTGGACGCACTGAAAGTCACTGCCAATATTGTGTTTGGATATGCCACGTAAGCATTGTTTTATTCAGTGTTCTTTGTGTCTTTGTTTTGATTGTAAATTAGAGACAGAAACGTCCATGGGCATCCTTCTTGTGTGCTCGATAGAGAGCTTTAGCCATGCACTTCCATCTTGGTGCCTTCTCACACTGCAGCAGAGCCTTTCACTTCTGCCTCTAGCTGAATTCTAGTTGGGAGCCACTGAAGAGCAAGTGAAAGAGATGCTTATTTGTGGATGTGGGCACGGCACTAGCAAGCGCTGGCTTTTCTTTTTTGTTTGTTTCTTTTCTATTGGAGTGACAGATTATAAACGTATATATTTGTGGGGTGTAGGGTGCTACAATGTACACAGCACAGACTGGTTGTATGAACACCATCAGTGTTCCATTTACCTTACACACACGTTTACTTAGGCTAGCCTAGCGTGTCCCTCCCACCCCCACTTCCCAGCCTTGGATACCTGCGTTCTGCCTCTGGCTTCTGCTGTGTGTGCAGTTTTGTCAGTGAACAAGTGGTTTCGTTGTTCCGTGCCTGCCTTATTTCACCTTTTTCTCTTGGTGTTTTTAAGGTGCCAAGGAGCAGAAGCCTTTGAGATCCAGCATTCCGGATTGGCAAATGGGATTTTTATGAAATTCTTAAAAGATAGATTATTAGAAGACAAGAAAATTACTGTGTTACTGGATGAAGTTGCAGAAGGTAAAATTTTTGAAAGGGCAGTCCACTCAGAAAAGCCCAGCAGTGGAGAGAAACCCACTCAGGGTGCCTCGATCGGTGGTTATTGTATTCTTATCAGTACCGTGTGGGTTGGGGATCAGTGTGTGCTTCAGCAAACAGTTTTGCTTACTGTTCACCAGCACTGCTGCCACTCCGTCTTCTCTTTCCTTGCTGTCCTAGCTGAATGTCATGAGCAGTGGTGAGATGGGAGTCAGTCCTCAGGGTGCTGCCTTGTGTCGACCTGGTGCCTTGCTGCTGCCCAGTCTCGTTGTTAGGGGGGAAAGTGCAGTGAGCATCTCTACCAAGGTATCTTTGTCTACACCTTATCTTTCAAAGATATTGACACCCGCATTCTTTCTTTGCCAGCCCTGGGTGTTTTAGGTCCTGCTGTAAATGCATGACCTTATGTATCATGCCTTCCATCTCCCCCTGTCTGTTCACTACTGCTGTTGCTCATGACAAGGCCACATCTGTACCTGTTAAATATGTAGGTTACAGTGTGTTGAATTTGTTTTGTTTTTGAGACAGGGTCTCACTCTGTAGCCCAGGCTGGCCTCTACTTCACAGTCCTTCTGTCCTAGTCTTTCTAATGTATTTATTCTTAATTAATTGTGTATCTATGTATAGCTGTTTAGTCATGCATGTATGCACGTGCATATCTTGAGCCTGAGAAGGCTACACGAGGGCACTGGATCCCTAGCACGGGAGTGACAGACAGTTGTGAGTTCTGGGAGTTGAACCTGGTCCTCTGTAAGAGCAGCCAACTGCTGAGCCATCCCTCCAGCCCTAGTCTCAGCTTTTTAAGTATTGTGCTTTGCAGTGTATGTTTTGTAATGACCTTTTATAAACCACATCAAAAAGATGATGCACCCTTTGTAAACCCTAAAAACTGAAGTTTTACAGATCTTACACAGTTGACAGGTTATGTTTGGGGGTTTTTTGAGTCTTTGATTTTTAAGATAATGTCTCACTCTGTAACCCAGGGTGACCTCAAATGCTCAGCAGTCCCCTTGCCTTAGACTTCTGAGTACAGGTATTGAAGGCATGAGCCATCATACACAGCTCAGATGTAATGCATTGAGAATTTTATAGAGAGAGAGATAATACATATTTTTGAGATATACATTGAGATTTTTATATATCTTTATATATTAATCTTTCTAATCTATAAAATAAATTTTACTTATATATATTTTATTTATTTATTTGGTTTTTTAAGACAGGATTTCTCTATATAGCCCTAGCTGTCCTAGGATACACTCTGTAGACTAGGCTGGCCTTGAACTCAGAGATCCTCCTGACTCTGCCTTCCAAGTGCTGTGGTTAAAGTCGTATGCCACCACCATTGCCCATCAAGAATAAAATATTTTACTAACAGCTAGCTGTTCTTCAGACACACACACACACACACACACACACACACACACACACACACACACACACACACAGAGGGAAAACTTAACACTGAACACAGCTGCCAGGTCTTTAGACTTCCTCCAGCTGAAGAAGTTCTGCTTTTGTCTCTTTTATATACTGCGTTTCCTCTTTTTTAAGCTTTTATCTGAAAACATTCTGCTTCTTCAACTGCAAAGCCCTTGGATTATTTCAGTTATCTTCAGACTGAGGGTATGCAGGGCTCCAGACTCTCTGGTGTCTTAACTTTCTTTATGGGAGGCAGACAGCCTAAGCCATCCTGGGACAGCAGCTGAAATTAATGTCCACAACCTCCCAAGCGTTCGTATGAGGGCCATGGGCCACCATGCTCTGGCCACCTGCCCTTCTGAGGTATATTTTAAAACTGGAGGTGGACAATCCCAGCACTTGGGAGGCAGAGGCAGGTGGATTTCTGAGTTCGAGGCCAGCCTGGTCTACAGAGTGAGTTCCAGGACAGCTAGGGCTACACAGAGAAACCCTGTTTTGAAAAACCAAAAAGGAAAAAAAAAAAAAAACAAAAAAGGTGGAGCCCAAAGTATATTTTAAGTATGTAAAACTTACTAAAGCTCACATGCTTACTCACCTACTATGTTTCACCACGTTGCCATATGCTGTGAGTATATTTGAACTTCTCAGCAACTTCTTAAGTTTTACTGTTCTTTCAGACCTGGCATGCCTCCATAATCAAAATTGCCCAGACAAGAATAGATTGGAGTACAATAGAGTAAAGCGTAGAGTTCAGTGCTAGGCTCATTGTTCACGTCATGGTTAATAGCCAACCAACTGTGCACAATTAGTAGATCTTGATAAAACCATAATAGTTAGATGTAACACAGAATATCCTAGCAAAGGCAACCTAAGAAAGGGCTTGTTTGACTCACAATTCCAGATTACAGTTCATCATTACAAGGAGGTCAAGGTGGTGAGAACCTGAAGCAGCTACTCAAATTTCATCCACAATCAAAAAGAAAAAGCAGTATAATAATTAATGTGCACATTCTGTTGCTCGCTACTTCCACTCTTAGACAGTCAAGGATTCCCCTGCCCAGAGAAGATGGGGCCTGTTGCTTCAGTTAACATAATCATTACAGCCCCCAACAGACCAGCCCAACCCTAACCCTTCACTGCGGCTCCCTTCTCTAGGCCTTTCTAGAATGATAGTTATAAGTCATTATCTCAGTAGTGAAGAGTAGAAGTAATTATAAGAAATTGTTCGGGTACTGGAGAGATGGCTCAGTGGTTAAGAGCACTGACTGCTCTTCCAGAGGTCCTGAGTTCAATTCCCAGCAACCACATGGTGGCTCACAACCATCTGTCATGGGATCCAATGCCCTCTTCCGGTGTGTCTCAAGAGAGCAGCAGTGTACTCACATACATAAAATAAATAAATCTTTAAAAAAAAAAAAGAAGAAATCATTCAAAAGTCATCCAAATTTGAAATACAGCTTTCTGCTCTTCCCTTCTTACCTTCTGATTAGGTAATTAAAAATATTTATGGTGGGAATTGTTTGAAGATCATACATTATTGAAGGGGAAAAACACCTTGTCAATAATAAGGTGGTTCTGAAAAGTTCAAAAACACAGGACTAGGCTACAGACTAAAGGCTGCATGCAGCCTTATAAAAGCAGGCAATTTATTTCATATTTTGTTTCATTGATGGACATTTGAGTTACTTTGGTATTCTTGTCACTGTGAGCAATACCGTTCTTACATTCTCATACATGTACCCTGAAATGTACACAGAGTCTCTTAGAGCTATAAACCTATGATCTGGAGTTTCTGGGTCATAGTGCATGTCAGTGTTCAGTTATAAGAGATGATACCAAAATGGTTTGTAAAAGATGTATCTGTACCCACTTCCCCACCAGCACTGTGCACGAGACAGTGAATCCATACTTTCTCCATCACATGATAGATTAGACTTTTTTGGCTTTGCCTATCAAATGATGTTATAAATAATATTTCAAGTGATCTTGGTTTTCTCCCTGCTTATTAGTGATGTGGAATATCTGTCCATATTTTTTTTAAAAGATTTATTTATTTATTTATTTATTTATTTATTTATTTATTTATTTATTTATTTATGTATATGAGTACACTGTAGCTGTCTTCAGACACACCAGAAGAGGGCATCAGATCCCATTACAGATGGTTGTGAGCCACCATGTGGTTGCTGGGAATTGAACTCAGGACCTCTGGAAGAGCAGTCAGTGCTCTTAACCACTGAGCCATCTCTCCAGCCCTGTCCATATTTTAATTACCATATAAATCCACTTAAGTGAAAATATATTCATGTTTTCCCCATAGTTTTGTTAACTTATTTTATATATATATGACTGTTTTGCTCACATGTATGTCTGTGCACCATATGTGTCTCCGGTGCACACGGAGATCAGAAGAGGGAGTTGGATTCCCTGGAACTAGAGTTACCGAGTTGTGAGCTGCCATGTAGGTGCTGGGAATTGAACCTGGGTCCAAGAACAAGTGTTCTTGCCAGCAAGTGTTTCATCTCTCCAGCCCTTTGTCATGTTTTGATTGTGTTGCTTTTGCTTTACTCATTGATTGAGAAGAACATTGTATAAGTCTGTGGTACTAACTTGTACCTCTGAGACATCACTGAATACAAATGGTAGTTTTTAAAGGTATCGTTGTCTTGTTTCTGGTTTTTTTTTTTTTTTCCTCCTTTTTTATTTTTGATACTTTATATACATTTCCAATGTTTCCCCTTTTCTGAGTCTCCTCTTTGTATACCCCCCATCCCCTCGCCAACCTGCCTCTAGGAGGGAATTCCACCTCCCACCCCACCCCACCCCCCGTCCACCCATCCCCATTTTCCCGCCTTGATATTCCCCTTTACTGAGGCCTCTAACATCCTCAGGCCCAAGGGCCTTTCGTCTCTCCCTGATGGCCATCGAGGTCATCCTCTGCCACGTGTGGCATGTGGTCCAAACCATAAGTCCTTGTTTCTGGTTTAAGAGAGAAAATATTTTTAATATTCTTTGTCAGGTTAAGAAAGCGCTTTTCTTTGCTGATATGTTTTTGGAGAATTAATGTTGAATATATTTAATGCTTTTTCTTCAGCTATAAAGAAGATAATATGATGCTTCAAAATTCTTTTAATCTAGTATGATTCATTATATTCAACTTAGATGAATGAATTTTATTGGCACATTTTTAATGCAACCTGACTTACCATGCCAACATTTTACATAGGAATTTCACATCTCATTGCAAATATAAAATGTTTTTAAGTGTTCAATAAAAATGTTCGGTAGAAAACATTTCATTTCCATATTCATATGTGAGATGAGCCTGTAATTTTATTTTCTCACATTATTAGTTTAGATTTTTTGGTATCAATGTTCTGTTGGCTTTTTAAAATGGATTGGCGCTTATGGTGTTTGATTTTATGTTAACTGACAGGACCTCAGTGCCAAGACATTTAATCAAACATTATTCAAGATGTTTCTAGATGGTTGACAATTATTCTCGGTAATGTTTAGATTCGCGGGCCTATGTTAAAGCAAGTTACACTGTAATGTAAGTGGGCCTCATCCGTTGGTTGAAGGCCTAAGGGGATAAAGATGTCACCCAAATAAGGATTTCTGTCAGAAGAAATGAGACTGTAACTCTGCTGTGTCCACCCTGGCCTGTCCGCTACAGCTGCAGGTTTTAAACATCTACCTCACAATTCTCTAAGCCAGTTCCTACTTTAATTCCCCATCCCCTCGTTCTCTGTATATCGACCTACACACACAGAGTGCGTGCACTCGCTAGCCTGTTGGCCTCACTGCAGAACCTAATTCAGAGCATTCCCCAGTTAGTGAGGAGTTGTGTATAACTGTGATAGTACTTGGCTTGAAACAATCTAGAATTTTAACTACTATAGAGTCAAATTTTCATAATTCCCAGGAATTAGTTTTCAGAATTGATGGGATTCAGTTGCTTAGAGTCTCTCGTGATATTCTTTAATTTCTACCTTATCTGTAGTTTCTGGCCCTTTTCATCAAAATTCCTTTTTTGTACCTACTTCTTTTTTCCTTTTCCTTGATTATCTGCTTCAGATTTTGTCAGTCTCACATTTGGCTTGCTGATTTCCTCTAATTTCTTGTTAGCTGGTGTGCCATTCATTTCTGCTTCTTTTATTGTGCTTTGCCTTGTTCTGAATGTACTCTGCTCTTCTGTTTCTGACACCAGAAGATTAATACACACTTGTTTCTTAAGCACACTTTCTCCCTTTTTATACCATGTTAATAGGGCCACATGAGCTTCCTTTTGACTGACCTTATGCTATTTCTTAAGCATTTACTTCCAAACATTTCATCTTATTCTGCTCTGGTAGCAAGTAACAGATTTTTAAATGCAAAGATGGTGATCTTTTCTTGAAACTAAACATTTTAGTTCATTTACCTTTGGTGGTGGTGGTGGTGGTGGTGGTGGTGGTGGTGGTGGTGGTGGTGGTGGTGGTGGTGGTG
>CM052715.1:49231434-49255746 GCA_028551405.1 Uromys caudimaculatus
GAGGAGGTGGTGGAGGAGGTGGTGGTGGTGGAGGAGGTGGTGGAGGAGGTGGTGGTGGTGGAGGAGGTGGTGGTGGTGGAGGAGGTGGTGGAGGAGGTGGTGGTGGTGGAGGAGGTGGTGGAGGAGGTGGTGGAGGTGGTGGTGGAGGAGGTGGTGGTGGAGGAGGTGGTGATGGAGGAGGTGGTGGAGGAGGTGGTGGTGGTGGTGGTGGTGGTGGTGGTGGTGGTGGTGGTGGTGGTGGTTAATTGGTTGGTTTTGATTAGTTTTCAGGCATTCTCCCCTATGTAGTCCAGGCTGGCCTGGAACTCCCAATCCTCCTGTCCCTTCCCAGTGCTATGATTACAGGAATGTGCCACCTTACCTAAATTTTTAACTATTTTTAGCCATCCACTTTTTTTTAAATCTTCCTGTTTCTTTTTGTCTCCTTTTTTAAGTTCCTTGCGTATCTTTCCTTTTTAACCAATAAGAATCTTTAACATAATCTTTGCTCTCCCTACTTAACCCCCAACAGACACTGATTTGAGATTACAGGAGCACACTCGCTCACCTAATTTTACTACTCTAGCTATAACATGATTCTGCCTCAACTCTAACTCCTGAGAACTACAACAAATTCTATTAACTAATAATAACAGTCTACTTCCCCTCCTAGGCCTATTAATTGCTGCCGCAGGAAAATCAGCTCAATTTGGACTTCACCCATGACTACCTTCAGCTATAGAAGGCCCAACTCCAGTATCAGCACTACTCCACTCAAGCACAATAGTTGTAGCAGGAATTTTTCTAATAATTCGATTTCACCCACTCACATCAAGCAACAACACCATTTTAACAATAATACTATGCCTTGGAGCCCTAACCACACTATTCACAGCCATCTTCGCATTAACTCAAAATGACATCAAAAAAATTGTAGCATTCTCCACATCCAGTCAACTAGGCCTAATAATAGTAACATTAGGAATTAATCAACTATACCTGGCTTTCCTACATATCTGCATACACGCATTTTTTTAAAGCCATACTATTCTTATGCTCTGGATCAATCATCCACAGCCTTAACGACGAACAAGACATTCGCAAAATAGGAAACATAATAAAAACACTCCCAATCACCTCATCCTGCCTGATTATTGGAAGCTTAGCCTTAACAGGAATACCCTTCCTGACAGGATTTTACTCAAAAGACTCAATTATCGAATCCATTAACACGTGCAACACAAACGCCTGAGCCCTACTAATTACACTTATTGCCACATCCATAACAGCTATATACAGCATACGAATTATCTACTTTGCCACAATAACAAAACCACGTTACCCACCAATAATTACCATTAACGAAAACAACCCAAACATCATCAACCCAATCAAATGATTAGCACTCGGAAGCATTCTAGCCGGATTCTTAATCTCACTAAACATCCCTCCAACCAACATCCAAATTCTTACAATACCTTTATATCTTAAAACCATAGCATTACTAATCTCTATTATAGGCTTTCTAATCGCCCTAGAACTAAACAATTCGACTCTAAAATTGTCCCCAATCAAAAATAACCTATATTCATCATTTTCCACATCACTAGGATATTTTCCATCAATCATTCATCGAATTTTTCCACTAAAAACTTTAAACACAAGCTTCAAAGTATCATCAACTATACTGGACCTAATCTGATTAGAGAATATCATTCCAAAATCAACCTCCATAATTCACATAAATGTATCAAAAATATTAACAAACCAAAAAGGACTAGTAAAACTCTATTTTATATCTTTTCTACTATCAATCTTACTCATCAGTATCTTCTACATTATTAATCCCGAGTGATCTCAATAATAATAAAAATTCCAGCAAATAAAGATCATCCTGCAACTACTATTATTCAAGTAGCACAACTATAAACTGCTGCAACCCCAATACCACCTTCTAATATTACACCAACATCATCAATCTCATACATTAATCAACTATCTAAACTATCTAAACTAATTAACTCAATCTCATTATGATAATTAAGAATATACACATACACAGCTCCCATTAAAAACCCGCCAACCAAAAATCAAAAAATTAATCAATTAGAGCCCCATGTTTCAGGATATTCTTCAGTAGCTATAGCTGTAGTATAACCAAACACAACTAATATACCACCCAAATAAATTAAAAATACCATCAAACCTAAAAAAGAACCACCAAACCCTAAAATTATTAAACACCCAACACAACCACAATCAAACCTAATCCACCATAAATTGGAGAAGGCTTCAAAGCCAACCCTAAACTTCCCATCAAAAATAATAAACTTAAAATAAAAATATAATTAGTCATTATTTCCATACAGCATTCAACTGTAACCAGTGACATGAAAAATCACCGTTGTAGTTCAACTATAGAAACAAACAATGACAAACACCTGAAAAACACACCCTTTAATCAAAATTATTAATCACTCTTTCATTGACCTTCCAGCCCCATCCAACATCTCTCATCATGATGAAATTTCGGCTCTCTCCTAGGATTATGCCTTATAATCCAAATCATCACAGGACTATTCTCAGCAATACACTATACATCAGACACAATAACAGCATTTTCATCAGTTACACATATCTGCCAAGACGTAAATTACGGATGACTAATCCGATATATACACGCAAACGGAGCCTCAATATTCTTCATTTGCCTATTTCTACATGTAGGACGAGGAATATACTACGGATCATATACCTTCATCGAAACATGAAACATCGGAATCATTCAACTATTTGCTGTTATAGCTACCGCATTCATAGGCTATGTCCTTCCATGAGAACAGACATCATTTTGAGGGGCAACTGTAATTACCAATCTACTATCAGCCATTCCATACATTGGAACTACACTAGTAGAATGAATCTGAGGAGGATTTTCAGTAGACAAAGCCACTCAAACACGATTCTTTGCTTTTCACTTTATTCTCTCATTCATCATTACAGCCCTAGTAATTGTCCACCTCCTATTCTTTCACGAAACAGGTTCTAATAATCCAACAGGCCTAAACTCAGACACAGACAAAATTCCATTTCACCCATACTATACAGTAAAAGACTTATTAGGTGTATTTATTTTAATACTATTTTTCATAATTTTAGTATTATTCTTTCCAGACCTACTAGGAGATCCAGACAATTATACACCTGCAAACCCACTCAACACACCACCTCATATTAAACCAGAATGATATTTTTTATTTGCCTACGCTATCCTATGCTCAATTCCCAATAAACTGGGAGGTGTCTTAGCCTTAATTCTATCCATCCTTATCCTAGCATTTCTTCCAATACTTCACACATCAAGACAACGAAGTCTCATCTTTCGCCCATTCACTCAAATTCTATACTGAATCCTAGTAGCCAACCTCATAATCCTAACTTGAATTGGAGGACAGCCTGTTGAATATCCATTCATTATCATCGGACAACTAGCCTCCATCAGCTACTTTTCCATTATCCTAATCCTAATACCTATCTCAGGACTAATTGAAAACAAAATACTAAAATGAAACTCATGCCCTGATAGTATAACTATTACACTGGTTTTGTAAACCAGAAATGAAGACATACGTCCTCTCAAGGCATCAAGAAGAAGGAATTTTTCCCTACCATCAACACCCAAAGCTGAAATTCTAATTAAACTACTTCTTGAACAGTACATAAAATTATATAGTACAATAGAACATTAATGTATATTGTACATTAAATTATTTTCCCCTAGCATATAAGCACGGATAATAAATTAATGAATTAAGACATTAATCAAAATTTGACTTAAAATTTATAAATACATGAATATTAAACCAAACATTTTAATTAATGTTTTATACACATATCTGTGTTATTCGACATACACCATTAAGTCATAAATCTTTCTCTTCCATATGACTATCCCCTTCCACATTAATCTATATTTCTACCATCCTCCGTGAAATCAACAACCCGCCCACCTATGCCCCTCTTCTTGCTCCGGGCCCATGAAACTTGGGGGTAGCTAAACTGAAACTTTATCAGACATCTGGTTCTTACTTCAGGGCCATCAAATGCATTATCGCCCATACGTTCCCCTTAAATAAGACATCTCGATGGTACAGGCCTAATCAGCCCATGCCCAACATAACTGTCTCGTGCCTTTGGTATTTTTTTATTTTAGGATGCTATCACTCAACATAGCTGTCAAGGCATGAAGGTCAGCCCTAAGTCTAGCCGGACTTTTAAGTTAAGTGTCATTTATCCACATAAACAAATCACCCAAGACTAACCTTTAATGTTTGTAAGACATATAATTATTACAATACTAAAAACTTACTTCTCAAACCCCCCCTTCCCCCCCTCCAAATTACTTTCACGCCAAACCCCAAAAACATCAAAGTTAAACATTCATATGGAGGTTTTTTTTTTCAAGTAATCCACAAAATATAACTTACATTTTAGTATTAGTAAAAAAAATTCAAAACTTAAAACCAGACAAACAAAACTCACATACCAATCTATTCCTAACAAATTCTTACCCAAGTTAATGTAGCTTAATAACAAAGCAAAGCACTGAAAATGCTTAGACGGATTTTAATAATCCCATAAACATAAAGGTTTGGTCCTGGCCTTATAGTTAGTTAGAGGTAACATTACACATGCAAATATCCATAAACCAGTGTAAAATCCCTTAAACATTTACAACCAATTTTAAGGAGAGGGTATCAAGCACATAAAATAGCTCAAGACACCTTGCCAAGCCACACCCCCACGGGACCCAGCAGTGATAAACATTAAGCAATAAGCGAAAGTTTGACTAAGCTATGCCTCTCAGGGTTGGTAAATTTCGTGCCAGCCACCGCGGTCATACGATTAACCCAAACTAACTATATTCGGCGTAAAACGTGTAAGCCACCTATAACAAAATAGAATTAAAACCTAACTTATATGTGAAAATTCATTGTTAAGACCTAAACTCAATTATGAAAGTAATTCTAGCACAAACCACTACACGATAGCTAAGATCCAAACTGGGATTAGATACCCCACTATGCTTAGCCCTAAACCTAAATAATTTTTCAACAAAATTATTTGCCAGAGAACAACTAGCCACAGCTTAAAACTCAAAGGACCTGGCAGTACTTTATATCCATCTAGAGGAGCCTGTTCTATAATCGATAAACCCCGCTCTACCTCACCATCTCTTGCTAATTCAGCCTATATACCGCCATCTTCAGCAAACCCTAAAAAGGTATCAAAGTAAGCACAAGAATCGAACATAAAAACGTTAGGTCAAGGTGTAGCTAATGAGATGGGAAGAAATGGGCCACATTTTCTCCACAAGAACATACGAAACCCTTTATGAAACTAAAGGATCAAGGAGGATTTAGTAGTAAATTAAGAATAGAGAGCTTAATTGAATAGAGCAATGAAGTACGCACACACCGCCCGTCACCCTCCTCAAACTACTTTTACTACTTATTAACAATTCATAGCATAATATAATATACAGCTAGGAAGTCATAGTGCAGGTCTTTAATCTCAGCACTTGTGAGGCAGAGGCAGGTGGATCTCTTGAGTTTGAGGCCATCCTGGCCTACAGAGCAAGCTCCAGAACAGCCAGGGCTACGCAGAGAAACCCTGTCTCAAAAAAAACAAAAAAAGCTTCTCCACCCCATGCTACCCCTCCCCCAAAATAAACAGAAGTAGAATCAGTAAATTACCATTTCTCATACCAAATATATAATAAATTTTTAAGTTTAAATTGGTGCATACAGGTATACAAAAGTCTTCCCAGGTTGGATAAAAGTAAAACATTACAAAAACCTATTTATATTATTTTTGTTAAATTCAAAACTAAAATGTCGACACATTATTTATGAGTATTATGCACTGAGTACTGGTGACTTCAAGCTGGCGGCAAGAGGGCGATGGTGTTTAGGCTAAGTAGGTGGTTTTAATATACTACTTCCTGTTTAAAATTAGAGATAGTTGAAGAAAATGTGACATGCAGTTTTAATTTTTTTCATGTATGTGTTGTCACTTGACTTTCTACTGAATGTGTTTCTCAACAGAGTACAGACATGAATTATCATGGCATCTCTCTTAAAAAAGAAGTCTGCCCAGCCAGTTGTGGTTCATCCACACGTGGTTCATGTCTAGGCTCAACTACATCGTGAGTTTGAAGCTAGCACAGGCAAGAGACCATATCTCAAAAAACTAATAATTAATGATTAGGAAACATGCATTTAGGTCAGTACTTGTATGTGTCTCCTCACTGCTTCGTACCAGCACTTTGAACTATGCTTCGTGTCTAGTAAACACTGAGTAAATATTTGTTAGTAGATGAGACTGAGACTATAGCCTACATTTTGTTTTGTTTTGTTTTCATTCTGTTTTTGTTTTGTTGTTGTTGTTGGTTTGGTTTGGTTTGGTTTTTTGTTTTTGTTTTGTTTTTTTTGAGACATGGTTTCTATATGTAATCTGGATGTCCTGGAGCTTGCTCTGTAGATCAGGCTAGCCTTGAGTCACAGATTCTCCTGCCTCTTCATCCTGGGTGCTGGGATTACAAGTGTTCGCCATCCTGCCTGGCTTAAATATTTTAGACATAACAAAAGAATCAGTCTCTAAAAAATGTTCACCTTTTTGTCTTTCAGATATGGGTAAATGTCACCTTACCAAAGGCAGGCAAGCTCTAGAGATTCGCAGCAGTTTGTCTGAAAAGAGAGCGCTTACTGACCCAATCCAGGGAGCAGCTTGCTCTGCAGAGGCTCTGGTGAGGAATCTGCAGTGGGCCAAGGCTCATGGTAAGCCAAAGTCTATTCCTCGCAAGAGTGTTCTTTTTACTTTGCTTCTTGTTTGTTTATTTTGCTTTGGTTTTTTGAGGCAGCGTCTCTCTACGTACCCCTGCCTAGCCTGAACTTAGGCTATAGACCAGGCTGGCCCCCAATTCACAGACGCACTTAACTCTGCTTCCTAGATGCTGAGATTAAAGGTGGTACCATGCTCAGCTAGCTATAAACTTATTTTTTAAGCCCTAAGTCTTTTATTCTAAATGAACAGTTTTCTCCTAAATTTTACAGTGAGATTGGGGTGGGGTTGGGGACTAGGTCTAGTGGTGTGTGCCTGTAATCCCAGCACTTGGAAGGCTGAGCTAGGAAGAACATGAGTTCATGGCTGGTCTGGGCGCATGACAAGATGCTACCTCAAAAGAACAAGTGTTCATCTATCTAGTAGGCAAGTCCAAAACTAATATTTTGTTATACATGATTTATACTAGAAATACCAAGTTATTTATTATTTTACTATTAATGAAAACTGGTTTTATTTTGTTTTTGTTTTTGTCTTTTGAAAAAGGTGTAGCCTAGGCTGGCCTAGAACTCTGAAACTTATATGATCATGTTTAATACTGCTGTACTGAAAGTGAGCCTAAATTTTTATTTTTGTGGGATGCAGGCAAGCCTTTAACTTCTCCACACTATGACTGTTGAATATGCAACTGTCAGGAGTCAGGCAGGTCTGGAGTCTACCATGTGCTCAGCTTGTCTAAGATTAAGGAGCAGTCCCTGTCACATAGGGTTGTTGGGTGACTACAAGTTCACCTATGGAGCCAACACACTCATAACTATTATTGTCATGCTATCTATAACACTTAATTGGTGGACAGAGTGACAAAGACAAGAAAAAGATGAAGAGAAAATGACCTCTGGTTGTTTTTTATGATGTAGTTAAAAAAGAATAATAATAAGCTTGAATTACTGCCTGAAGGATGGACTCTGGATTCTCTGTAAAATTCCCCAAGTGTCTACTCTGAATCTTATTGTAGAGAAGGTTGGAAAAATAACATATTCCTTGAACTTCTGTTTTAAAAAATCTTTATAATACTTTGTTCTCATAAGTCATAATTTTTGGCATATTTACAATGTTAGAGCACATTATAGGTTAAAATGCTGTAAATATATCACCATTAGATAATATATCACAAATAGTTAAAATTGTCTTTTCCACAAAATAAATATACACACACACACACACACACACATCTACGCATACTTGGCTGAACAACACAAACTGTAGTATGAAGATGAATATTAGGGGATCGGGTATAGCTCAGTAGTTGAAATGTTAGCCTGGCACATCTGCAGTCTGAGGTCGAGGTCTCAGCACCACACCACAAAATTAAAATTAAATAAACTTAGCAAGACACCAAACCTTCCAGTCCCCTTTTAAAAGCACTCCGTGGACCTTTTGCTAGTGACCCACTGAGCCGTCAAGAAGGGGCAGAGTGAAAACACCACTTTTGGGTGAAGTGGCAACATGTCATGCTGTTTAACTTCAATCAGTGTTGTGACAAGATACAAAAAAAATCCTTTCATGAGACAAAACCAAATGGGTGTGGTGGGTCACACCGGCAATCCTAGCCCTTGAGACCCTGAGGCAGAAGGATTGAAAGTTAAAGCTATCCTGGTCTTGTTAGGGAATTCCAGGTCAGTCTGGCCTACACAGACCCTCTCACCCTATCTCAAAAACTTAAATCATTTATATCATTTATTTCATATTTTAATTCCACACAGACTTAAAAAAACAACCCTGTTTTAGAAATGTTTTAGTGAGCTGGGTGGTGGTGATGCGCACCTCTAATCCTAGCACTCTGGAGGCAGAGGCAGGAGGGAGATCTGTACATTCAAAGCCGACCTGGTCAACAGAGCAAGTTCCAGGACAGCCAGGCCTTCAAAGAGAAACCTTGTCCCAAGAAAAAAAGAAAAGGGTTGGGCTCAGAGGTTACGAGCACTGGGTGTTCTTTCAGAGGTCCTGAGTTCAATTCCCAGCAACCACATGGTGGCTCACAACTACCTGTAATGGGATTCATCTGCTGTGTTTGTACTTACATAAAACAAATAAATAAATCTTTTAAAAAAAAAAGAAAGAAAAAGAAAGAGAACAAGAAAAAAAATTTTAGTGAAACTAGTATATTTATATTTCATGTCAATTAAAAACAATATGGCATATGTAAGAACCATCAAATAGCAATCTCCAACAATTCTGAAGCATTAAATCTATGAAATATTGCCTAATAGAAAAATATCAAAACTCCAAAATACTGAGGCTATTGAGGAGTAGCAGAATGACTAGTTAATAAATTATCATAGCCAGTTGGTAACATTACACTTTGTAAAAGTTCTTGTTAGAGTGTGAGGTTTTAGCTTAATCGTAGATTGGTTACGTAGAATGTGCAAGACCCTGGGCTTTATCCCCAACATCACACACACACATACATTCTTGTCATAAAGATTGAGTCATTAATAAAAATCTATGTATATTTTACTACCACCAGAAAAACCATATATGCAAGTGGCAAGGAACTACAGTAGGGAGATTTGGCTTTTGGTCTATTTGTGTGTATATGTTTCAGTAAGAACATTGCGTAGTATTTTTAAGCAAAGAATCTAACCTGTTCTGCCCCATGCAAATATTTATGATCCATCAGAAAATTTACCAATTACTCTTTAAGTGATATTTTTATAAGTTGTCTCCACTGTTCTTTTCCAGAACTTCCAGAAAGTATGTGCCTTAAATTTCAGTGTGGCGTTCATATTCAATTAGGATTTGCCGCCGAGTTCTCCAATGTCATGATAATCTACACAAGTATAGTCCACAAACCACCTGAGATAATAATGTGTGACGCCTATGTTACTGATTTCCCTCTTGTAAGTCTCTTGCTTCTTATGTCTAAAATACAATGGTAACTTCTCACTTATTAAAGACTGGATTTTGAAGTAAGGCTGTAGCTTGGGGAAAGTGCTTGCCTAGCAGGTGTAAGGCCCTATGTTCCGTGCCCAGCATCAACAGAAAAACATCACTTAAATAATAAACTTTTAGCTGGGCAGTGGTGGCACACGCCTTTAATCCCAGCCCTTGGGAGGCAGAGGCAGGTGGATTTCTGAGTTCGAGGCCAGCCTGGTCTACAGAGTGAGTTCCAGGACAGCCAGGACTACACAGAGAAACCCTGTCTCGAAAAAAACAAAATAAAAAAATAAACTTTTAAAAACATAAAAGTCCAGCTGAGCAGTGATGGTATACTCCTTTCATTCCAGCTCTTGGGAGGCAGAAGCATATGTATTTCAGTGAGTTCGAGGCCAGCCTGGTCTACAAAGTGAATTCAAAAATAGCCAGGGCTACAAAGAGGAACTCTGTCCCAGAAAACAAAAACAAAAACGTCAAACGAACCAAAAAGCAAAAACCATAAAAGTCAGTGATAAGTGTGAAAGAAGTTTATGTGATTACATATGCATGCTTACTTGTTAACACTGACCTTATTTAGTGTTTAATAACTGCCACAATACCTTAAGTTTGTCAAATTCAGAAGTGTCTAAAATTCACTCAGAAAGTATGTCTTTAGTGAATTCTCTAAACAGAATTCCAGTGTGAGAAGAATGTAATAGTAGATATACAAGGGGTGGGTGGGTGTGGCTATGTGTATAAATAAATGTCATGGGTGACATTATTAGAACATACAACTTATTGCTAGAGCTGGAGAGATAGATGTCTCAGAGGTTAAGGACACTTACTGCTCTTGCAGAGGACTAGAGTTAAGCACCCACATCAACCAGGTCACAGCCACCTGTAATTCTAGTCCCAGGCCGCCCAGCATCCTTTGGCCTCCAGAGGTACCCATATCCGTGTGATAACATACTTTCACCCAGGCACACATGCATATACTTAAATTTAAAACAATAAACAAATATATAAAAAAAACTGACTTGTCAAGCTATGGTAGCCATAGGAAGAACAGAAATCTGTTCTTTCCAAACATTTAGTTCTGATATCACTTTGGACTAGTTTAAAGAAACCAATAAATAGTTATTTTTTCCCCTATGTTTGAGTGATAGATTAAGAAGTAAGCAAGGACTAAGAGAAAAAGAAATCACAAATATCACGTATTACTTATAGAGGCTTCATGAGGGGCATAGCTTCATGTGAGCGCAAATTATGTAACATGGAACCCCCAAAGTAGACAGATCCACCCTGCCTGCTGTCATGGCTACAGTGTGTAAGGTAGACCTCCCTTGAGTGATGGCCCAGGAAAGACCACAGGCTTCCCTCTGGAGGAGAAGAACACCCTTGTTTATCACTAGTGGATTGGCAAGAAGAAGAGGAGGAGGAGGAGGAGGAGGAGGAGGTGGAGGAGGAGGAGGGGGGGCTAATTTTTATCTTGCTCATTTATTCTAAGTTTTCTATGCATGTGAATCTCCCTGTAACTTCCCAAAATGGAGGAGGAGGAGAAGGAGGAGGAGGAGGAGGAGGAGGGGGAGGAGGAGGAGGGGGACTAATTTTTATCTTGCTCATTTATTCTAAGTTTTCTATGCATATGAATCTCCTTGTAACTTCCCAAAATGGTAATTAAGGTAGAGAGAATCCAAGACTGAAAAGGAAACTGGAACAGGTTACGAAGTGCTTCAAAGACTAATTTAAAAGGCAACTACCCTCTTAGAAAGCATTTTAAATGTTTTCAATGTAACTACTTTAAAGTGTATGGAGTCCAGAGTTCCTATGGCAATTTATGACCTTAGAAAGTGATTTTCATGTTTCTGTAGTCCTAAATAAGGGACTACCTACTCAAGTCAGTGCTCGTGAGAGAACAGTACCTATGAAGATATTTTATGTTATAGACAATGTGACAGTGTTATAACTTCCATTGATTGCATCATTGACATTCATTGATTTGTTTTTTTTTAATAGGACCTAGATATTGATCCAAAACATGCAAATAAGGGGACTCCTGAAGAAACTGGCAGCTATCTAGTATCAAAAGAGCTTCCCAAGCACTGCCTCTACACCAGACTCAGCTCACTGCAAAAATTAAAGGTTACTGCTTTTCCTGTTTACAGCAGCTACCAAGAAAGCTATGGAGCTAAAGTTGATTGTGGCATCGTCCAGGGATGAGCTGCTTCATTTGGAAATTAAATTGGAGCAGCAATAACTAACCTACAGTGGTCTTCTCAGTGATACTTTGTCCTTAAATGCTGCCTCTGATACTGGCCTAGGGCCATCTGTCTTCTATGCTGTTGAGAAGTTAGGCGCATGGTGGATAGTCCACTTTTGAATGAGACACACTGTTAAGTGATGTTTTCTTTGTTTTAGCTTCAACAAAACATAGCAAATTAAAATAGGAATTGCTTTTTATTCTAATTCTTTTTTTTTTTTTTTTAAGATTTTTATTTATTTATTTCATGTATGTGAGCACACTGTCACTGTCTTCAGACACACCAGAAGAGGGCATCAGATCCCATTACAGATGGTTGTGAGCCACCATATGGTTGCTGGGAATTGAACTCAGGACCTCTGGAAGAGCAGTCAGTGATCTTAACCACTGAGCCATCTCTCCAGCCCCCTTTATTCTAATTCTTGCCAACTAACAGATGAGACTCTGGTTCTGTCTATTTCATCTCCTCCCATTATCTAATTGAGTATCAGATAGATAGATACATAGATACATAGATACTGTCTAGTAGTATTTTCAAGCAGCTTAGGCTTTAACTGTACATGTAAAGCAGGGGATTTTTACATTGAGGAAGCCTGTTTCTAGTTGAGGGGAAGGATGAGATCCCAGTGCCTCAACTGCTGGAAAATACCTTTCACAGTTCATCAGAAATGGGAAGAAATCTATGGTTTTGCAACTTACTTTAGTAAGAACTAGAATTCTATTAAACAGATAAGAATCCAATGATACGGCCTGCCTGTTTGCTTTAGGGGAGTTGGAAAGGGTGCCTCCAGGATTTGGAACCTCAGAGAGGGAGCTGAGTGGGGCCTTGGGGTAGGGCAGGGGTGATCCGTTACGGTTTCCACCGTTAATAAACATGATACATATCTTCTCATTTTCAGGAACATCTGATCTTCACAGTCTGTTTGTCGTATCAGTACTCAGGACTAGAAGACACTGTGGAGGAGAAGCAGGAGGTGAATGTGGGGAAGCCTCTCATCGCCAAGCTAGACATGCACCGAGGATTGGGCAGGAAGACTTGCTTCCAAGCTTGTCGTGTGCCTGACGAGCCTTACCACAGCTCCACATCTCCCTCCGCGGGGGCAGGGCGTTTCCATTCCTCTCAGGACTCGTTCCATGATGTGTACCATTCACATCTTGGTAATTCAGACAGTGGCATGCCACCAGACAGGTGTCATTGCAGCCGGACTCCACATGCGTTTATTTCGAATTACCCCCCCCACCACTACTGCCAGCTTGGTAGAAGTAATGTGCCCGTAGAGACAACTGATGAAATGCCATTCAGTTTTTCTGACAGGCTTATGATTTCTGAAAACTGACCTTCATGTTTTTGAAAATTAGAATTGTTAGAGTAATCTCGCATAAATTAACACTCATATAAAGTGAGGTGTGGTGAGAGGCAAACACCTGTGTATGGAGAGAAAACTAGCAACAACTGTTTTTATGGCAAGCTCTCAGGAATATGAGATATTAGAATTACATTATTTAAGTTGGGCAGTGATGGCACACACCTTTAATCTCAGCACTCAGAAGGCAGAGGAAGGGGAAGATCTCTGAGTTTGAGACCAGCCTGGTATACATACTGAGTTTCAGGACAGCCAGAAATACACATAGAAACCCTGTCTAACAAAAACAAACAAAAAAAGATTACATTATTTAACTAGACTATCTCTTGCTTTTGTCCTGTTTTAAGACTTTGTGAATTCATTTGTTCTGTAAGAATGAAGTATGGGGCCTGTAAATACTGCTCGATGGTACAGTGCTCAGCTAACATGTGGAAGGCTCTGGCCTTGTGCCTCATAACTGGAGGAACAATGAGTTATTAGAGTAAATATGTATGTATATCAGACATTTTCATTTTGACCACTCAAAAGAGCTGTGAAAATAGCATTATTATAGATTGAGTTATGTTGTTAGCACTGAAAAAAAAAACTTTCTCAGTTTTATTTGTGTATATATGTGGGGCCCTGAGTGTCTATGTGTACTAATGGAGACCAGAAGGCCTCAGATCCAGGAACTGGAATTACAGGCAGGTGTGAGCCACTCGGTGAGAATGTTAGGGACTGAGCCTACTTCCCTTCCAAGTGCTCTTAACATCTCTCAGCCCCAGAAAGAGCCTTTCAGTCATTGGGCTTAATAACTTCATGTTATCAATGGGAAAAAACAGATAGAGGCAAGCCATCTTACACTGGAGCACAACTGAAGTCTCAGTTCTGGTCTCAAGTTTCTCTTCTGGTGCTTTCTACTCTACAAGTGATTTGACCATTTTTTTTAAAAAAAAAGTCTTAGAGTGTGGTGATGCATGCCTTTAATCCCAGCACTGGGAAGACAGACCATCCTTGTCTACAAAGAAAGTCCAGAACAGCCAGTGCTACACTGAGAAACCTGTCTCAAAAAGCCAAAAAAGAAAAAAAAAATTCTTAGAGCTAAGGTAATAGTTCAATTAATAGAGTACCTGCTGCAAAGTGTGAAGACCAGAGATTGGATCCCCAGCACCTATATAAAAGGTTGAGGGTGTACATTGGCAAATCCTTGAGCTGTTTGGCTAGCCAAATCAATGAACTCTAGGGTCAGTGAAAAACTGTCTAAAATAAGGTAGAAAGCAATTGAGGAAGACAAGCAGTGTTGACCGTGGGTGTCCAGTTGTGTGTATGCGTATGTACTCACATAAAAACATGCATACAAGCCGGGCAGTGGTGGCGCACGCCTTTGATCCCAGCACTTGGGAGGCAGAGGCAGGTGGATTTCTGAGTTTGAGGCCAGCCTGGTCTACAGAGTGAGTTCCAGGACAGCCAGGGCTACACAGAGAAACCCTGTCTCGAGGGAAAAAAAAACATGCATACAGAGTCTTGGAAGAATGCTAGCACAGAGAACAGGCATTTGGACTGCCTTGGCGTTTCTATGGCTGTGATAAAACACTGCGGCCAAAGGCAGCTTGGGGAGGAAAAGGTTTATTTCTGCTCACAGCTCAGGTTGTACTCCATCACTGAGGGAAGTCACTGATGCAGAGGCCATGCACGAGTGCTGCTTATTGCCTTGCTCTCCAGGGCTTGCTCAGCTTGCTTCCTTATAGCACATAGGACTAGCAACCCACAGTGTGCTGGGCCCGCCCATATTCCTCACCAATCAAGAAATGCACACAGACCCTGCAGGCCAATCTGATGAAGGCCTTTTCTCATTTGACGTTCCTCTTCCAGAATGACTAGTTTGTGTCAAACTAAAAGAAAAATGGCCAGCATATGGACGTTTCCCTCAACACTTTAAAATGTGTGAACTTTCAAGTCTTTGGCTTGAGCATAAAGGTAACTTTGTCAGTAAGTCACAAATTCTTGTTAATTCCATAACCAGAGCTTAGGAGTTGCTGTGTACATGGGTACAAGTTTAACGTGCCTGTTGTTTTACTTTTGTGGGCTTTTCTTAAACAGCCTAGTGTATTGTAACTTGTTTCCTGTTTATTTGAAACATCTGTATGGGGAGACTAAATAAGATGAATTTAAAAAGATAAGTTACAGGCACTGAAGAGATGGCTCAGAGATTAAGAGCACTGGCTGCTCTTCAGAGGTCCTGAGTTCAATTCCCAGCAACCACATGATGGCTCACAACCATCTATAATGAGATCTGGTGCCCTTTTCTGGCCTGCAGGCATTTATGCAGGCAGGACACTGTAGATAATAAATAAATCTTTAAAAAAAAAAAAAAAAAAGATAAGTTACAGTTGAATTGTATTCACTCCAGAATTACTTTGTAAAAACAAAAATGCATATTTAACATGACCAGTTGTTAATGTATAAAATATTCTGTGTAGCAGCCCAGAACAGCATAACAGTTTATCTGCACTGGGATTATATTTTTGTTTGCTTCGCTGTGTTTTCCTAATTGTATATACTGAACAACTGTTGTGTAACTTAAAATACAGATAAATGCAATTATTATAAAGATGCCCGGTTTTGATAACTTTCTCTTGAGGACACATGTTTATCTTTCTATAAACACACTCTTATATGTGAGCACTGGTGGAGCATGCAGATTTTTATGTCTTGAATTCTAAAGGTGTTTGTTTCTAATGTTACAATAAGAGTAAACCTGAGCTGGGGGTATAGCTCAGTAAGGGTGTGGGTGCTTGCTAGCACACACAAAGTCCTGGGTTTGATCCAAAGCATCACCAAAACAAAGTAAATCCGCTCTTGCCTACACACCTTTTTTCATGCATGTCTGATCAACAGCATCATACGTAGTAAAGCTGGTACGTGAGTATTTTCCATTAAGTGGCTAGGCTTGAGAGCAGTGGACAGCTCTGCTTTCTGTATGCTGAGATGGACATCTTCTATCCAGTCTCATCAGCCTTCGACAGGCTTGGAACTACAGATGAAGAAACTGTTGAACTAACTTGAAATGTTCATTGCCTCAGATGACTCAGACCTAGACCACAGCACTGCTGCTGCTGTTACACAATGATGGGGGAGGTGCTGCAATGACTGTAAATCAGTGCCAAGGCTGTGCTACATCAAGTGCCCACATTTGATAGAGGAGAAAATAAAAATTTCTGTGTCTAAGAGACAAAGGGAAAAAACCTTTGAAGTCTGCAAGAAATCGTTATCTTTTGACGGCAGAAGAAATGATGTCTTGAATTAAGAGAGCTCACATGCTAGATCTTGGTTTTCTCTAACCACAGCAGGAAAAGGCTTCAGATAGCTTTTTTGATTGGTTTGGGTTTTTTAGTTTTTTATTTTAGAAAGGGGGTCTCTAGTTGTCCTGGAGCTCTCTGTAAACCAGGGTGGTCTCAAACTCAGAGATCCACTTGACTCTGCTTCCTGAGTGCTGGAATTAAAGGCCTGCATCATCATGCCAGGTTTTCTGAAAACTGTGTCTTAATAGCTCAGTCTTAAAGAGAATAACACACACGCGCAGGGGTGTGTGTGTGTGTGAATATATGTGCCCTCAGAGACCAGAATAGAATGTTAGATCCCCTGGAGCTAGAGTTGCATCCATTTTTGAGGCACTCAACAGCACTAGTCCAGTGCAAAAACAGTATGTGCTGTTAACTATTGAGCCATCTCTGCAGCCCCTACTTTTAGACAGTATATCTCACTGAAACTAGGGCTCACCAATTCAGCAAGATTAATTGGCCAGTGAGCCCTGGGGATCCTCCTATCTGACTACCCAGTCCTGGGATTATACCACACCTGGATTCTTACATAGGTCTGGGGCATTCAAACTCTGGTCCTTACTAATACAGCAAGCACTGTACAAAGTAAGCCATTACTCTAACCAAATAAAAGTTTTATTAATGTTGACGTTTTCATAGAAGAAAATAATTTGCCATCTCAGATGAAAACCACAGGTCACATTAAAATAACTCTTAAACTGAGTGTAATGGCACTCCTTTAATCCCAGTACTCAGGAGGCAGAGGCAGGCGGATCTGAGTTCAAGACCAGTCTGGTCTACAAAGTGAGTTCCAGAACAGCCAAGGCTACACAAAGAAACTCTGTCTAATAGGTAGGAAGGTAGGTAGATAGATAGATAGATAGATAGATAGATAGATAGATAGATAGATAGATAGAATCTCTAAAGGACTTGATCTAAACTAATGATGTTATGGTCTGTTCAGGGAACACGCCTATTCAGATAAATACATTTTGAAACATCTTAGTTACTTTTCTACTACTGTGAAGAAACACCATGACCAAAGCAATTTATAGAAGAGTTTATTGGGGGCTCACAGTTTCAGAGGATGAGTCCATGGTCACCATGTCAGGAAGAATAGCAGCAGGTCAGCACAGTGCTGGAACAGTAATTGAAAACTTATATCCTTTTCTGAAAGTTGGAGGCAAAGCGAGAGCTAACTGGGACTGGTATGGGCTTTTGAAATCTTAAATCCCTAACCCAGTGACACACCACCAAAAAGACCAGACCCTCTAATTCTTCTCTTGGAAACTTGTATTGACTGTGGGTTACCTGGTAGGGAGTACTTTTGAGTCTCTGCCAAATTTGACCACTAATGGTCAGAGATAAATAGTATTTCTACATACTGGAAACTAAGAAAGAAATGGGGAAGAGGTAGATGGAAACTAAAGGGGTCTACAGGAAAGAGGAAAGCTTTGTTTGCCACGAGGTTTAGCAGAGTCCCCGGGAAGGAGAATCAGAGGAGGAGAACAGTCCCTTGAAAAATGGTCTGCTACAGGACTGGGGATGAGATTGGGGGATTGGAGACAGGACAGTGAAGATCTCCTATCTCATTCCCAGGCCAGAGGAGGGGAGGCTGGGCCCAACAGGAGGATCTGCAGAGACCTAGGGAGTAGAGGCAGAGAGTGGACAGGCTCCAGGCAGTGGTCTGCTACAAGGCTGGGGATGAGGCTGGAGAACTGGATACAGAGGACAGAAAGGAGAGTGAAGATGCCAACCTGGTTGCCAGGTGCCATAACCAGGCACAGAGTGTGGTGCCTCCTGGTGTGAGCAGCTGATAAAGGGATGGGACCAGGGAGAAAGGATGAAGACAAGATCTGTGAATCCCTGGGAATGGGGCCGAGGGGAAGGAGAGGTCCCAGCAGATAGGCTGCTACCTATCATTTTTTTTAATTAAAGATTTAAAAGTTCCAAAATCTTTAGACTTTCAGCTGGATACAAAACTAACACACAAAGCTCAGTAGCTTTGTATGTATCAATAGTAAACTTTCTGAGAAAGAAGTCAAATAAAAAAAATTTCTTTTACAGATGAGTTATTTTAGTCAGGGTTTGTATTCCTGCACAAAACACCATGACCAAGCAGCAAGTTGGGGAGGAAAGGGTTTATTCAGCTTGCACTTCCATATTGCTGTTCATCACCAGAGGAAGTCAGGACTGGAACTCAAGCAGGTCAGGAAGCAGGAGCTGATGCAGAGGCCATGGAGGGGTGCTGCTTACTGGACTGCTCCCCCCCCCCTTTGCTCAGCTTGCTTTCTTATAGAACCCAGGACCACCAGCCTAGGGTAGGCACCATTCACAATGGGATCTCCCCCCTACCCCCATCACTAATTGAGAAAATACCTTACAGCTGAATCTCATGGAGGCATTTCTTCAAGGGAGGCTCCTTTCTCTGCGATAACTCCAGCTTGTGTCAAATTGACACACAAAACCAGCCAGTACATGAGTAGTGGTGGCACATGTCTTTAATCCCAGTACTCCAGAGGCAGGGGTAGCCAGATGTCTGTGAGTTCAAGGTTAGCCTGGTCTACAGAGCAAGTTCCAGACAGCCTGGGCTACACAGGGAAACCTTGTCTCAAAAAGCAAACAAATAAAAAAATCCCATTTACAGTAGCAAAACATGAAAACAACTAGTAATAAACATGACACAGAAAGTGAAAGCCTTCTACAATAAAAATTATTTAAAACACAGAAACACAAACTTAAAGAAGACTGTAGAAAACCTAGAATGATCTCCCATGCTCATGAATTGGCAAAATGAATATACTAAAAATGACTGTATTATCAAAAAACAATCTACAGATTCAATGTAATCTCAATCAAAATATCAATGACATCCCTCACAAAATTATAGAGAGGGAAGAACTGCCAGACTACGACAAGATAAATTTTTGTTGTTTTGAGCCACAGAACCAGTGGCAATTTTACCACTGCCCCAAGAAGGAGACTGTGTGCCCTTTTACTTTTTATTTTTATTTTATTTTATTATATTATATTTTTGAGACAGGTTCTCACTATGTAGTCCTGGATGTGTTCTGAAACTCAATATGTAGACCAGGCTAACCTCAAACTCACAGAAATCTTCCTGCCCCTTCTTCTCGAGTGCTGGAGTTAAACACCCAGCCTTTTTAAATTTTTTTATTGTAATTTTATTTATTTTGGTCAGGGCATGTCACCATCTGCATGTGAAGATCGCAGGACAGCTGTGGCAGTTCGTGTGATGAGCTTTGAGATGGAATTCAAGTCACCAGGCTTGGGGACTGCTAACTTTGAACTGTTGAACAGAACCATCAGCCACCCTGAGCTCAGTCAGGACTTTCTGTTGCAGTCTCTTGTGCCCCCTGCTGGCACACAAGAAGTAATTGTGGCCAGGATGTAAGCTATTTGAAGTGGGATGGAAAAGAAGGAATCCCAAAA
Organism: Uromys caudimaculatus; assembly: GCA_028551405.1. Classification (NCBI taxonomy): domain Eukaryota; kingdom Metazoa; phylum Chordata; class Mammalia; order Rodentia; family Muridae; genus Uromys; species Uromys caudimaculatus. Next base: position 49,251,546 of record CM052715.1, read on the forward strand.
CATTCACAGAAACATGGTTGAAAGAGACATTAACGGTGGTGTGTGTGTGTGTGTGTGTGTGTGTGTGTGTGTGTGTGTGTGTGTGTGTGTGTGTGTGTGTGTGTGTGTTTCCACCCTATCTCGAAAAAAGATCCAAAGCTTCCTTCTTAAGTCTCATTCTCCACCCTGCCTTCTCTCTGTGGCATCACTCTTGGGAAACTCAACCTCATAGGGATGGCCCACCCAAATTTTCTGACTTCCTCACCAACAGAGACCTCTTCTCATAAACCCAACCACCCCCAAAGAAACCCTGGCTTCATCTCCATAGACTCTCGCACGATCAAAACCATGAACTCAAACCATCCTTTCTGATAAAGCCACTAACCCACTGAGCCTTCTAATCTGTCTCTCCTGACTGGCTCTCTAGTCTAACCTGGGCTCATCTTTCTTTGGCTTGTCTCATTACCACTCACAAATGCCAGCACCCGTCTCAACTCGTCCATCTCCCATCTCCACCTCGTCCAGCAATGGTTTCCACTTTCTTTAAATGATGGAACTCTAGTCCTGGTCATCTTTCCCACACAGTCTCTAAACCCCTCTGTCCCCCTCCCTTCTTCCGCTCATTCTTTTCTCTTCTCACTTTTTTACTGAGAGCCTCTCTTTGCTTTTCCTTGAGAAACCGGAAGCCATCTAAGCCCCATACCTGCCCCCCTTACATCTCCTATCTAATATTCTTCTTCACCACGCTACTCGCCCACCCACTCTGCTCCAGCGTCTTTCTCTTCCCCAAGTGTTTGCTCATTGTGTATCCTGCCTCTGTTCTACAAAATCAGTAGCTTTCCCTTTGACAGATTAGCTTCACTTAGATATAGTTCCATAGGCACATGACATCTGCTGCCACTCAGGGCCCTGATTTAATTAAGTTTTAAACAAGAAGCCTGTCAATAAACTATAGAATCCTCTATTGTTCTCCCAGGGCAGTGGTGTTGCACGCCTTTAATCCTAGTGCTGGGGAGACCAAGGCAGGCAGGTCTCTGAGTTCCAGGCCAGCCTGGTCTATACAGAGTTACAGGACAGCCAGGGTTACACAGAGAAACCCTGTCCCAAAACAAAAACAAAACACAAAGAAAAAAAGAATCTTCTACTGTTCTCCACTTCCTGTCTATTGCCCACAGGGTGGCCATGTGAGTTTCCTCTACTCTTTTTAATCTCACTTAGCTGACTCAGTTTACTCCCTTTGCTCAAGAAGGGTTCCTGTCCCATCACTTTTCTCTGGAAACTACCTTCCAGGTTTCCATTTTTCTTCCCTTTGTGGCCTATCCACCAGAGAAGACTACTCTGACATAGGCTAAAGCTAAAAAAAAAAAAAAAAAAAAAAAAAAAAAAAAAAAAAAGTCTTTATTAGCCAACCAGCAATTGGGTGTTTGGGATTCCAATGTAGCACCGAGCCTTTCTCAGGTGAGCTTTTAAGTACAAAAACCAAGCTCTGATTGACATACTTCAGTTAGCAAGAACAGTTAGCCAGAGGCTGGAGAGATGACTTGGTGGTTAAGAGCACTGACTGCCCTTCCAGAGGTCCTAAGTTCAATTCCCAGAAACCACATGGTGGCTCACAACCATCTGTAATGGGATCCAGTGCTCTCTCTGGTGTGTCTGAAGAGAGCAACAGTGTACTCATATACATAAAATAAATATATCTTGAAAAAAAGAAAAAGAACAGTTAGCCAGAAGTGGAACTACAGAAGCCAAAAGACAAGGTTAGTACATTTAGAGACTTTCCCTGAAGTATGGACATCGATGAATTAGGTCTTTGTTTTTGTTTTGGCAGGTGGTGCTGTCTATGTGCTGAGCTTTATGGCTTGAGTAATAAAGACTTCTGTCATGGAGACAGTTGTGCTAAGGTCTGGGAGCCTACTAAGATCTGGGCTCTGTTACATTCCCCATGGTGAAATTCAAGGGATGCTGGCCTCTTCTTTCCCTGAAGGCTCTCCTCTGCATAGATTTTCATTTTTGTTCTGTGAGTTTTGGAAGGAGGTGCTATTTGTTTTTCTTGCCAATACCCAGGGCCTTCAGCATACTACACAAACTGTCAACCTCTGAGCTATATACCCCCAGTCCCTTCTGAAGGCCCCCTTCTTTATTCTTCACCCCAGTACCATGCATGACAACTGCTTTTCCAGCACTATTCTCAATTATTAATTGTATTATTATTATTCATGTATTTTGTTCTTTTCCTTCTACTGGACCCTATGGTCTTTGAGCAGGAATCAAGTACTTAATAAATGCTTATAGTGTCTTGCTTGTAGAAGCAGCCCACCAATGTTTACTGGGTGAATGAATGAATGGCTGGACGGGCAAGAAAATTAAAGGTCTAAGAATCTGACATGTCAGTAACATATAAATTCAGTTATGAAAAAAGTTAAAGCTAGAAGAATCATACACACACAGATATAGATAGATAGATATAGATAGATAGATAGATAGATAGATAGATAGATAGATAGATAGACCCAAACTGGCTGGCCTGTAAATGCAGTGAGAGACTATAAAACAGTGCACACAGAGACCTGAAGGAATAGATAGTTTCTGCCAAAAATCAATACTGAAATGCAAGATTTTAAGACTGTGCTGATAGTTCTAAGCGAGGACTAGTTTGGGAGTGGTTCTGCTATGTTTGGATGAGAACTACTGAAAGTGAGGGTCGGTGTTGGAGAGCCGGTTCCGTGCATGAGAACACTAGCTACACAGGTAGGCAAAACACCCATACACATAAGATAAAAAATATATTAAGAAGAAGAAAGTTAGCCGGGCAGTGGTGGCACACGCCTTTGATCCCAGCACTTGGGAGGCAGAGGCAGGTGGATTTCTGAGTTTGAGGCCAGCCTGGCGTACAGAGTGAGTTCCAGGACAGCCAGGGCTACACAGAGAAACCCTGTCTCGAAAAAATCAAAAAGAAGAAGCAGGAAGGAGGAGGAGAAGAAGAAGAAAGTTTAGGTCTCTGGAATTAAAGTCACAGAGCTTGTTGAGCAGGTTGTTCATGAATATTCAAGGAACCAGATAGAGGCAGAAGTTGGAGTGAAAGAGAAGACATGGCCAACACTTGCAATGAACAGTAAGACTAACACTTCTATGTGCACTGCCTGCTTTGTGCCTGGACTGATGAACCCCAAGACACCTGCCTCTATCACTATTATCCGCATCATAGATGAAGACACTGAAGCTGTAGAGGTTGCACATCTAAGGTCTAAGGTCTTGTCTCACAATTAGCAAATAGAAATGCAGCAGAAACCCAGGCTGTTTGAAGGGAGAGCAATCGGCCTCTTGGGATGTTTGACTGGTAGAGAGGGTAACAATACCATTAAACATGGATAAAATGAGAACCAGACATCAAGGGCTTTGGATTTCATGCTGAGCTTTGTACCAATCCTGGCAGCAGACTGACTTTGATGGAGATCAGGCAGAACGTGAGACTCTGAAAAGAAATGCTCAACTTCCCTAGTCATCAGGGAAATGCAAATCAAAACAAGTCTGAGGTTCCACCTCACACCAGTCAGAATGGCTAAGATCAAAAACTCAGATGACAGCAGATGCTGGCGAGGATGTGGAGAAAGAGGAACACTCCTCCATTGTTGGTGGGATTGCAAGCTGGTACAACCACTCTGGAAATCAGTATGGCGGACCCTTAGAAAAATGGACATAATACTACCTGAGGACCCAGCTATACCTCTCCTGGGTATATACCCAGAAGATGCCCCAACATGTAACAAAGATACATGCTCCACTATGTTCATAGCAGCCATATTTATAATAGCCAGAGGCTGGAAACAACCCAGATGTCCCTCATCAGAGGAATGGATACAGAAAATGTAGTACATTTACACAATGGAGTACTACTCAGCTATAAAAAACAATGACTTAATGAAATTTGCAGGCAAATGGATGGAACTTGAAAATATCATCCTGAGCGAGGTAACTCAGTCACAAAAGGACGAACATGATATGTACTCACTGATAAGCGGATAATAGCCCACAAGTTCAGAATGTCCAAGTTTCACTTAACAGTAACCGCTGGACTGAGAGTGAGGTACCAGATGGAGGGGTTGGAGAAAAGTCTGAAGGAGCGGAGGGAATTGGCAGCCCCATGGAGGGAGCAAGAGCGTCAATGGGCCTGACCCTCCCCCTGGTCGTCCTCTAGTTCAGACCACTAACCAAAGAATACACA
>CM052715.1:49256246-49278648 GCA_028551405.1 Uromys caudimaculatus
TCCTCTAGTTCAGACCACTAACCAAAGAATACACATCTATTGACCCATGGTTTGGACTACATATGAGGCAGAAGAATCACCTCGATGGCCATCAGGGAGAAAGGAGAGGACTTTGGGCCTGAGGGTGCTAGAGGCCCCAGTAAAGGGGAATGTCAAGGTGGGAATATGGGAATGGGTGGGCGGGTAGGTGGGAGGAGGATTTCCCTCACAGAGGCGGGGAGGGGGAGGGGACACGGGGTTTCCAAAGAGGAGACCCAGAAAAGGGGAAACATCGGAAATGTAAATAAAGTATCAAAAATAAAAATTAAAAAAAATCACAAATAGAAAATAATCAAATAGAGCATTCAAATTAATCATTGCAAAAAAAAAAAAAAAAAAGAAAGAAAGAAAAGAAAAGAAAGGTTCTAGGCAGATTAGCCAGGCCGCAGAGACAGCTAGGCTCTAATGGCCCAAGAAGCAGGCAGACTCTTCAGAAACTCTGATACCACGATCAGGAGTGACGCTGGACAGCCCCATTTTGGAAAGCAACGGGGCGTGGCAAGGCAAGAGGCCAGCGGGAGTCAGGACGTCCCAGGGATCAAGCTGGAGCCAGAGTCGCCGCCTCATAATGCAGCTGAAGCTCGCCTAGCTGACAGTAGGCAGCCATCCTGATGGCCTGCGTGTGGCTGGCCGTGGAGTCAGCCTGCAACCACACGAGGAGGGAACCGCGGGAGCAGACTGGCAGAGAACTTTCACAAGGGGTCTTCATGGATTCTGAGCGACACTTTCAAAAGTGCAGCTCTCATTGCGCCCCTCAGACCTGCTCCTTTTGGGGAACCATCTAGGTCTGATTGGAGAGAGATCGCAGAGACTTCCGGCAGAGGGCAGCGTAGGCTTGTATTTGTCTTTGGCTGGCCAGTTCTATGTCCCCTTGGCATTTTCTCAGTGTCTTGCTTGAGCCTGCTGAGAGCAATGCCCACGCACTTCATTTTTATGACTAGGAGACTGCTACATACACTCGGATTAATACAGTAGGGGGCTTACCGGATGGAAAGGGCAGGGGGGCGCGAAGAGGGTCTGAGGGAACCTTCGGAACTGCAATCACAAGGAAGCCGCCCTAGCAGATGTGGGCACTTGGACCAGCTTTGTAGACGCTGCTCCACACTCCTCTTCTTTCCTTGCCCACCCAGACTTCACTGGCTCCAAAAAAGCAAAAAAATGTCGTGAGGGGCCACCCCTAGGTAAGGCATGGTGCCTTCTGAGGGAGGCTCCTCCTTTTCCATCTTGGGAAGAGGGAAACATACATGAAAGAATCCAGAATTACAGTCGTGTCTTTAAACCTACTGGTCAGTTAGAAAGGAAAGGGGCTTAGAATGAGTGTTGAGAACTCCCCCAGCCACAGCCTGACTTGAGTCTGTTCCAGCGGGGTGTCAAACCATGACAGAAGGCCCCCTTGGTCCTTCACAGTCTGTTTCAGTGTATTTCCTGTGTTTCTCATTTATTTATTATTTTTGTGTGTGCGCGTGCGCAAGTGATGGGGCCCTGCATCTGTGGAGGTCAGAAGACAACTTTGTGCACTTTTCTCCTTCCACCATTACATAGTTTCCAGGAATAGAACTGGAGTCGCCAGACTTGTAAGCAAGAACTTTTACCCACTGAGCTATCTATTTAGCCCACTATTTTCTTAACTGCAGTAAAATATACAACTAACTATTTTTTTATTTTTGGTTTTGTTTTTTTTGTTTGGTTGGTTGGGTTTTTTGTTTGTTTGTTTGTTTGTTTGTTTTGGTTTTTCGAGACAGGGTTTCTCTGTGAACCTTTCTGGCCTGGCTTGTTTGCAAAGGCTCTGACTGACCGAAATCAACATAGGAAGTGTCATCTGCAATGTAGAGGCTGGTGGACCTGCCCTAGCAGCTGAAGCCACACCAACAAGCTGTCTGGTCCCATCCACCACCGCTACCCTGAGAGGAAACAAAAAAGGAAGAATCCAGGAAGTTTGATGGTGACATGGGCTTTGGTCTTTCGGATCAAACAGCTTTTGTCAACATGTTCAATAAAAAACAAAATCTGGCCAGACAGTGGTGGCACACGCCTTTAATCCTAGCACTTGGGAGGCAGAGGCAGGTGGATTTCTGAGTTTGAGGCCAGCCTGGTCTACAGAGTGAGTTCCAGGACAGCCAGGGCTACACAGAGAAACCCTGTCTTGAAAAACAAAAAAAAACAAAAACAAAAACAAAAAAACCTGGAGAGAGAGGAAAAAACAAAACAAAACATGGAAGTCAAGTCAAGTCATCGGACTTCACAGCAAATGCTTTTAACCAAGTCAGCACCCTAGCCCCTCCGCAATTGAATGGGTTAGATATGTGGTCATGATGAGCCAGAAAACTGAGCAAGACAGAACCTGAGCCCTACAGATAACAGTGGCTAGGAAAGAAGCTGCTTCCTATCTGTCTGGCCCCAGGCTAAGTGTTTAGTCACTCAGGCCTGTGCTCTGCAAATGTTTAGCCTAATCCCTGTCACAGAGCAGGAGGCTGGACCTGAGGACATGCAAGTTTCCCTCCTGTCACAAGAGAAGTAATACATGGCTGAGCCTGGGCTTTGATGCAAGCAACCAGCTCTGGGCGCCTCATTGATAACTATCTTCTTCTTGCTGAGCCTGGGCCATGTACAGCCCAGTTCAGCCATGAGCTAGGGGCTCAGAAGCTGCTAGAAGGACAGATTAAATTACCGTCAAGAGTCTTAGTGAGCCAGAAATGCTCTAAATTTGACCACTTGGACTGGTAAATGTTCATGCTACGGCTCTATTAGGTCACTGGGGCAGCCAGAGGCGTAAGCACACACAGCTGTTACTGAAGGGCGTCTGGTTCTTCTGTGGCATGATGTTGGGTTCTTAGTGTCTTGAACAAAATAATTGAACAATACACAAACTACAGGTTTGCTAGAAGTGATGGTAAAAGCATACAGTATACTCCACAGAATGGGACTGAGCCAGAGCAAGCATGTGGTTCGAGCAACCCAAGTTCCTTTCAAGGTTCTATTTTATGAGATTAATTGGAGGAAGGAGCCAATGGGAACTGGGTAGAACCTTGCCTTGATTGACAGATGAGCTATTACATAACTTTGGACAATCAGCACACACACACACACACACACACACACACACACACACACTCATTAATTTTTAAGCATATATACGGCCCTTCATCAGTACTGTTAAGCGGCCCTTGTTTATCTCGCCTTCTCTCAGAAGATTACTCACAGGAGGGGAGGTACTGGGTGTGGTCCTACTGGAACAGGAGAGACACACTTTTCCAAGGGGAGGTAACCTGGCTCCCTGGGTTGTCCTTCTTCTTACCTACCTCACAGCTGGTCCCTGTTGGCATTTAGTCTAGGCTCCGCCCCACGGTTACCTGGCAACAGCCAGGTGTGCCTGCCAGCTGTGCCTGACTCACTCTAAAAGAGGCTGCTTGCCCCCCTCTTGTTCTCTTGCCCTTGCTTCCTCATCCTCTTCCCCCTCTCTCCACGTGCTCATTCTCTCTCTCTCTCTCTCTCTCTCTCTCTCTCTCTCTCTCTCTCTCCCCCCCCACCCCCTCTCTCCCCTCCTCCTCCTCTTCCTCCTCTCCCTCTCCCTCTCCCTCTCTCTGCCTTTCTCTCAACGCCCCTCCCCATGCCCTGAATAAACTATAAACTCTACTCTATACTATGCTCGTGTGGCTGGTACCTCAGAGGGCAAAGGGATGGCCCCAGCATGGGCCCGCAGAGGCACACCCTTCTCCCACACCTTACTGTGCCTCCACCAAACATATCTCTGGCCTCTCCTATCTTTTTATAAAGCACCAGTCCCACTTCTTCTGCTGCTGTCTCACTTCTCTCCCTTTGTGTACTCTCCATTTTAACCTGGGGGGGGGGGGGGCGGGGAGGGGTAGGTCAAAAAAGTAACTGAGACAATCAAGAGCGTCTCAGTATCCCAGTACAGCTCAGGGTGGGTGTGTGCTGCCTTCTGCCTGTCCCGCCCTCTCCATCCTAACTTTCCTCACCAGCTCTTTAAGGGACTTTGGCTTGGACTGAAACTCTTATTATAATCCTCTTTGCTTCCTGTGTGTGTGGATTTTGGTTGGTTGGTTGGTTGTTGGTCGGCCGGTTGGTTGGTTTCTGGTAGTACTAGAGATTGGACCCAGCCCTCACAGATAGTACTAATTGCCTAATCACTGAGCTTTATCACCAAGCCTTTTTGAACATGTATTTTTTAAAGATTTATTTATTTATATGAGTACATTGTAGCTGTCTTCAGACACCCCAGAAGAGGGCATTGGTTCCTATTACAGATGGTTGTGAGCCACCATGTGGTTGCTGGGAATTGAACTCAGGACTTCTGGAAGAGCAGTCAGTGCTCTTAACCGCTGAGCCATCTCTAAAGCCCAGAACATGTATATTTTTAAAGACTTACTTTTATTATTTGTAATTACATGTGTATATGGGTGGATAGGTGTGCATGAGCACAGGTTAGATGCATTGGATCCCCTGGAGAGTCAGTTAGAAGCAGTTGTGAACCACCCAATATGGGTGCTGAGCCAAACTCAGGTTTTCTTTTTTTTTTTTTTTTTTTTAAAGCCATTTTCTTTTTTCTTTTTTTTTTTTAATTTATTTATTTATTATATGTAAGTACACTGTAGCTGTCTTCAGACACCCCAGAAGAGGGCATCAGATCCCATTACGTGGTTGTGAACCACCACGTGGTTGCTGGGATTTGAACTCACAACCTTCGGAAGAGCGGTCGGCGCTCTTAACCACTGAACCATCTCTCCAACCCCAAACTCAGGTTCTTAGGTAGAGCAGTACATGCTCTTAGCCTCTCTCCAGGCCTTCAGTCATTTTCAAATTTTTATTTTGAAACTGAGTCTACATTTTCCAAACTGGCCTCAAACTTACTTATTTTATGTATGAGTGCTCTATCTGCATGTACACCTACATGCCAGAAGAGGGCATCAGGTCACATTATAGAAGGTTGCTGGGAAGTGAAATTAGAACCTTTGGAAAACTTCAGCCCTTGTTTTATTTATTTTTTAATGTGCCTGAATACACTATATTTCAAGCTAGAGGGGGAAAAAAATCTAGAAAAGAAAAGGGTTTTATATCGTGACATGTCCGAGTCACCAGGCAGCTGTGCACAGCCCAGCTTTAATTAACCCCCCCCCCCCCTTAGATCTGTTTCCCACCTCTCTCGGCAACCTGTGCTCACTGCATTGTGAGTGGGGAAGCATCGTGAGCAGGGAACCAGCAACCATGTAATTAGTGACACCAACATCTGCTTATCGATACTGGCCTGTACTTAGCATGAAACTAAAAGGAGCCTCTCAGGCCTGGACCCTGAAGGATTTGTAGTGCAGGCATTCGAGCTGCACAGCTTCTTTCTCCCTTTGTTATCTGTTTAGGGTTTTCCTGACGGGCATCTGTTATCATTTGTCTGCACAAGTGAGCAGTGTTGGAGTGGACAGAAGTGTTTTCACGGGTGCTAGGAACTTGTGGGTTCGGGGGATTGCCTGTGTTCTCATCTGCCTCTAGGGACTGTTCCAGTTTTCAGCACATTGTTGGTGTTCCCGTGACATAGAATAGGTGACTTTAAGTCCCCCATTCGTGAGTAACCCATGTGCCAGTCAGCCCTACCCTACCTATGTTCCCCTGACCACCTTAAAAGGAAGTATGATGTGCTGTCTAGCTTCTGGCCAGGAAGTTTCCCCGGTGGAGAATCATTCCGGAAACCATCAGGTAAGAAGTCTCTCTGGCCTTTCCATGAGAAACCATGAGACAGTTCTGCCTTTGGGGAATGTTGTTCTCTTGGAATTTTCTCTTTGCATCTTGTGGGATCAACGTAAATATTCATTTTCATGGCTTTAGAGCAGTGGTTCTCAATCTGTGAGTCGCAACCCCTTTGGGGAGTCACATATCAGATATCCTGCATGTCAGATATTTACATGAAGTAGCAACAAGACAATTTTATGGTTGGGGGGTCACTACAACATGAGAAACTGTATTAACGAGTCACAGCATTAGGAAGGTTGAGAGCCGCTGCTTTAGACTGAGGCTTTTCAATCTCCACACTCCGAGCCTTCAGGAGTCAAACTGTCCTTTGCTGTCGGCTCCTCTGGTCAATTGTGAGCTATGTTAGTAGCCTCCCCAGTCTCTGCCCACTAGAGACCAGTAGCACTCACGTCTACCATGAACACACACGCACACTGTACTGGCTGGTTTTTGTGTGTCAACTTGACACAAGCTGGAGTTATCACAGAGAAGGGAGCTGCAGGTGAGAAAATGCCTCCATGAGATTCAGCTGTAAGGCATTTTCTCAATTGGTGATCAAGGGGGAGGGCCCCTTGTGAGTGGTTCCATCTGTGGGCTGGTAGTCTTGGGTTCTATAAGAAAGCCAGCTGAGCAAGCCAGGAGAAGCAAGCCAGTAAGTTACATCCCTCCATGGCCTCTGCATCAGCTCCTGCTTCCTGCCCTGCTTGAGTTCCAGTCCTGACTTCCTCTGGTGATGAACAGCAGCAGGAAGTGTAAGCTGAATAAACCCTTTCCTCCCCAACTTGCTTCTTGGTCATGATGTTTGTGCAGGAATAGAAACCCTGACTAAGACAGACAGAAAGAAAGTTGTGACAGGCACGTCTAATTTTCCCCTAGAGGCCTTACTGGCAAGAACAGGAGATATGAACTAGCTGTGCTGTGCATCTTTAGGAGCAGGTACCCCAGCATGAAGAGCTCTAACTATTGCCTTGCCCAGAAACTGGAAATGTCCTTGGATCTGTCCCAGCCAAAAGCCAGAAATACAAGAAGGGAGTTCTGGTGTCTGGCCTGGATTTTCCTAATCTCTCCTTCCTTGAGTAAGTCAGTAGCCTGGAAGGTGTGGCCACCCTTCCAGGCCAGACACCAGTCCCTCTGGCTAACAGCTTTGGAATTGGATCTCCGGATTTTCGGGGTGAAAACAGATTCTATTCCCCAATTTCAGCCCACCTCTCAAATGACTTGAGAATCTCAGCCCTCGAGGGGAGATTAGATAGCCAGACAGTGAGTAGCCTTGGAGGGAGTTCATGGGGCCCCACCCTGACCTTTGAACTCCACCTCCCATTTCCCTGGTAATGCTAGAATGGAAAATATCACAACTGCTCCTCCTTAGGCCTTCAGGTCAAAAGAGTGGAATACTTCTTAACCCAGGGTGGAGCTATAACGTGCTGATCTGCTTGAAAGATTAGAACATTGTCTCTGATTGTCTCCTCTCTTAAAAGCTAATCCAGCTGTGCCTGCCCCTCACCTTAGCGCCCCACAGGAGATCTGATTCTCTTAGTTGGCTTGCTAAGGCAAGTAGGAGTGATTGCCCCTTTAATAGGACAGTGAGATTCCTCACTCCGAGGAACCCCGGTCAGACCTCCCCTGCTGAGCCTTCATTTTAATTCAGAAAAGAATGACTCTTTCTTCTTTCTGTCTTTTCCCTTCAGATACTGCTCAAAGCCTAGGCCTGCTATTCCCTGCTCTGGGTTTCCCACCTCTCTGGGTTTTCCCCCATGACCCTCTCCTCCTGTCTTCTAGCTGGTGACTGAGCTCCATTTCTAGACATGCCATCTTTCTCAGAACCGAATGCAAAAGGCATGGCTTTCTTCTCTTCCTTTCCCTCATCTCTCACTCCAGCTGCCAAGATCTACAGTTTACCTGCTCTGTTGATTTCCTCTCAAAGTCTAATAACATTACCCTTTAGCTTCCTTTCGAGTCTGTTGCTAAATTCTTTCATTTTCAATAAGACTGGGACTCCCAACTTCCCTGGTAACAACACTGCCAGGCTGGGTACTGCACAAAACACCTTGTAAAACATGGGATTGTAGTGGGGGTGACGTCCATGCCTCCTGACTAAAGAATAGCAGGGCTTTTTGTTTGAGTGTCTACAGATCTAGTTCCACCCAGTGTTTGAAGAGGCAGCTGAGGGACGAGTTTCTTGGAAACACTTTGTTCTCTCCGTGCTTCAGGGAAGGGGGGAAGAGAGAGCAGTCTTGGGGCAGGGTTGCCCCTTCCTTTCCTTTATTTCTGAGTCTACAGAATGGGCCTGCCCTGTGTACCAGCAGGACGCAGCTAGTCTGTCCCGGGAGGAAGCAGAACTAAGTAGTGGGATTTCTGCCCCCTACCCACAGCTGATCCCTGCACATCGCCCAGCCTCCTCTGTTGGTGATGGGCCCTGCTCTGCTCTATCCTCCAGAGACCTAGTGATGAGTCCCAGAGCTGGAAACAGAGCCGGATGCAGAAAGGAGGCAGAGGAAGGCCCCACGCCATTGATATACTAAGGGAAGCCAGGAGCCAAGATTTTTATTTTATCTGCCTCATTCTGGGGCCCATACGGTTCAGAAATTCTTATCATTTACAAAGATCAGCTTACACTGGAATCCTAATCTCCAGAGGAAGGAACCAGGGCACAATTCCAAGCAGAAACAGATCACTGTCTGATGTTTGGGACCTGCTCAGTGGTCTTCTGGGCTCCACAGGGCCTGGGAAGCTCCACTTCTCAGGCTCTGCCCTCCACAGCAAACATGCTTATGTCATAAGCGCAGACTGCCTCCATTTCACACCTGCTGCTGCCCTTGGTGGTCCTGGCATAGGAAAATGCCAGAACCATGTGGGAGACTCTTACACATTAACAAGTTTGACATGAGATGCATCCTTCTCTCCTCTGTGTGCTGAAGGTAACTATTTCCCAGAAGATTCACCTCAGTGATGCTGGTCTTATTAATCACAGCTGGTTCGCCAGCCCTGGCTAACCAGTATATATCATCCAGTAAAGCAAAGGTTTCACTCCAGTGGTTCTGGTCTCTTTTTATTTATTTATTTTTTAATTTATTTACTTATTTATTTATTTTCGAGACAGGGTTTCTCTGTGTAGCCCTGGCTGTCCTGGAACTCACTCTGTAGCCCAGGCTGGCCTCGAACTCAGAAATCCGCCTGCCTCTGCCTCCCGAGTGCTGGGATTAAAGGCGTGCGCCACCATGGCCCAGCTCTGGTCTCTTTTTAACCCCAGATAATTCTGTAGCCCCATTTGGCTGGAAGGACAGGTCACATGATAGAGTCTCTAAAGGACTCTCAGTCTCCCCTTTGAGCCTCACAACCTGCTCTTGGCCATAGCTGATGAGGCGTGTGTGGTACTGGTCCTCACCCCTCACAGGTTTGCCTCTGATCCTATCTGGTCCCCAGATGAGCGAGCCTTTTGGGAGACAATTCCTGGCATGTCTATGGCCTGTCCCTGAGGCTGCTGTCACCCAGATGAAAGCTTCAGACACATGCCAGGCCTTACAGTCAGACCACGGCTACCTGCCAACTGCTCTGCTCATTTTTTTATCATCACCTCCCTTATTCTACCTCACAGCCAGGAAGCCAAGGTTTACAGCTCCAACAAGTAGCACCTGTAGCATAAAAAGTAGGCAAAAGGAGATGGAGCCTCATGGGGAGAGATTGAAAGCCATTCTTGTTGGTATGGGGGGGGCATCCAATTGGGAGCAAAATGGTCATAGTCCCAAAGATCACCAGGATACAAGAGTCTATGGCTGCAACCACTGGATATCTGCAAGGACCCCTAGGGTAACACTATCCTCTGCCCTCCAAAGGTTACCCAGAAGAGACCCGGCCAGGAGCAGCCTGAGGAGATGGTATCTGAGTTGGAAGAGCAGAAAAACAAGACATTAAAACCCTTTAACCATGGGAGGCCAGAGCCTAGGAGGCTTCCCATGGGTGCTCAGAACAAGACAGTTTGACTCCAGCATCCCAGAGTTTACCTCCTTCTTGACATGAACAAACAGCAGTGAATACTTTCTGCTACACATACGGCATCTCTCAGTTGTCTCTGGAAGCTCCTCCCAAATGCTTCCAGATGTGTTTATAAAAAGATACCTGGGGGGGGGGGGGTGATATGTTCTATGGAGGTGTGGTGAGGTATGGGGGAAGGGGATGTCTCAGGGGGCCCAGGCCGAGGCATCCCTTCCCCCTGAGGGAGCAGCCACACCACGGTATAGTATAGTTTATTCGGGGCGTGGGGGGGGGGGAGTTAAGTGGGTAGCAGAGGCAGAGAAGGCAGAGAGAAGTAGAAAAGTAGAGGCCGGCCATGAGCACGTGGAGGGGGGGGGGAGGGAATGGGGAAGGGGTGAGGGGACAGAGCGGGAGCAAGAAGGCAAAAGACCCAGAGATCAAGAGAGGAAGGAGGGGGCAAGCAGCCCCTTTTATAGGGGTCAGGCCTATCTGGCTGTTTCTAGGTAACTGTGGGGCAGAGCATACTTGGCTGTTGCCAGGTAACTGTGGGGAGGAGCATACTTGGCTGTTGCCAGGTAACTGTGGGGTGGAGGTTAGACAGACTGCTATCACTTCCATTATTGACCATACTTGGCAGAAACTGTGAAATGCTTAGGAAACACAGGGACCTGAAACAAACTATGGAGATCACCTGATGAGAAACCGTCCATATAAATTTCAACCCACACCTGGCATGGTGGCGCACGCCTTTAATCCCGGCACTTGGGAGGCAGAGGCAGGCGGATTTCTGAGTTCGAGGCCAGCCTGGTCTACAGAGTGAGTTCCAGGACAGCCAGGGCTACACAGAGAAACCCTGTCTCGAAAAACCAAAAAATAAAAAATAAAAAAAAAAATTTCAACACACATCAGGATCTGCGCACAGCTGTGGAGACAGTCTACCCTGCTGGTCATTCATTAAGTAGTCATACACCCTGAGTGAGGTTTCCCACTAAAGGCCATTTTTTAAGGTCCTGGATGGTAGAGATCCTAAAGGGTAAGGACCGAACCTTTACCGACAACTGCCAATTTGTAAGACAGAAGAAGGGATGTTGGGAAATCTTCCAGATCTTCTGTTTCCCTCTCCAGGGTAGACCCTGGAGATTTCACAGATGTGTACCTGTCTCCTGTCCTTCCTGCCACCCTAGATCCTGCCTCGGTTAAGCACAGTGCCTGAGCTGGCACCATTTGTGGTGGGCATGGCACTCAGATTTTTATGAACATTATCCCTCTTATTACAAAGGAAGTATTAGTGATTATATAATTATAAAAACCAAGGCTCACACAGGCTCAAATAACCTGAGGTCCTACTGTTAGTTAGAACCAAAGCCCAGACCACATTCATCCTGGGATACAGGCTTCCTGAAACAAGAAAAGCTGGGAATGTGGCCCGCCATGGGCAACGCTGGCCATCTGTCCTCTATGCCCTGCCTGCTTCCTGTGCTTTCTGCCCTTTCTGACTGAGAAGCAATCTTCCCCCAAAATGTGGAACACATGAGCTGAAGACTCACTATAGACACAGTACACACCTGGGGGTGGGGGGTTGGGAGGAGTGGACTCAGTTGGAATTCTGGATTTCAGGATAAACTGTATCACAAATTCTCCTTGTAGGCTTTAAGTTCTTCCCCCTCCCTCCTCCCTTCTCTCCCTCCTTTCCTCTCCTTCCTTCCCTCTTCTCTTCCCTCCTATCTACATCAGACTGTTGGTGGCCTGCCCATAGGCTACAGATCTGTCACATCCTTCAGGGTGCCCTGTGTTATGTTTTATAAAAAGAAGAAAAAGAAGCCAGAGATGTGTTTGGTGGAGGCGCAGTATGGTGCAGGGGAAGGGGTGCCTCTGCGGCCCGTGCTGAGGCATTCCTTTCCCTGAGGGACCAGCCACGCGACAGACAATGTAGTATAGAGTGTAT
The DNA here is from genome assembly GCA_028551405.1 of Uromys caudimaculatus. Lineage (NCBI taxonomy): Eukaryota > Metazoa > Chordata > Mammalia > Rodentia > Muridae > Uromys > Uromys caudimaculatus. Next base: position 49,267,942 of record CM052715.1, read on the forward strand.
TCAGGCATGGGAAGGGGAGTTGAAGGGGTAGGGGAGAGAGAGAGAGAGAGAGAGAGAGAGAGAGAGAGAGAGAGAGAGAGAGAGAGAGAGAGAGGGAAGATGCCGGCCATGAGCACCTGGAGGGGAGGAGGGGAATGGGGAGAGAAGGGACAGAGGGGGAAGAGAAGCAAGAGAGTGGGGAGGGGCAAGCAGCCCCTTTTATACTGAGCTATTGCCAGGTATCAGTGGGGTGGAGCCTAGAAGAAATGCCAACATTCCCCCATTTTGGTTTAATTAAAAAACGAAAAATTAGAAAGAGGTGATGGTGAAGCAGGAATAGGGTCTTCATGATCTTTAGCTACTTCCTGCTGACTCTGGGGAGACCTGTCTCTGGGAAATCTAAGAAAATGGGGATGGGGATGTTGGTGAGTCTTAGGAGAGTTGGCTGTTCCTTGCTGTCCAGGGTCTGTGGAGCCATCTGTGGCTAGATAGGACGGAGCAGGTCTAGTCTATGATCTGTGAGAGAAGATTGGAGCATCTGTGGGTTGCTTCTCTGGAGCTGTCCTGGATGTAGTTAGACACCCAGACTTGACAAGATGCTGAAACACGCATATATATAAGAGGTAGAGAATAGGATTAAGTACAGTTTAGAAGAAAAATGTTTTCTTAGGTGTACATTTGAAACCCTTAGGTCTTGGTGGTTGGGGGTGTGGGGAGTCCCAATCCCAGGGTACAGGAGAGAAACCCCATCCTCTGGAATAGGTAGTAAGTGGGAACTTAGGCTATTGATTGGCAGGTGTACTTATCTGGATGGAGTCTATTTGGTCCATGAGAGGTAGATCTGAGTGGGTTTCCTGTAGCTTATAAGTTTATAAACGAGGGGCTGGAGAGATGGCTCAGCAGTTACGAGCACTGGCTGCTCTTCCAGAGGTCCTGAGTTCAAGTCCCAGCAACCACATGGTGGCTCACAACCATCTGTAATGGGATCCAATGCCCTCTTCTGGTGTCTGAAGACAGTGATAGTGTATTCAAATATTTAAAAATAAATCTTTTTTTAAAAAGTTTACAAAAGAGATAAATTTGTTAACAACATGATAATCTTTTGAGATGAGCTTAACCTTTTGTGGAGCAGAAATAGCAAGAAGGGTTTTTTTCCCCTTCTGTCTAGGGAGCTGAATATATATAAATTTAGTATAATGAGAAACAATTTTAAGTTTACATTTAAAAGACAAACTCAAACTCAAAACCTTGACTTTGTGAATATGTTAGTTGATCATATAGTTTAGCATGAGAAATACCTTAAGTCTGTAGTTAAAAGGCAACTAAAGGGCTGGAGAGATGGCTCAGTGGTTAAGAACACTGACTGCCTTCCAGAGGTCCTGAGTTCAATTCCCAGCAACCACATAGTGGCTCACAACCATCTGTAATGGGATCTGACGCCCTCTTCTGGTGTGTCTGAAGACAGCTACAGTGTGTTCATATGCATGAAATAAATAATTCTTTTCAAAAAAAAAAAAAGGCAACCAAAGGTAACATAAATTTTTAACTTGTGATTATACAGTTGGATCATATAGTGGAATGTTTTTATTAGAGTTAGGCTAATTTTTAAGAACTATACCGATTAATCAGAATGTGGCCCGCCATGGACAACGCTGGCCATCTGTCGTCTATGCCCTGTCTGCTTCCTGTGCTTTCTGCCCTTTCTGACTGAGAAGCAATCTTTCCTCAAAACATGGAACACATGAGCTGAAGACTCACTATAGACACAGTACATGCCCGGGGGAGTTGGGAGGAGTGGACTTGGATGGAATTCTGGATTTCAGGATGAGCTGTAGAGCAGATTCTCCTTGTAGGCTTTAAGTTCTTCTCCCCCCCCCTTCCCTTTCAATCTTCCTTCCCTCCTTTCCCTCCTCCCTTACAGCCTTTCTTCCTCTCTCCCTCCTCCCTTCCTTCCTATCTACAGAGACTGTTGGTGACCTGCCCATAGGCTATAGGACTGTTGGTGGCCTGCCCATAGGGTACACATCTGTCACATCCCTCAGGGTGCTCTGAGCAGTTTCCAGACACTAGTAGCTGCACCTTTTTTTGGCTGGAACCCTTTCCAGATGGTTCTGTGCACTCGGCTGCTAGAAAGTGGTGAAGAGTCCGCAGCAGCCTGCTCCCTCTTAATGAGTAGCCCAGGGTTGTTAGTGGATAAAATCCTGTTTCTACTGTGGGTGAATAACCGTGTGCTACATGTCATTTGTTTGATTTTGCAGTGCTAAGGATGGATGCTAGGCAAGTGGTCTACCGCTGGGGCTGCATCTCCTGCCACTGGTTTTGGTTTTGGTTTTGGGTTTTTGGTTTTTGGTTTTGTTTTGTTTTGTTTTTGTTTGGTTGGTTGTTTTTTGGTTTTTGGGTTTTTTTTTCTTGAAATTTTTCGAGACAGGGTTTCTCTGTATAGCTCTGGCTATCCTGGAACTCACTCTGTAGACTAGGCTGGCCTCGAACTCAGAAATCCACCTGCCTCTGCCTCCCAAGTGCTGGGATTAAAGGCGTGTGCTACCACTGCCCGGCCAGTTTTGGTATTTTTTTAAAGACAGAATGTATGTAGCCTAAGCTGGGCCTCAGATTCATGATACTCCTCCCTCTACTTCCTGAGTGCTGGGGTTGAGGTTCATATATTTTCTATCCTTTCCTGGCTTTCCCATGGGATTAAACTCTGCTCTGCCACTGTGGTGATCAGCTTGTTAATACACCACCTTTTGTGAAGGTTTCTGCCTTTGTCTCAGTCCGCTCCTCATTCTGCTTCCAAACAGCACCTCCTGAGTCAAAGGCCTGTGTCAAAGCTTCAGTGTCAGGCTCTGCTTTTGACAAAACGCAAGCCAAGCAAACTCTCTGCTCAAACAGGGATTTGCCCTATCCTGATCCTGGAACCGGTTCCTTCTGAACTTCTGTGCTTGCAAAGGTGCCAACCAGGACTTGGAAGCATATGCTAGTTTGGGGCATACAAGAATTTTTCTAAATCTTTCCAGAAATCTTGCAGTCAACATTACACTACAGTATTGGAAATGTGAACAGACTCAGAATACCCACAGGCCCTACCTCCCATTCTGGAATTACAAGCCCCCCACATTAGTCTTGTGATCAAAGAACATCACCAGTCACAAGCTCTGACAGCATCGCACCCACCTGAACCAGCCTGCCGACAGTTTGCCCAACATCAGTTCCATGGGATTCTTGTCAAATGTATCACCTTCATCTAAGCATGTGAAACATCAGACCAGCTCAGACTGGAGAACTGTCTGTGAAGGGGCTGTCGACAGAATGAAAAGCAAGGAAAGATGCTTTCATGGAGGGGAGGAGTCTAAGGAGCCCAGACAGTCAGATGGAAAGCAGGATTTTTGACAGGAAGACACAAATGTGGCATTCCTGAAAAACTAAAAACAAAACACAGTAAAAAGCCACACAGAACCCACAGTGTGATCTGTGGCATGGCACCCTTGTACATTTTATTGTCTGGATCACTGTCTATGGTTACGTAGGATGTTAACATGAGGGAGAAGCTTGAGAAAGGTATGTGGGAACTCTTGTGCTACTGTTCTGTACCATCTGAGAATAAAAAGTTGGAGCCAGGCACAGTGGTACCTGTGTGTGATCCCAGCACCTGAGAGGCAGAGGAAGGAGGCTCAGGAACTAAGGGGCGTCCTCAGTTATGTATTGAATTAGAGCTATCAGAGATGGAAAAAAAGAATAAGAAAATTATATTTTCAGTCAGGCATGCTGAGCCATACCATAATGCTAGCACTCAGGAAGAAGTGAGGCAGGAGGATCAAATCTTCAAGGCCAGACCTCGTCTATAATGATAGACAAGGAAAGAGATTAGGGATGGAAGGAGAGGACAAAGAGAAGGAAGGAAGGAAGGAAGGAAGGAGGGAGGGAGGGAGGGAGGGAGGGAGGGAGGGAGGGAGGGAGGGAAGTAGCATGGTAGCACACACCTGTTATCCAAGAACTGAGGAAGCTAAGGAAGGAGCGTAGCTGTGAATTTGAAGCCAGCCTGGTCAGCCAAGGTTACATAGCAATGCACTGCCTCAACGTATGCATGTATGTTTGCATGTATGTTTGCATGTATGTATGTATAAGGGAGTAGCAAGATGGCTTAGCAGGTAAAGGTGCTTGCTGCCTCAGCCTTAGCATCACAAGTTCAATCCCCAGAACCCACATAAAAGTGGAAGGAACTGGGCAGTGGTGGCGCATGCCTTTAATCCCAGCACTCGGGAGGCAGAGGCAGGCAGGTGGATTTCTGAGTTCAAGGCCAGCCTGGTCTACAGAGTGAGTTCCAGGACAGCCAGGGCTATACAGAGAAACCCTGTCTTGAAAAACCAAAAAAAAAAAAAAAAAAAAAAAAAAAAGTGGAAGGAGAAAACTGACTCCACAAATTTGTCCTCTGACCCCCCACATGCATGTCATGAAATGCATATCCATACATACACACGTGTATGCACACAGGTGTACACACAAACACACAAAATAATTTTTTAGTTTTTTTAGGATTAATTTATTTAAGTATATGAGTACAGTGTCGTGCTCTTCAGACACACCAGAAGAGGACATCAGATCCCATTACAGATGGTTATGAGCCACCATGTGGTTGCTGGGAATTGAACTCGGTACCTCTGGAAGAACAGTGGGTGCTTTTAGCCACTGAGCCATCTCTCCAGCCCACAAATAATAATTTTTTTAAACTTTTTTTTTTTTTAAAGAAAAAACAAAAGTGGGGGGCACCTACTCTGAAGTATCAGACAGTGGCTGGCACCGGGTCCTGAACTCAAGGCTTTCCTTGCTTTCTTGCCCAAGGAGCACAGTGCCCTGTGTGCTGAGACTTGAACACAGTTCTGTCAGGAAGAGGTTCTGAACCCTTCACCCAGGGCCTCAAGCAGCCTGTGAACCCTTTCTCAGAACAGTGTTTATGGACTGAATCTTTTTCATGAAAAAAAAAAAAAAAACAAAGACAAAAACATTGGGAAGTAGAAGACAGGGCTGGTGATGGCTCATCGGTTAAGAGCACTGACCACTCTTCCGGGTCCTGAGTTCAGTTCCTTCCCAGCAACTACATGGTGGCTCATAACCATCTGTAATGGGATCTAATGCCCTCTTCTGGTGGGTCTGAGGACAGTGATAGTGTACTCATATACATAAAATAAATAAATCTTAGGGGGAAAAGAAGAAGAAGAAGAAGCAGGAGACAGATTTTCTATCATGAAGAGCCCGTGTGAATAAGTACCAAATAGTATTTGTTACATTTCTTCAGTGGGGGTCAGGGATACTGTTGCATACAAACTACCAGCAGGTGGTGATGTAACTCTCTACAAACAGTAGAGGGTGTGAGACTGGCGTGTACAGCCTGCAGGGTGCATAACATGTCCTGTAAAGACTATTATGATGGTTTATCTGTGTTGTATATGGTATGTGTTGATGCATGGGACATGAATGGTGTGTATCTGTATAATGTATACAACACATTCTGTGTTGTGTGTGCAGTGTGTGCATGTGCCATGTATAGAGTGTAGCACATGGTATGTCTGTGAGGTGTGTGGTGCACATCTGACGCACATGTGTCATGTGGTGTTACTATAACATGTGCGTGCATGCATTGGAGCTGACAGCGTCCCTCTCTCCCACCCCACCCCACCCCACCTCTCAACTAGGCAGCCAGATGCTTCCTGCATCCCTCTCCCATCCCCCCTCAGCTCTCCTGAAGCTATTGTCTCTCTGCTCCATTCCTAGCCAGAAATTAACAGGGCGGGGTAAGAAAGCCCTGCAAAGACCATGGAACCGATACCGAGCCTGGGATGTTTTTCAAGATTCCTGGAGAAAGATGGTTCTCAGTGTCTCCTTTCCCTAGCCTTTGCTGGGTGGTGCTTTACTGCTTTTCAGGAAGACTGACATCATTCTAGCGATTTCCTTCTTGCCAGTGTATGTCTCTCTTTGTCTCTGTATGGTTTGTGTGTGTGTGCACGCGCGCGCACTCTATACATGGTGCATACTAGAATTGAACACAAGCCCTTGTTCATGCATTAAATAAACACTAAACCACTGGGTTATATCCCCAGTTCAACATATGCATTTGAGAAGAGGACTCTAGACAGGATGAAGAACCAGAAGGAGGATGTCAGACCCACTTCCACACACATCTAGGACACATGCTGGAATGAATCTTCCCTAGTTCTTTTTTTTTTTTTTTTTTTTTTTTTTGGTTTTTCAAGACAGGGTTTCTCTGTGTAGCCCTGGCTGTCCTGGAACTCACTCTGTAGACCAGGCTGGCCTCGAACTCAGAAATCCACCTGCCTCTGCCTCCCAAGTGCTGGGCTTAAAGGCGTACACCACCACTGCCCAGCTTCCCTAGTTCTTAAGATAAACCAGGAAAGAGAACCCACCTCTCCATGTTTGTATAAAGTAGTTCTCCTCTGAAATCTTACAAACCCAGTCCAGTCTCTCCTGAGAAACCACAACAGGGCAGAACCCCAAGCCATAGCAGGAGCTGCAACCATCTCTTGTCTCTCCTACTCCTGGACCACCTGACTCACAGACATTAAAAGCTGCACCATGAAAGGCTGCTCCCACACACTGACAGGGTGGACTTGGCTCACCAGCACAGACCTTCAGGGACTCAGTGTAGGCAACTCATCTATAACTCCTTGTCAAGGTTCAGTAGAGGTAGTTAATGCTCTGGAGATAGCTTGCAGTTTATTCTGATGATCGCTTACAATTCAAATCCAGATTTCACCATCGAACCTGGGCGACCCTGTGCAAAGTCACTAAACCTGCCTATACTGCCATCTCTATCAACAATTAAGGCCAATTCTTCCCACCAATTGATTCGCTCACCTGTGAATCTTCATAATCCAGTATTTTATTCTCTCTTTTTAATCATGCTGGTGATCAAAACAGCGCCTCATAACCATCAGGCAGACGCTGGACCACTGACCTATATCCCGAACTCTTACTGATGCTAAGCAATATAAGCATCGAGCGCCCTTAATCCCACATCTTTGGAGACAGAAGCAGATGATCTCTGAGAGTTCAAAGCCAGCCTGGTCAACATAATTAAGTTCCAGAGCAGTCAGGGCTACATAGTGAGACCCTGTCTCAAAAAATGAACAAACAAATAAAACCCCAGCAAAACAACGTAGAAATAATATCAAAACATCAAGGACAATATTAATATTGCTTACTGTGTGCCAGGCCCAGTGCAAAGTACTTGATACATAAATAATAGTATTTTCTTTGATTGTCCTGGATCAAATGTAGAGTTTCACACATGCTGGACATATGTCCCACCAGTGAGCCACACCCCAGCCCAGCATCCGTGATCTTCACCCTCACAATATATTCAACTTTTCAAAAGTAGAAAGTGAGGCCCAGGGGAGCTGAGTGCTGTGGATTGTCTGAACTGTCAGAGGAAATCTCTGCTGGCCACTGCAGCAAGGGCGCTGGTCTAGCAGTCTCTTCCTTCATGTGAGAAAGAAATGGGCTTTCTTCACTGAGGTTGGGAAAAATGGAAGGTTCAGAAGAAGTTGGATTGACATTCACGTGCTGTTTCCTATTGACCCAGGGTATTGGCTCTAATGTTGATGGCACATTCATTGCACACACAATCAAAAAGCACATCATGAAGTGAGAGACTGAGTTGCCTCCATGTGGTATCGAAATGAAGGACACTGTCCAAGCAGTTCCTGAGGAAATGGCATCCTGGGAATTATTAAAAACAGCAATCTAAGCCGGGCGGTGGTGGCGCACACCTTTAATCCCGGCACTTGGGAGGCAGAGGCAGGCGGATTTCTGAGTTTAAGGCCAGCCTGGTCTACAGAGTGAGTTCCAGGACAGCCAGGGCTACACAGAGAAACCCTGTCTAGAAAAAAACAAAACTAAAAACACACACACACACACACACACACACACACACACACACACACAACCAAAAAACAGCATTCTATTTCTCTAGGAAATAATTCTTTTATTTTCTGGTGGTTTGGTTTTGTTTTTGTTTTTTGTCTTGACGACAGAGTCTCCCTAAGTAGTGCAGGCTAGCCTTAAACTCAGGATTCTCTCACCTCAGCTTCCCAAGAGCTGGGGTTTAACTGGCATGTTCCACCATGCCAGACTCAAGATGGCTCAGCAGGTAAAAGTGCTTGCTGCTAAGCCTAAAGATCTGAGTTTGAGCCCCAGGACACACGTGTAGAAGGAGAGAATCAGCTCCCAAAGGTTATCCTCTGACCTCCTCTTGTGTGATGTGTCATGTACACACACACACACACACACACACACACACACACACACACACAATAAATAAATCTAATAATTTTAAAGCAAATCACCATCTCTTTGACCGAGTGTAGTGAGAGTGGTGATTTTTACAGAAACCACGTTCTGCTCTCGATTTGGAAGCTCACGGCTTCAGATAACAAGGCATTGTTAAAAGACAGTGAGGGCATTCCACCTGGTATAGCTCTGAGTCAGCACTTTGCTGACATTTCAGCTAGAGGATTTTTGCCAGCCCCTTTAAAGGTATTAGAACTTTCCTTATCCTGAGTGAAACCGACAAGGGCAAGCAATGGAGATTTGTTTTTGCAACAGGAGATGAAATCCGAAGGAGGGTAGGGATGACAGACAAGGAGAGGTAGAAGAAACAAGGGAGAGAGAGGATCATTCTAGGGTAGGATCCAAGACAGTAGAGCAGACTAAAGGCCCGAGAGTTCCTGCTGGGACAGAAGCCCTAAACTCTGCATACAGAAATGCTAGGGCCAGAAAACGGTCATTGCCAGCCAGCTCTCAGGGGACCAGCAGGCCCGTGAGACTCTCACTGGCCTCGTAGCCCGAGATTCAAAGGGAAAGTCTGCCCTAATCTTCTTACCACACCTCCCCCAAGACGCAGGGTCCACATGTAAACAAATGAGCTCACTGCCCACAGGCCCCTCCTGGGCATTCTCTCCCTGAGACGGGTCCAGGTCCCCAGAGGCTTCTTCTCCTCTCCTAGAACCAAGGGCATCTGGATGTTGACAGCTACCACCACCTCTGAGAAGGGAAGACCCTGGAAAAGCTATCTCCTGCCTGCCTTTCCACGGCTTTTCCCACGCGGCCTCCTCACAATGGAGCCAGACCAGACCCTGTTGCTGAGGGAACCAGCAGCCAACAGCCCAGCCCCCTTCTCCACAGAAATAGCCTGGGGATTAAATTGCTCTAATCTCCCAGCTTCAGAGGAAGCTGAGCTCCCCTTGACCCAGAGGAAGTAGAAGCCAGAGGCCCTCGCCCTTTTCCCCATGCCCCCTTTTCCCCATGCCCCATCTCCACCTCTCTCCTCAGAAAAAGAGACCGAAAACCTCCCAAAAGGAGAGCAACACCTCTACCCCCTTATCACAGGACGGGTTGCCAATGCCAGGCCGTGAGGCTGTTAGGGCTCTGGTTTCTTCCAGAGCCCAAGAACTAGCAGGAACTGGCTTCCCTCTGGGAACCTGGAGTTCCCAGATTTTCTGACTCATTTTCTGTGAACTCTACACAAGAAAGCACCTGGGGCTGCAAGTGCTGTCCAACTCAGGGGCTTTGTCTCCGACACCATGTCTTCTCTCTCTCTCTCTCTCTCTCTCTCTCTCTCTCTCTCTCTCTCTCTCTCTCTCTCTCTCGGATAATAAGTCTTGGGCATGTGGGGGGACTCAAGAGCTGTTCACCCCTAAGCTGTACACTGTTGTTCAGGGGAGGCCTTTTTTAAAAAAGAAACACCATGCCCTGCTGGACGGTGGTGATTCTGGCCTTTCATCCCAGCACTCCGAAGTCAGAAGCAGGAGGATCGCCAAGAGTTCAAGGCAAGCACAGTCTTTGTAGTAAATCCCAGGACATACAGGGCTACCCAGAGAACCCCTGTCTCAAAAAACGAAAACAAACAAACAAAAAACAACAAAAACCATCTGCACCATGTAACCTTGCAAACATACATGGAGTCTGTCTGTCTAGGGAGGGACTTGGGAGAAGTATTTTTGAAGTGCTCTGCCGAGTACAGGGAAAGACAGTTGCAGCTTGTCCCGGTTTACTCTATACACTATTGACAGACTTCTGCTTTTGTTTGTTTGTACCAGATAGAGCGGCACATACCTTTTTTTTTTTTTTTTTTTTTTTCGAGACAGGGTTTCTCCGTGTAGCCCTGGTGAAAGACCTCTGAGCTGGAGAGACCCTTTCTCAAGTCTCGGGATGGCGCGACCCCCCAAGAACTCACGAAAGACTGTCCTTGCTGCAATCACATGAGGTTTAATCGGGGGACCAGTGCACTGGGGTGGAGCTCATAACCCATGCAGGGGCAGAGGAGTCCGATCCCAAGCAGCTGAAGTCAGGGGTATTTAAAGGAAAAAACCACAAAGCAAGGGAAAACACAAAGCAAGGGGTGGGGAACGGAAAGAATTTGCGTTATGGGGAAGTACAGAATGTTCTAAGTTAGTCACAAGGCAGTTGCACAAACATTTTTATGCTTAGCTAGTTCCTGAAACGTTGTGCCTCTGGCCCTGGGGCCAGGCCAAGGTCACCGGTTTCTTAGGGGAAAGAATGCAGCTGGGTGGGGTTTGATAATTTCAGTCCTATTTCTGTTTCTGGCTCCAAGTTTGCTAGGGGTCTAACTTTCCTCATAAGGGGGTCAGGTCTTTCATTCCCCACTTCTTCTAGTACCTAGTTCTAATCTTAGAACTATATTTCTGTATGGTCCCA
>CM052715.1:49279148-49309592 GCA_028551405.1 Uromys caudimaculatus
AGCCTTTCTCTAAGCTTGCTCATGGAGTCCCTAATGGCTCCTGTGTGATCAACATAAAAGCAACATTCTTCTTTTAAGGCTGCACATAATCCTCCTTCTTTTAGGAATAGCAAATCTAACCCTCTCCTGTTTTGTAGAGCTACTTCTGATAGGGAGGTTAAGGATTCTTCCAGGCTACTGACAGACTTTTCTAAAGCTTAAAGGTCCTCATTCATGGCCTCAGCGAAGTTCGCTCAATCCTCTCTCTAACTGCAGTGGTCCATTGACCAGGGCTGCGGTCTCTGTTCCTACACCAGCCGCTACCCCTAGCCCAAGCATGACTGCTAGGGTCAAAGATATAGGTTCTCTTTTGAATCGGGTGGGTCGGAAATCATATTCATCAATAACCACGTCTTCAGGATGATAATAGACTCGAGGAACAAGCTGGACCATAGTACAAAAATCAGTAGACTGGTTGAAAACAGAAGTAGAGACACAAGGGGTTAATCTAGTACTGCATATCCACCATTTGTTATATCCTGGCAAGCGGTTTAAAATATAGGGGCCAAAAGTCAACAATAGGAGAACAGTTAAGGTCTTAACAAGGTAAATATGAGAGCTGTTAACTAAGATGTTAAACCAAGACTTGAACCAGCCCTGAATCTGTTTCCTCTCTCTCTCTTCCACTTGGCTAACCCTACTTACTCTCACCTTGGCAACTGAATCTTTAACAACCCCAGAATATACAAAAGCAACACTCTTCAGCTAAGGCAGCAAATAGCCCTCCTTGCTGGAGGAAAAGTTAAGTCTAATCTCCTCCACTTCTATAGTAATACTTCCAATAACGAAGTCAGTGATTCCTTAAGATGACTGATGGTTTTCTCTTTGTAAGACCAATGCTGAAGTCTTGGTGACTGCCCCAGCCACCCCAATCACAACAGAAGGGAGACAGTGAGTGCTGTCTAAAGGTACTACAAACAGTCATGATAAAGGTCAAGAGATCCTGAGCATGAGCAGATTGTCCATCTTCTGTACCATCTAGCAGGGGGTCTCTGGAGAGCAGGGCATCTGCAGGTTTCACACGAGGAGTGTACACCCAGGCCTCAATACCGTCTACCTTGAGGACTGTGGGAGTAACTAGCAGTGCCAGGAAGGGTCTTTTGTATCTGGGTTCCAGCGACTGTGTCCGATGTCTCTTTACATAGATCCTGTCACCAGTCTGAAAGCGGTGAGGAGTCTCTGGCACCCCTGGAGCACCTAAGGCAGACAGTTTGGGTCAAATCTCATGCTGTGGGATACCTCTTGGGAGAGATCAGTGTACACCAAGGGAGTTGGGGTACCACACAGGATCTCAAAAGGGGTCAGGTTAAAATGGTAGGGGGTGTTCCGAACTCGGAACAGGGCCAAGGGGAGGGGCACCACCCAGTCCGAGCCAGCCTCCAAGGTCAATTTAGTTAAGGTCTCTCTACCTGCCCTGAGCTTTGGGGACAGTTTCCAATCTGTCCCCAGTACTTTTGCCACACCCTGGCTTACCTGACAAAAGCAGAACCATTATCTTATCCACTTGCCTTGGGCACTCTAAACCTCAGGGAAATTTCTTCTTGGAAACCATGGCAGCTGCTTCCTGCTTGGTGAGGAATGTTTCAGCCCATCTAGAGAAAGTAGCTATTAACACCTGAAGGTATTTGTAGCCACATTTTCCTGGCTTAACTTCTGTAAAATCGACCTCTCAATATACTCTAGGCTGTTCCCCCTAGGTCTTTTGCCCTGTTTATTCTTGGCTGCATAAGCACTCACTTGCCTGCAAATCTTACACTGTCCTACCATCTTTCTGACCCAAAACCTGAGTCCTATATACTCTAGGTCCCTTAACTGCTTGGACATGGACACGCTTTTTATCCCATAAATGAGTGCATCTGTGCATTTGGCCTAGTAAGTCTTTTGCTTGCTTGCTTTCTTCCTGATGTCCTGGGCGTGAATAATACTCACGCTTACTGGCTTCATTTGGACATCTAAGAGATCCAGGATTTGTCTGTTTCCTCTGGTGTGAGCAGTCCTCTCTCTTAGCATATAGCTCTGTGGTCATGGGATGTGGCAAAGGCATACCTGTTATCCGTAGATGTCGATTTTAAAACAGGTAGCCTCGACTTTTGGTAGGGGTCCGAGAGGTCTCTCCTTTTGGGCCAGCTTGTTGTGGCCTGTCGGGCAGGAAATGTATCTGGGCCCCTGTTTTGGAGAGTATGTCTCACCCCAACAGAGGGTCGGGACAGTCTGGGGTAACCTTAAATGAATGGGTCCATCCCAGCCCATCCCTAGGTCCACTGTTCTTCGGGTAGTCCATGAATACATTTTGGTGCCAACGGCTTCTTGGACCAAAGATCTTTTCTTGAAATGGGGCCATCAGCTTGGAGGATGAGCGTTGAGCCCCTGTGTCCACCAAGAATTGAGTGGGTTTCTCCTCCACTCTCAGAGTTACCCTGGGTTCGGGGAGGAGGTCTCCCCTAATCACTGTCGTCACTCAGAGTTAACACCTTTTGCTCCTTGGGGCGCTTTTCTCAAGGCCTGGGATTCCTTGCTCCCGACTTCTGTTAGGACACTCTTAGGCCCAATGGCCTCAGTCAGTTCTGAGACTGAAGGCAGGTATATTTTTTTTTCCAATCTGCTTACATGCAAGCAATAAGGTCAGTTCTAGGTTGCAATACAATAAATGCAAATAGCCAAGGAATGAGCAAGGCAATAAGCAAAAGTCCGTGATCATTCCGGTGATGCTGTTTCTGAGGGCGTGTCAGGATGACTGAAGTATCTGAGCCTACTTCCTTGTCCAAGCCCAAAATCAGATTCTCAACTGAAGCCTACTTCTTCTGTTACACCCTAAGATTAAAATTCTTTTTTTTTTATGATTTTTTAAAATTTATTTATTTATTTATTTATTTATTTATTTATTATATGTAAGTACACTGTAGCTGTCTTCAGACGCCCCAGAAGAGGGCATCAGATCTCATTACGGATGGTTGTGAGCCATCATGTGGTTGCTGGGATTTGAACTCATGACCTTCGGAAGAGCAGTCGTTGCTCTTAACCGCTGAGCCATCTCTCCAGCCCCAGATTAAATTTCTTACCTGAACTTACTTCCCTGTTCTAGCCTAAGATTAGATTACTGCCTGAAGCCTGTTTCAGCACTTCTTGTACATTCCTTTCCTGTTGCTTTTCTTCCTCTTTTTTCCTTTCTCTGCTCCTTCTCTTCTCCTGTCTCCCTGCCATCGCAGACCTTCTCAGCAACTTGCACTAACTCTCTTGACAGCCCACTCTTTTCTAGCCTCTGAAGCTTTTCTGTTATCTCAAGCTAGTCCCTGAGACCTGCCAATGGAGTCTGGTGATGGACCTTCAGGTTAGATGCCCCTTACCTTCTGCCACAGTCAGGAAAAACCGGATGTAGATGACGGTCTGGTCAATCGATGGTGTCTGAGGGGGCATTCCTTCTAACTTCACCTTAGGTGGGCTGATGAGTAAATAATACAGTTTTAGAGAGATTAATTGACCCCTTGGAACCTCCCACTCTTCCCTCTGGTAAAGAGGGGTGGGCCCATAGGGACCAGGGTAAGGGGATATAGAGGAGGAGAGTCTTGGAGTAACAGGTCCACTTGCCTCTGTAATTTAGTGGCGTGGGCTGCTTGCACAGCTCTGGAGAAAGCAGGAGCTAGTTTTTATGGGGCTTTTTGGTTTTGCTTTTATTTTCTGGTTTTTTTTTCAGTAGTGTCAAGGATAATTTACCTTTCAACCCACTAGTTCCGTTTCTGTGAATCTATCTTTCAAGAACAATTAGATGCATGTAAAAGCGTATACAGGTTTTAGTGTCATTTGTAATAAAGTAGCCTCATAAATGTTTTTCAAAAACTAGAGGAACACAAAGTAGGGCAGGGAAGGCAGGGGATGGGTCTGGAAGGAGTCGGAAGGAAATGATCAAAATATGTTGTGTGGCCGGGCAGTGGTGGCGCACGCCTTTATCCCAGCACTCGGGAGGCAGAGGCAGGCAGATTTCTGAGTTCGAGGCCAGCCTGGTCTACAGAGTGAGTTCCAGGGCAGCCAGGGCTACACAGAGAAACCCTCTCTGGAAAACACACACACCCTGCCCCCCCCAAAAAAAGTTGTATGGAACTCTCAAAGAATTAATAAAATATTTTTTTAAATAGAGGGACAGTTTAATAAATGATGATTGTTCATGAAATGAAATACTCTTTATTACAAAAGTCACTTTTTAAAGACTACCTACCTGTAATCCCAGCATTTGTTAGACAGAGACAGGAAGTCACTCAGGATCAGAACCAGCCTGGACTATGTAGCTTTCAGGCTAGCCTGGGCCCATCAGACTCCTTTGTGGTCAGAGTCTTACTATGTAGGCTTCACTAGAAGAAACTCACAGTCTTGACCAGACCGGTCTCAGACACTCAGAGATACCCACTTGCCTCTGTCTCCTGAGTGCTGGGAATAAAGGTGGGCACTATCATAGTGGCAAACGATAAATAAGTCACTTTTTAAGCTAGACATGGTGGCACACACCAGTACTTGAGGCAAAGTAGCGTCAGGAGTTGGATGCCTGCCACCCAAATAAAGAAATACTGTTTTCAAGGAATATGTAAAGCCCATTATATCTTTCTTTCCTACCACCCTACCATCCTCCAGGACATCTATCTAGCTCTCAAAACCTATGTGTGTATCTCATAGGAGTATACCCTTCCTAACCCACCTTGATTCTATCGTAACCCCCTTAGGTGTTGCAGGGTCCCCTTCCCCCTACCCCCATTGCTTTTAGCATTTTATCTCAGTGACAACCTCTGGGGCAGTTGCTTACTTTATTATTCTTTCTCATGTACTATTTTGGAGTTGCGCGTAGAACAGAGATCTGCCCGTGAACATGTGACCCCGTGTATATGTAAGAGCGAGCACTGGGGATTCCAAGCCGCCTGCAGGCTGAGCCGTGACTCATACATCTTCCTTGTCATCTCTACAGTCTCAGTATTACCCACAACCCCTCATTCTGCTGAATCTGTTCTGGTTGCGTAAGAACCTTCTGAGTGTTCAGTACTCTTCAAACTGGCTCTCCCTGCTGCGTCCAGTGGACTCAGAGCATCATCCTTCTCCTCTGGGACGCCCAGATCCAGACGCGTTTGAGTCGCTGGCTATGGGATACTCCCACTGGGTTTTTCCATTCTCGGAATTTGTCACATTTGTTCCCGTTGCTGCTACTTGGGGCAGGGGCAGTGTCCCTACCATTGCTTTCCTCCTGAGCAGCTCTGCCTTTGCTGGACCATCTGCTTGCAGCTTCTTGTCCCTTCAACTCATCCTCTGCTCAGCTCCTCTTAGGTTCTCTTTATCCCATCTCCCATTCTCCGGAGCCGCCATTTGGCGTTTAAGGAGGCCATCATTTAATGAAGCACTAGTTTCTTATCCTACTACGAGGATCCCTTCTTGATTTGATCCCAACCCATCCATCTTCCTGTTTTATGTCGCAGGACTTCCTAATTAATGTCCACTAACTCCTGCCAAATTGGGACCTGTGCTACTCCTGGGACACAGTCTGTGTCCTTGTGATTTCTCCACTTACCACCTGTGAGACCTTGGATAATTTATGTGACCTCTGCAAGCCCAGCCCCCCATCTGCAGAATGGAAGTAATGTTAACAATGCCTTCTTCTTCTTCTTCTTTTTTTTTTTTTTATTAGCCTATGCATTTGAATTAAAGCAAGAAAGTAATTAAGCCCTGCTTAATATCTATACTCCACTGAACACAAGTTACTAACTAGGTCTCTATTTCTTTTCTTTTCTTTTTTTTTTATTTATTGATAGATATTTTATTTACATTTCAAATGTTTCCATGTTTCCAGGTCTCCCCTTGGAACTCCCTATCCCCTCCCTCTCCCCCTGCCTCTATGAAGGTATTCCCCTACCCACCCACCCAGCCACTCTCGTCTTCCCTCCTTGGCATTCCCCTATACTGGGACATCTAACACCCTCAGGCCCAAGGGCCTCTCCTCCCCCTGGTGGCTAACAAGGCCCTCCTCTGCCACACATGTGGCAATGCCTTCTTTATAGAGGTTGTTGTGAACACAAAGCAAAGCATGAATGAAGCAACTGTTGTTTATCTGTTTATAATTCTGGGACTGGGGCCAAGCTCAGCAAGGACAGCTAGCTCAGCCCTACACCCAACAGTGTAAACTGAAAGTATTAACCGGAACTAGAAGACCCAGTTCAACAGTTCTCAAACAGCTGACAACTCAGTGCCATGGTGGTCATGGCAGTGTCACCTATTGCCCCCCCTACCACTGGGACTTTCCAGGTGGCTTCTTGGACTTTGTAACAGCATGTCACCTATGGTAATGACAGTGCACGTCTTTAATCCTAGGATTCGGAGACAGAGACAGATGTATCTCTGTGAGTCCTAGGCTAGCCTGATCTATGTCAGGAGTTCCTAGTGCATGGGTCCCTAGTACACGGGCCAGCCAGGGAGCTACAGAGTAAGACTCTGTCTCAAAATAAATAAGCAAGCAAAAAACCTTCCTCTCAAAGGCAAGGCTGAAGTCTAACAAAGGGTCACTCCCACCATCTTCTGTTTGTTTGGTCTTTGGCCAACTCAGACTAGAGTCGGAGGGGGAGACAGTGTCCCTCTCCAAGAGGCCCCGACATGACCACAGAAGGAAGAAAGAATTGATATTGACACAAGACAGCCCCCCAGGGTTCCTGCCATCCCCAATCTTGGCTAGAGGAAGGCCTGTAACATTGATTTGTCACAAGATGGCTTGGATAGCTGCCAGGAACCAGGATTTGACTTTTCCCCCTGATGTGATTAGTCATGACATTCCAAGCAAACATTAAGCTCTTTGAGGGCAAGACTCATATCCACAGTACACACCTTTTTACTCCCCCACACAGATTTACATAGCACAAAGGCCCCCATAAATATGTGCCACGTGATTTACTTTCCTCCGGCAGCCCTGGGATTGGAAGGAGAGCATAAGAGTTGCTTTCATTGAATTTTTGTACCAGGGCAGGCTCAGCAGGCTCCTGGGAGACTCAGAGAAACAGCCCTTTGTTCTCCAGCCCTGCCCAGAGCTGGGCCAGAGCCTTCCAGAAGGGTGAGCTCAGTGAGCAGGCTGAGGCCTGCGGAGGGCACGTTGAGGAAATTCCATTCAAGACCCTCATTTCCGAAACTGTGCTGTGATTAGTCTGGCTTTGTGCAGGTCCCCGTTCAGCAGCCGAGAGGCCAGCTGAGGGTCATAAAAAACACCAGGGATATACAAAGGCAGGCCCCTTTACAGCCCTAAACAGGAGGTTAAAGGATTTGCTCTTTATTTACCTCAGCCTGAAAACAATTATCCCAATTACTTAAAGAAAAAAAAATTTTCCCCTAAAGATTGTATTTTTAAGTTCATCTCTTACCCAAAGCTGGGTGCATTATGTTTGTTTGTTTGTTTGTTTGGGGGTTTTGGTTTTTGTTTTTTACTTTTCTCTTTGGTTTCAAGGACATACACTCTGTCTCGATGGCAGGAAGGACGGCCTGGGGTCACAGGTTAGAGGGCTGGGGAGGTCAGGGGCCACCCAATGGTTGCCAAATTGAACATCAAACTATTGCTCCAGGCCTGGGCCCTCCATGGAGGTCTAAGCTGAGGGCTGATGCTGCAGTTCAAAGGTCACCAATCTGGTTGACTTGGCTTAGGGTTCAGTCTTAAGTGGCCCAGTACATCGCCACCAGCCTCATGGGTGCGGTGTGGGGCGTGTGTGGTGGGACTCAAATACTGGGCAACGCAAAGCTTCAAAGCTGTGTACGTTCACACTGGTTTGGAAGAGGAAGATTTTCAGGATGGGTGTCAGGGACAGAGGAGGCCCGGTTGACTCTCAAAGGCCGGTAGGCTTCTGTCCAGTCTGCCTAACTGTGGAGTACCAAGGACCAGCTAAGAGCTCGATCTTCAGGGCCCACTCGGTGGCAAGCAGTTTAGCTAAGTTCTCAAAGGTCCTGAAGTGGACTCCACGTTCTTCTACTTCCTAGAAAGGGGAGGGGAGGCTAGAGAATGAATTGCAAAGCAAAAGATCCCAGCTCATCACAAACATTATAAAACCTATCATAAGTTTATTTATACATTTATATTTATTAACACTTATATTAATTTATATATATATATATATATATATATATATATATATATATTTTTTTTTTTTTTAGATGGATTCTTACTGGCCTAGAGCTTGCTATGTAGACCAGGCTGGCTTTAATCACACAGAAATCGGCCTGCCTCTGCCTCCCAAGTGCTAGAACTAAAGGCTTGGGCCGCCACACCTGCTTATTATTATGTTTATTAACTGTGCTAAGAAACACTGTTGAGCTGGGCTTGTAATTCAGTTGGCAGAGCATTTGTCTAGTATGAATGAAGCCCTGGGCTCCACCCCAACGCTGCACACACTGATCCCAGCATCCGCTAGACAGAATCGAGAGGTGAAAGTTCAAGGTCATTCTCAGCTGTTGGGAACATGCCTGGTGCGGTGGGATGAAGCCCCACGTGTCTGGGGGGGGGGGGCTGCGGCTCTGGGTGGGACAGGAGACACTTGGGAAGTGGCCTCGTGTCTTCCCACACAGTCCGATGGGCAGGTAGGGGCTATGGGAAGCCTTTGTGGGCCCTGCCCTGAGTGGGGGAGGGGGTCATTCTCGGGGAACGTGCAGCAGCCGTCTTGGTGGGTTCTATAGCCCAGGGCACCACAGTCGCAGGAGAGTGCTGCAGACGGACAAGCCAGAGCGCAGCTGGGGTTCCACCGAGACCGGGTTTCAGCGGCTTGGGGCACGGGGCTAGCTGCTTAGGCTTGGGTGAATGGACAAGGCTCCTTAATCAAGGGCCGGATCTCTCGCTTTCCACGGTGGGCCCAGATGAAGAGACAGTCTATAATTCTAAGACATTTATTTTCATTGTGTGGAGTGGCCTGGATGGCATTGTACCCCCACCTTTCTGGGAGAGGTGAGGCAGATATAGCAACTGGGAAGAGGCGTGGCTAAGCCTCTAGGTGTCTCATTAACATGAGGATGGCTTGGGGCTGTGTGGCCATGCCTCTACCTGAGGAGGGGTGGTTCTTGACCTTGACTGGAGCCAAAGCCTCCGGAGAGCTTTCGCATAGTTTTTTAGTCTCTTGTGCATTGTTCCACGGGGTCGCCCAGATTTTATGCCTGTGCTCAACCGGGTGCCAAATTGACTGCCTGTCACAGATCACTGCCCCATACTCAGCTGTACAGCTAGTTCAAGGCCAGCCTGGGATGGATAAAACCTAGTTCCAAAATGCAGAGAGGGGGAAAAAAAGGAAAAGATACATCATAAGAACAAAGTTAATAGTTATTGTGTAGAATAATTCTACACACACGCACACACACAGACAGAGACAGAGCAATTGGGATGTAAAGTAAATAAATGAATAAACAAATAAATAAGTAAATAGCAGCTATTGCTAGCAACCCATGGTGGTGCACACCTTTAGTCCCAGCCCCCTTGGGAGATAGAGAGACATTGCACATGTGTGCATGCAGGCAAAATGTCCATACATATAAAATAGAAACAAGCAAATAATCTCCAAAAGCTATGATAAAAAAAAAAAAAAAAAAAAAAAAAAAAAAGCAGCTATTGGCCACAGGAGTCAAAGAACTCATTAAAGTCTGGTATGGTGGTTGGGGGGGTGGTGCTCAGTGGTAAAACTTTGCCTAGCATGCCCAAGGCCCTGAGTTCAATCCTCAGTACTGGAAGAAAAAAAAAATAATAATAAGGTCTGAGCAACAGCTCTCAGTCTGTTCAGGAGTTTAGTAACAATCCATGGTATGTTTCTCCCTACCAGTCTAAATTATTCCTTTCCATGTGAGGGTCCAGGGAACTGATACCTGAAAAGCACCTCAGGTGATTCTGGAGACACTTTATAGGTAGTTCTTGCCCACATTTTAAGAAATACTTTGTGTGTCATCGAAAGATGCTTGTCACCAAGCCTGTCAACCTGAGGTAAACCTCCTTATCTGAGGAAATCAGTGTCTACTCATTGCTCTGTCAACTCCTCACTTGCTCCACAGCGATCACATACCCAGAGACACACACGTGCTCACACAAAGACATAAATGTAAGTGTTGTAAAATAAGTGTTTTGTGTACTTCCTGAGCTAAAGAGAAAGGACTGCAATTATTAAATAGCCCCCCTGCCCAGTCCGCACCCCTCAGAGGCCATCTCTCTCCTTTCTTCCTGCTCCTGTTTCATTCTTGGCGTGCATCAAAACCAGAGCCTTGTGCGCCAGAGAGATGGCTCAGAGGTTAAGAGCACTGACTGCTCTCCCAGAGGTTCTCAGTTCAAATCCCAGCAACCACATGGTGGCTCACAACCATCTGTAATGGGATCTGATGCCCTCTTCTGGTGTGTCTGAAGCTACAGTGTATAAAATAAATACATATTAAAACAAAAACAAAAACAACCTGGAGCCTTGAGCAGGCTGAACTTGCACTCTGACGCTGAGCTCTACCCCAGGCCGAGGCCTTTTCTGAAGTTGTGCAATGTTCGTGTTGCAGAGCATCACAGGCTGGCTGAGGTTCCAAGCCGGAGTTTGCTCTCCACATGTCTGTCTATCACCCGTGGGCTAGCAGGTAACCAAGCCTTGTCCTCCTGCCTGCTAATATTCTACCAGCCAAACAAGCGTGGCCACACATAACATCTTTCCGAGGAGAGAGCTGATATTAGACACTGTCTCAGAGGCAAATGCTTTCCATAAACCAAGAGCCCACAGAATATGGCCTGCAGGCTTTAAATTGGGTCTGCAGTCTAAGTTTATATAGCCTCTGAAACATATGAATGGCTTTTACATTTTTTACAGGCTGTAGAGTGAAATAACAAAGTGAGCATTCAACAGAGACTCTGTGTGGCTCACAAGGCCCAAAAAGTTTATAGCCTGGTGCTTAAAGACAGAAGTGTGCGGATTGTGCCATGTGCCTTCCAAACGGCAAGGGATGGTTTCAGATGCAGCATTACCACACAGAGGTGGGTGGTTTTATATGTGTGTTTCTTTTCAAGTCAAAAAAATTTAAAGATGATTCTCTGAGCTGAGGGAGGAGGTGTATGTAGCTTTGATGGTAAACACATTCCATGCTCTGGGCTCCATCTTTACTACCAAAAAGAAAAAGAAAGGAAAAAAACGGATTATTAACAACAGAGTAGGAGCCAGTAAAATAGGGAAATTGAAAAAAAAAAAAAAAAAACAAAACAATCAAGTGAACAAAACCCCCAAAGTTAAGAGGAGTAGTGCTGGGTAAAGGTGATGGACCGTCCAGGTGAAGAAGGGTCTTTGAAAATAAAGAGTGGGGCCTGGAGAGATGGCTCAGTGGTTAAGAGCACTGACTGCTCCTCCAGAGGTCCTGAGTTCAATTCCCAGCAACCACAGGGTGGCTAACAAACATCTGTAATGGAATCCGATGCCCTCTCCTACTGTGTATCTGCAGACAGCTGCAGTGTACTCATACAAGTAAAAAATAAATAAATCTTAAAAAAAAAAAAAAAGAAAGAAAGAAAGGAAGGAAGAAAGAAAATAAAGAGTGGAGGGTAGGAACATATTTTCCCTTCTACTCACCTTAGATTCAAGCCTAAGGTCCCTGTGACAAAAGACAGACCTGGAAAAAAAAACAAAAAACAAAAAAACAAATAAAAAACCACATGCAAAGTTAATTATGAGTTTTGTAGGACATAAACACCTTCAGGAGGAAATGACTCATGCCGTTAAGTCAGCATTTTTATGTTATGTTTGAAGAGTGGACCATTGTATGAGAAAGCTAAATGAGCTAAATGTGCTGTCTGAAGGCCACACACTGGGAAAACCGGGCAAGGCCTGTTTGTTGGGATTCTTCTCTGTGTCCCTGGGTGGTCAATGGTGTCAAGATGGTACCTCTCACATGAGAAGAGCCTTAGAACCTGCTTCACACCAAGTCGAGGGAAGCCTGCCTAGGGTTTTCTTTTTTTTTTTTTTTTTTTTGGTTTTTCGAGACAGGGTTTCTCTGTGTAGCCCTGGCTGTCCTGGAACTCACTCTGTAGACCAGGCTGGCCTCGAACTCAGAAATCCACCTGCCTCTGCCTCCCAAGTGCTGGGATTAAAGGCGTGCGCCACCACCACAGCCAAGCGCCTTCCTAGGTTTTATAACATTTGGTCAGAGAGGCCTCTCTTTACATGTTCTTTTGCTTTCCAAAATCTTTTCAATTTAATTAATGTATTTTGCAGTTGTGTGTCCTGAGTCATAGTGGCGAGTTTTCAATTAACAAATAGGCATGCCAACCAAGCATGGGTGGGCACGCAGGGCACAAGTCCCTACAATATGCATGAAAGAATCATAAAATAATGTAATGGGACTTAAGAGCTGCCTTAGCAATTAAGGGTGCTTACTGCTTGGGCAGAAGAACAGAGCTCAGTTGCCAGCACCCACACTGGGCAGCAGACCATTGCTTGTAACTCCAAAGGGATATACGTGATGCTTTCTTTCAGCTTCCATAGGCATGTACACACACACACACACACACACACACACACACACACACACACAAATAAAAATAATTTTTAAAAAGAGAGAGAAAGAGCCCAGTGATGGTGGCTCACACCTTTAATCCCAGCACTCACGAGGCAGAGGCAGAGGCAGGCAGTCTCTGTGAGTTCGAGACCAGCCTGGTTTACAGACAGAGCTAGTTCCAGGACAGCCAGAGCTACACAAAGAAATTTTCAGTCTCAAAAAAATGAGAGAGACACAGAGAGAGAGAGAGAGAGAGAGAGAGAAGCAGAATGAAGTTAAAGCTGAATTAGGAGTCTGCAAATTAAAGAGAAGGACAGGCACCTAAAAGTTTCTTGACAAAGAAACACTGTCACAAAGAGAAAGTTAGCACAGAGCCCAGAGGAGGCAGAACAGGTCTGAGCAGAGAAGCTGAAGTGCATGGTATGAAGGAAGAGTTCCAAATATGAAGCCAGACAGATGGTCAGGGGCAAGCTGTGGCAATTTCCTTCAAGCAGACACTGAGGGGGACCCTGAAACAGGGCTGAGCTACATTTTGTACAAAGGTACCCACAGGACACTTCTCAGAGGGGAAAAGGCCCGATGAGCACACAGCCGTGCCAATCAACACAACTTCATCTTCAGTTTTTCCACCCACATAAGCCCCCTAAATCTATGGATTTCTTGATACTTTTTTTTGTTTGTTTGTTTGTTTTCGAGACAGGGTTTCTCTGTGTAGCCCTGGCTGTCCTGGAACTCACTCTGTAGACCAGGCTGGCCTCGAACTCAGAAATCCACCTGCCTTTGCCTCACAAGTGCTGGGATTAAAGGCATGCGCCACCACTGCCCGGCTCCTTGATACTTTAAGGTATATATATATATATATATATATATATATATATATATATATATATATATATATATATATATTCAGTTAAGTTTTAAATATGTCTGAATTCCCCCCCCCTCCAAGATCTGTGATCCTAGTGCTTTTCGCTGAACTCCAGGACTGAGTAGAGAAAGGAGCAACTTAGATTTTACGGATCTGAAGAAGACGCCCACGAAAGCAAACTGTGAGTACGGTAAGCCTTGCTGGCAGGAGCTGATGGGTGGGCAGTGTGTGGTGGAACAACCTGTAATCTTAGCACTCGGGAGATGGAGGCTGGAAGATGGCAAGACTGGGGCTGCCCTGGGCTATGTTGGCAGACTGACTGGGGCAGGGAGTGGAGGGAGCCAATGGACATTTCTGTTTTGACATCTGTCTTAGTCAGGGTTTCTATTCCTGCGCAAACATCATGACCAAGAAGCAAGTTGGGGAGGAAAGGGTTTATTCAACTTACACTTCCACATTGCTGTCCATCACCAAAGGAAGTCAGGACTGGAACTCAAGCAGGGCAGGAAGCAGGAGCTGATGCAGAGGCCATGGAGGGATGTTCCTTACTGGCTTGCTTCCCCTGGCTTGCTTAGCTTGCTTTCTTATAGAGAACCCAAGACTACCAGCCCAGGGATGGCACCACCCACAATGGGCCCTCCCACCCTTGATCACTAATTGAGAAAATGTCATACAGCTGGATCTCATGGAGGCATTTCCTCAACTGAAGCTCCTCTTCAACTGAAGCTTCCTCACCTGAAGCTTTCTCTGGGATAACTCCAGCTTGTGTCAAGTCGACACACAACCAGCCAGGACAACATTCAAATATCAATGTTTTGGAAAAGTGAATTGATGGGATATTCAAAGCCATCCCCTCCCCAACTTTCCAAGGATCTCTTGGTCAAAGCTCAACGAATACGATTCCTTTGTCTTTCCCATCAGCCAGTAGCCCATCCTCCATCATCCCAGCTTCGGCCCTCTCAGGACCCAGAGAAGGGAGGAGTCTGTAGGTGTGCTTTCCAGCTGATGTCCTCAGACATTTGTGATAAAGGAAGATCCTGAGAAAATGTCTGCCAAGATAAAAGAGAAGGAATTAATCTGTTCCCCAGACAGGGCCAGCCTCAGCTGGTTGACAGCTTCATCTCCCCGGGGTTCCCAAGCATTTCTTTTATTTGAGTGCACTGAGTTTTATACAGCACTGTTGGAAGAAGAAGAAAAAAACCACAGAATTGTAGATAATTGGGCAGTAGCAGGCTCTTTCATAGTAACAGATACAGTCTATTATTGTGATAAAAATAAACAGGAAAAAGCTTATTAATTTTTAGGAACAAAGGGCAGTTAGTTCTATTTCTATTCCTTAAATAAATGTTTAGTCCTTTATTCTTTTCCCCACTGATTCTGATGTGTTTGAAAGAGAGGGGGATGCTGCTCTCAAATGCACAACCATCCCTCCATTGAGTGTTCCTGAGGTTCCAGGGGACCCCTAAATGTTGGAGATAATATTATCACTGATGCCACAAAGATTAGCCCAGACTCCACCCTCTTCGCTGCAACCCAAAGCCCCTCTCTCTTTTTTTTTTTTCCCTCCTTTTTTATTTTTGATACTTTATATACATTTCCAATGTTTCCCCTTTTCTGAGTCTCCTCTTTGTATACCCCCCATCCCCTCCCCCCCCCTCTCTTCTAGAAACATCTCAGAAGAGATTTTTCAGTGATTTCCCCTCATGTTTCTCTCATTACTTTTCAAGACTAGGCTATTGTGAAGGTTCTGGAAGCTAGCAGCTATGTTTCTGTATGATCTACCTCAGGAAGCTGAGGGTTTGCTTTGGTTTTCTATTGGCTGCATAACAAATGACCACCGCTGGCTGTTTAAACAAACCCTGATACGAGGCCACAGTTCTTCTTCCAAGTCCGGAAATCCCAGCAGTCTCTACTGTAGTCTCTGCTGGAGCCTGTGTTCTGGGTCTCACAGCATGACACCAAAATGCTGCTGGCCAACTGAGGTCCTGGCGACTCACTTCCGAGCTCACTCAGATTGTTAGCAGTATTTAGTTCGGTGCAGCTACAAGACTGAAGTCCTGTTACCTAGCAGCTGTCAGAGTGGGGTCAGCCAGGGCTGCTCTGTGGACAGTATGCACACCCTCCTTTTTCAGGCTAGGAAGGGCAAGTCCAGCCTTCCTTCTCCTGTCAGTCCCTCTGACTTGCCCTTTTGTGAACTGTCAATAAAATTTTGCTTTTAATGTACTGGAGATTGGATTAGACCCACCCAGATAACCTCCTCTTGATTAAATCTAATCTAAATGATTAGTAACCTTAACGACGTCTGTGAGCTGTTTTTGTTACTTAATGGAATAGACAGGGCTTTGTCTGTTTAGGACAGAGAGTCTGGTGGGTAGAGAATTTTTTCCTGCCATAAGGGTATAAGAATATACTCAAGGGCATGAGATTCCAGGAAGATGGGTCCTGACCTCCACAGCATCTACTTAGGTAAACCCTGATCCCAACTGGGCACCTTGGATAATGGCAGACAGAGCTGGGTGCCTCCCCTCCCCCACACTGTGCACCACTCAGTCCTAGGCGTGTCTAATACTTAAGTCCAGCAGTCACAGTGGAAAAGAGATGGCACAGAGGTGGGTCATCATCCTTTGGCTTTAAAAGAAGCCATTTCTGGGCCAGTGAAATGGCTCATTGGGTAAAAACACCTGCCGCCAAGACCCGAATTCAGCCTCTGGGACCACGATGTATAGGAGGAGGAAACTAGTTCCTGTGAGTTCCTCTCTGACCTCCACACAGGTGTACCTGCTCATACACTTACGTGAACACACATAAAAATAAATCAATACAATGAAATTAAAAGATCACATTTCTCCTCTCATAACCTCATCCTGTAGAGCAGTGCCTCTCAACCTTCCTAATGCGACGACTCTTTCCTCATGATGTGATGACCTCCTGTCTTAGTTAGGGTTACTGCTGTGAACAGACACCATGACCAAGGCAACTCTTACAAGGACAACATTTAATTGGGGCTGGCTTACAGGTTCAGAGGTTCAGTCCATTATCATCAAGGTGGGAGCATGGCAGCATCCAGGCAGGCATGGTGCAGGAGGAGCTGAGAGTTCTACAGCTTCATCTGAAGGCTGCTAGCAGAATACTGGCTTCCAGGCAGCTAGGATGAGGGTCTTAAAGCCCATGCCCACAGTGACATACCTACTCCAATAAGGCCACACCTACTCCAACAGGGCCACGCCTTCTAATAGTGCCACTCCCTGGGCCAAGCATATACAAACCATCACACCCCCCAACCATAAAATTGTTTTTGCTGCTATTTCACAGCTGTGATTTAGCTACTGTTAGGAACTGCAATGTGAATACCTGAGATGCAGGATCTCTGATATGTGACCCCAGTAAAAGGGTCATTTAACACCCTCAAGGGTCGAGACCCACAGGTTGAGAACCACTGCTGTTGAGACCCACTGCTGTAGCTCCTAGCCTCTCTTACCTAGGTTCTTGTGTGACAGTGAATATATTCCAACCCCTATCCGTGTGTGTGTGTGTGTGTGTGTGTGTGTGTGTGTGTGTGTGTGTGTACATGTGCACATGCACACATGTGCTGGCACTACAAGCGTAGAAGCCAGAACAACTTATGGGGATTAGTTCTCTCCTCCCATCATATGGGTCCCAAGGATGAAACTCAGGTTCCCAGGCTTGACAAGCAGGCACCTTTACTCTCTGAGACTTGTCATATGCCCTGTTTGTTTAACAAGAACTCATGTAGCCCAGGCTAGCTTCCAACGAACCATTCACTGGAGGAGCCCTTGAAATTTCATTCCTCTCTGTTTTCTGCGTGCTGGGATCATAGATATACGCCACTGAGCCCACCTGGGTTTTGTGGCGTGAAGGTTGGGACCTAAAGTTTTAGACTGTGAGGCAAAAATTCAACCGCCTGCCCCTTATTCATTTTGTTTGTTTGGTTTGTTTTGAAACAGCTTTTGCTCCATAATCTAGGCTGGCCTTGAACTGTACAGGCAGTGTTATAATAGGAAATGATCTGGTCTGGTATGGGTGGCATTATGATCGGCGGGGATGGTTGCGCAGCTCTAGAAACCACACCAGACCAAACAGTTCCGTGTGGGGGGTTTATTAAAAGAGGGGGGTTCAAGGTAGCAGCGAGAAGAGAAAGGAAAAAGAGAGGAAGAGGAGAAGAGAGAGATCAGAGGGTCTTCCGTTTATATATGGAGAGTGCCGTAGCCACAGGTAAAGGTGGACTGTGGGCCAAGTGGATTCTGGGAATATGGTGGCTGTTGCCTTGGCAACAGGTGGGCGGGTCACGCTGTAGCCTGGGTGTGACGTCACTGGTTTGGCCGGTTTGGCGGTCCTGATGCCAACAGGTAGCCCAGGATGGACATTGCTCAATCCTTTTGCCTCAACCTCCCAAGTGCTGAGACTACAGACTACCGTATCGTCTTGCCTAATACCTTTTTTTTTTTTTCCTTTTTTAAGCCCGTGGTCTCTCACACCAGTAATCACAACTCTCTAGCACCCACGTCTTCCACTCTTCCCCTGTCGTCCACAGTCTTGAACATCTTTCTTCTCCCTGAGCTGGCACTAGTCTACTCCCTATCCCAAATGCCTCTATTTCTTTCTCTCCCCACAGGTTTTTCTCCTGACATGTAGTAGCCATCCACGTAGCGTGTTCAGCTGAAGACAGCCTTGAATGAATGAAAGCAATAGTGAATGAGTCATTATGCTTTTTAAAAATTGTCTATTATCCTAAAATATCAGTACCACAGGCCCCTATCTAATTATAGGATCCATTCATGCATAGCCTCGTTGATCTATCCTTGGAGATACCAAAGATAAATAAGAACCGGATAAACATTTTTCCCAGGCTGAAGAACTTGTGCTTATTAAGGAAACTGGGACGTTTCCTTCCTTTGGGGATAAGGTTTGCCAGCCCAAAAACATCTTTTAAGAATCAACAATTAGAAGCACAAGCTACTGTCCAGTTTCATCTTTAGTTAGGACTCTGGGTCTGCCAATCCGAAAAGCGGTAGAATTCCCCTCTTTTGTGGAAAAACAGCGTTCTCATTGTTCCCCACTCAAAGAGACACTTAAGTTTGCTTCCCACCAGGTTTGAAGCTGGTGCCTAATGTGGCTGAAAATGCTTTGAGTCCAGAGAGAAAATCCAATGCCCCAGGGCTGTGAGTTGAATGGCTGCCTTGTTACTAAGGGCCTTCCCCTTTGTCTGTCTTCAATCTCAAATGACATGTTTGGACACAAAGCCTCTTAGGTAGAAATGACTACATTTGCCAGTGCCCCTAATTTAGACCGTGGTTTATTATTTCAGAGCTTTTTCTTTTTCCTTTTTTTTTTTTTTTTTCATGATTAGACTTCAGTGAGATTTTACAGCTGAATCATGACCCTCATTTTAAAAAATACATTTATTGACGTGTTTATTAGTATTCTTGCTTTTTTTTTCTTTGTAAGGTTTCCTCTGACAGAGCTGTCTGCATCTCTCCAGTGAACATTCCTCCCTGCTGCTGTCAAGGCCATTTTCTTAACCTCCCTGAGATATTTATCAAGAGGTATTTTAAACCTGTGTGACAGGAGCAGAGAGAAGTCATTTGATCGGGTGAGTGGTGGGGGAAGGCAGACTCTTGACGGAACTGAGGGAAGAGAGGCCACTTACCTAATAACTCTTCTCAAGCCAATAGATTAAGTAATTCCGGAGCCATGGGAAGGTTTGGACCAAGAGATCCAGGATGCGCTCTGTGTTCCCCCGCTCAACAACCATGTTAGCTGTTTTTGTCGTTTATTAAATATTCTGTGATCCTGATATTCCTGCCTCCTAGGTCTCAACTGTCTGCAACTTCAGCAGAAAGTAGTTAAAGATCATGTCACCCTTTATGGCTCTTTGTTCTTCCTTGACCTTTACCAACAACAAAAAGGCTGAGACACTAGAACTCAAACCACCCCCACCCGTATAACTAAGATGTCCATTAACATATCAAAGCTGATGCTAGCCACCAGGTTCTCTCAGCATCTCTCAATCCCTTCCCTGTTACAGTGTCCTCTGGCTTCTCCAGCCCCAGGGACTGAACAGGGTTGCCCTTCTGCCAGCCGGTTTGGCTTTGTGCTCTTTTGCCTTTTTGGGGCCCTTTTTGGTCTTTTGGCCTCCTGGCCTCTCAGCTTCTGGCTCTCCCCCTCCCCACTCTGCTTACATGGCTTGGCTCAGTTTGTTGATCATGTTCAGTCTGCACTCTTCCAGATGCCTCTGCCTCTGCTTCCTCTCATGCGTACACTAATCCTTCTCCTCCACCATGTTGTGTTTATAAAAATATAGAGAGAGATATATGTTATATGGGGCTATGGGGAGGTAGGTGTGGGGGAAGGGTGTGCCTCAGTAGGCCCGAGCCCAGGCACCCCTTCCCTCTGAGGAACTAGCCACAAACAAAGGTATAGTATAGAAATAGAGTTTATTTAGGGCATGGGAAGGGGAGTTAAGAGGGTAGTAGAGGCAGAGAAAGGCAGAGAGAGGGAGAGAGTAGAGAAGTAAAGGAGTGGAGGCCGGCCATGACCACGTGGAGAGAGGGGGGAAGGGAACGGGGAGAGGTAAGGGAAGTAAGAGAGAGGCAAGAGAAAGAGATAAGAGAGAGAGGAGGGGGCAAACAGCCCCTTTTATAGTGGGCCAGGCCCACCTGGCTGTTGCCAGGCAACTGTGGGGAGGAGCATACCTGGCTGTTGCCAGGTAACTGTGGGGTGGAGTTTAGACAGAATGCCAACACACCACACCCAGGAGCTGTCTTGTCCTCCTTTTGTTTTCTCATTCACACACTCAGTGTTAACTGTGGTTATTGTTGTTGTTTATTTATTGTCCTGTGATCTTGATGCTCCACTAAGTTCTCACTGACCGCAGAAAGATGCCTTTACTTGAGATAGCCAGTTCCTGGAAGCAGCACCTAGCCCACAGCTCACAGGTACACTAACCAATACAGATCCCATGCTAGAAGCCACCTTCTCTGTCTGGCTCTTACACTCCAGGGGACCATGTTCCTCTACTCAAGTCCCAGATGTCGTGACAGTCCCTCATGCTTGAGTGTGATCAAACCTGCCCTTCCTGAACCTATCCACCCTGCTCAGCCTACCTTGCCTGCCCTTCCTGTGAAAACCACCCACCACCAGGTCTCCTGTGGGTCCCACCATATGGTACTTCATGGCACGATGTTCTTCCCGTTGCTAGGAAACTGTGAGCAGAAAAGGATTCCTTCCTTGTTTCCCCAGAATCCAACATATCCCAGGCTGGCTTCAAATTGATTCTGTAGCCAAATGATGTCTGTCTTAGTTTGTTTTCTAGTGCCGTGATAGTGCATACAGAGAGTTTACATTCTAATTCAAGACCTATGGCTAAAACAAGAGGAAGACTTCAAAAGAAAGGCTTAGTCAACTGACAAATTGTATGGTTTAAAATATTCAGGTAGAGGGTTGACAAGATAGCTCCCTGGGTAAAGGGAGCTTCCCACATGATGGAGAGAGAGAACTCACTCCCACAAGTTGTCCTCTGAACTTGACACATGCCCCTGCCAAATACAATGAAGTAAATATAATTTTAAAAAATATTCAGATAAGGGGCTGGCGAGATGGCTCAGCGATTAAGAGCACTGGCTGCTCTTCCAGAAGTTCTGACTTCAATTCCCAGCAACCACATGGTGGCTCACAACCATCTATAATGGGATCTGATGCCCTCTTCTGGTGTGTCTGAAGACAGCTACAGTGTACTCACATACATAAAATAAATGAATATTTTTTAAAAATAATATCCAGATAGAAAGACAGGAGGAGATCATGACGGACTTAGCAGGACAAAAGTCTGATTGGGATATTGAAGGATGGGAAAGGTATTTGAGCAAGGAAAAAGATAAGGGGATGGTGAGATGGCTCAGCAGATAAAATAATATTCGGCACAAGCTTGACAACCTGAGTTCAACTCCCCGAACCCATGTGAAAAGCTGCATGTGGTGGGGCGTCCATGGCCAGCATTTGTACAGCAAGACTGAAGCACAGACAGGAGGACCAGCTGGAACACGAGGGCTACACTGTAGCTGTGTTTCCTAGCCAGCTGGAACACAGGGGCTACACTGTAGCTGTGTTTCCTAGCTAGGCCTTTACTCATTTGCATGTATGGAGGGAATGCTCGCTAAGGTTGCAGACTTTGTCTTTTTTAATCTTGGGAAGCATGGCAGTTGGCTTTTAATCAATGAGCCTGTTAAGAAAGTAAAAGTGTTTGGAGAAATTATAACTGGAAATTATAGCTGGTGTCAGTTACAATAGAAATAGACAACTTGGAGCGAATAGCAGGAGCTCGTTTCAAGTGTGTGCACAAGGATTGGTAGGGGGAAAAAAAGGAAAGGAAGACTGGTGGAAAAATCCAGAAACAGAGAGAGAAAGTTGGCTTGATGACCAGCCTGTGTGAGAGAGAGCGTGTGGTGCTGACAGAACACACTGAGCGTCGTCCACAGGCAGCGAACTCTCAAGGTCTTCTTTCTCCCATTTCCTATGCAATTTACATACATCATATTCCCAAGAACAGCATAAGAGATAGATGCCAGAAGTTTCCTTGGATAGAACAGAGATGGACATGGAACTCATTTCCAATGAGAAACCTTGGCTAGCTTCCCTAGAGATGAGAAAATGCTCACTTCAGCCAAGTACAGGAAGGTTTCATTCATTTTCTTGGCTAACATTGGAAAATGAGTTTCTTCATAAAAGTAAAATTTCAGCCTCGCCTATTGGGGCGGCTATTTGCAAAACAAAAACAGAAAATCACAAGTGTTGGTAAGGCTAAGAGAAAAGTCACTGATGGGAATGCTGGGAGATGCTGACAAGGACATAATCAGAGGTGGTTTCATTGGAAGCCACTCCCACCTTAGTTATTTCACAGGGATTGAATACAAGGAGGGGGGTTGAGAGTAGGGAGTGGCCATCTTGGTTTGTGTGTTGCAAGAGTGCAGGAACCATTGAGCCATAGTTCATGGGCAAAAGTCTGGAACATTCTCAATGTCTGGAAGCAGAAGAACTTGTGAGGAGGCTGTCAGGTATTCACAAAGAGGAGAGAGACACAGCCTGGACACAGGCATGACAGGGATGATGGTGACGCAATACTGGGCAGAGGAGGCTTGGCCTGCTGTGACTCTACCCACAGTTCTCAAGCAGCACAGCTAAACATTAAGAGGAAAAGGAAGTGTTCACTGTGAGGCTGGTTGGAAGGGAACAGTGGGCTGTTTATTCTGTGCCCGGGATAGGTCTTGACATGTAGGCAATCATCTGTTTCTTAACAGCTCTCACCTTAAAGGGAATAGATACCCACAGGATGATCTCCAACGTAATGCTGAGCAAAGGAGACTTGACCTGGTATGACTCTGCCTATATAAAGTCCTCAAAAGGAAGCAGGAGAGATGACTCAGGCATTAAGACACTCGCTATTCTTCCAGGAGATCTGAGTTAAGTTCTCAGCACCTATTCCAGCATGCTTACAACTGCCTATAATTCCAGCTCCAGGGGACCCAATGTTACCTCCTGGTCTCCTTATGAACCTTTTCACACATAGTGCACACAGACAGACACACCAGGTTTTTTTGTTTTTGTTTTTTTTTGTTTTGTTTTTGTTTGTTTGTTTGTTTTTTTGGTTTTTCGAGACAGGGTTTCTCTGTGTAGCCCTGACTGTCCTGGAACTCACTCTGTAGACCAGGCTGACCTCGAACTCAGAAATCCACTTGCCTCTGCCTCCCAAGTGCTGGGATTAAAGGCATGTGCCACCACTGCCCAGCTCCAATAAATATTTTTAAAAGTGTCAAGTAGAAAAACAGCATTATTTAGGATGCATCCCTAGGTGAAAAGCAACTATGAAACTTACGGTAGTGGTATAGGGGATAGCTGGGCAGTTCTTTTAAAATTATCATTGTCATATGACCTAGCAGATCCAAGGCAGGGACTCCCATAGATACTTGCGGTATGACAGGTCTTTCTTGTGTCACTGTTGTGTCTGTATTCCACTTTGAGCACATGACAGTCTCTTCGTGCTCCCTACTGCTGACTGACATTTAAGATTTCTTGGGGTTTGCCTGTTATAAAGAGTGGCTCAGTAGTTCCTAGACTCTGGTAATAGGTAGACTTCTGCTTGACTCCATCTCCAGTATTGCAATACCTGAAGTGGGTGCTTTCTGAATGGTTCTTACTGCCTGTTCTAAGGCGATGTCTCCCTTAAAAGTTTTAGTTATTTTATTTATTCACATTCTAGACATTGCCCCCTCATCTCCCTACATTTTTAATGACTGGATTCATGCATTAATTATAAAGAAGAACTAACTAAAAATACAAATTCCCAGGTCTCAAAACCAAGCTCCACAAATCGACAATCCTGGGAACACACAGAGGCCTTTTTTTGGGGTGGGGGGAGCCCTAATTAACTCCTGTGCCCCAGGGAGTTTAGGAAACACCACCTTTCTTACATCCAGGTTACATTCACCTTTATCTTTTCTGAAAGTTTCTTTCACTCATTAACTCACTTCTAAGCACATGCTCACCAGTGGTCTCTACTAAGCTGCTCTCCAACTGTTTAGCCCAGAGTGATCTCAAACTCAGAATCCCCCTGCCCCAACTTGCCAAGTGCTAAGTCTAAAAGGATGGTGCTTTTTGAGTCTTTCCTGTCCCTTCACTTTCTTCTCTCCTTTGGAAAGGTCTCCTTGATCCCAGACTGGCTTCAGACTCACTATACAGCTGAGGACGACCTTGAACTTGTGCTTTTTCTGACTTCCCGCCCCCCCAAGTCCTTCACACTTTGGGAGCATATGGCTTCTGGAGTAGTTTCTATTTCAGATGCTTCTCTTTCTTGTGCACTCGCTTGCCTGAGTCCTACTTCACCGTGTGTGTGTGTGTGTGTGTGTGTGTGTGTGTGTGTGTGTGTGTGTATGATATTGTCTATCATGCTCATGTGTATGAGCATGGTGTATGAGTGTGGAAACAGGTGCCCCTCAAAGTGTGTGTGTGTGTATATATATATATGTATGTGTGTATATATATGTGTGTGTGTGTATATATGTATGTGTGTGTGTGTATATATATGTATGTGTGTGTATATATATATATATATATACACATATATATATGTATATGTGTATGTGTATATGTGTGTGGTCAGAGGACAACTTTCAGGAGTCACTTCTCTCCATGCTTTAATGCAGGATCTCTCTTGTTTCTAATGTGCCACATACTCCAAGCTCACTGTCCCATAATCCTCCGAGCTTCCAGGCCACATTAGGGCTGGGGCTGCAGATGTATATCCAGCTTTTTTACGTAGGATCTGCTGATCCAACTGGGGCTGTCTGGCTTACACAGCAAGCATTTTTACCTACAGAGCAATTCCACTCACCCACTTTGTTCTGTTTCTCTTTTGCCGCATGTACTGGCTGGTTTTGTGTGTCAGTTTGACTCAAGTTAAGAGTCCTCAGAGAGGAAGGAGCCTCCCTCGAGGAAATGCCTCCATGAGATCCAGCTGTAAGGCATTTTCTCAATTAGTGATCAAAGGGGGAGGGCCCAGCTCGTTGTGGGTGGTACCATCCCTGGACTGGCTGGCCTGGGTTCTAAAGGAAAGCAGACTGAAAGCAAGCCAGGGGAAGCAAGCCAGTAAGGAGCACCCCTCCATGGCCTCGGCATCAGCTCCTGCCTCCAGGTTCCTGCCCTGTGTGAGTTCCTGTCCTGACTTCCTTTGGTGATGAACAGCAGTCTGGAAGTGTAAGCGGAATAAACTCTTTCCTCCCCAACTTGCTTTTTGGTCATGGTGTTTCATCACAGCCATAAAACCCTGACTAAGACACCATCCTACAAACCCAGCTGTCATTTTGGTTCACTTCCTTGGGTTTTCCTTTTCCTGACCACTATATACTACTGATTTAGAAGTGTACCCCTGCCGGGTAGTGATGGCACACGCCTTTAATCCCAGCACTTGGG
The DNA here is from genome assembly GCA_028551405.1 of Uromys caudimaculatus. Lineage (NCBI taxonomy): Eukaryota > Metazoa > Chordata > Mammalia > Rodentia > Muridae > Uromys > Uromys caudimaculatus. The sequence goes on from CM052715.1 coordinate 49,304,527, forward strand.
AGGCAGAGGCAGGTGGATTTCTGAGTTCGAGGCCAGCCTGGTCTACAGAGTGAGTTCCAGGACAGCCAGGGCTACACAGAGAAACCCTGTCTCGAAAAACCAAAAAAACCCAAAACAACAACAACAACGACAAAAAAAAAACCCAAAAAACAAAACAACAACAAAAAAAAAACCCCAAAAAACAAAAAGAAGTGTACCCCCGAAAGAGTTGGGTCTCTATTAGTACTATCTGTCGGGCAGGCATTGTTTGTGCTGTCATGTGACTCTGACTCTCACTACTCTAATGGACAGTGGATTACCATTTTGAATAGAAATAGGTATGTACCAAGCACACTAAAGTTGAGAAACAAGTTTTAAGTTTTGCTGATTCAAATTTGACTCTAAGGAGTTTCCGTCCTCCTCCTGGGGTAGAGGGAATCCACCCACATGATTATGTATCGGTGCTGAGACACACTCTGACAAATGCATGCTTAGAGCTGGCTGTGGAAGAGCACATTTAATCCCAGAGGCAGAGGCAGAAGGATAAGTGCCAATTCTAAGCTAGCCTGATCTACAGAGTAAGTTCCATGCCAGCCAGGGTTGTATAGTGAGACCCTGACTCAAGCAGGCAAACAAAGCATGGTTAGGCCATCTAGTGACTGTGCAGGCATCATAGATCATCTGGATACAGTATACAAGAGCTGTGATGTCACTAGGCAGCGTACTTTTGTGGGGCCACTTTCATGTATTTAGTCTATTATTGACTAAAACATTGTCATGCAACACGTTTCTGCAATAAATCATCTTTGATGTACGAATCAATGTTTTCAACACTCTGTCTCTATCTCTCTGTCTCTCAGTCTGGAATCCCATGTCTACAGATTAGCTCTTTGCTCCCTTTCTTTTTGGGTATCTCATCCACACTACAGATTCAGCTCAATCAAAAACTGAATAGTTGGGTTGGAGAGAGATGACTCAGCAGTTAAGAACACTGACTGCTTTTCCAGAGGTCCTGAGTTCAATTCCCAGCAACCACATGGTGGCTCACAACCATCTATAATGGGATCTAATGCCCTCTTCCTGTGTGTCTGAAGACAGTGACAGTGTACTCATATACATAAAATAAATAAATAAATCTTAAAGCAAACAAACAACAATAAAAACACCCTAAATAATTACACTTCCTGTAGAGTTTGCTTTTCTTTCTCTACTGCACTTTGTTCTGTCGTCTCTGTGATCCCTCCCTCTTCCTGTTCTACTATGTTCAAGTGAGGCTTGTCATTCCTTCTTACAACTGTAGCTCTGGTCAGACCATCTGTCTTAGTTAGGGTTTCACTGCCGTGAAGAGACACCATGACCACAGCAACTCTTATACAGGCAAACATTTAATTCGGTCTGGCTTACAGGTTCAGAGGTTCAGTCTATTATCGTTATGGCGGGAAGCATGGCAGCATGCAGGGGGACATGGTGCTGGAGAAGGAGCTGAGAGTTCCACATTTTGATCCACAGGCAGCAGAAGAGGACTGTGTCACATTGGATGTACCGTGAGCATAGGAGACCTCAAAGCCTGCTCCCATGGTGACACACTTCCTCCAACAAGGCCACACCCACTCCAACAAGGCCACACCTACTCCAACAAGGCCACACCCACTCCAACAAGGCCACACCCACTCCAACAAAGTCACACCTCCTAATGGGAGTGCCACTCCCTATGGGCCAAGCATTCAAACACAGGAGTCTATGGGTGTTCCACAGCTGTGTGGAGTATGCACTCGGGTGGCAGGTATTTGAATTCCAGTTGTTTTGCTTTCACAGCAAACGCTCTTAGCCACGAAACATCTCCTTGGCTCCTTCAATAGCTCTTTCCCTAGTTCTCTAGACTTACTCTTGCCTCTTCACACCTCATAAGGGTAAACTGCAACTCCTTTTTTGGCCGTTGACTTTCCTTCCACAAACAAAGATACGTCAACCCCGTGCTCACGGCAACCAGATAGGTCCAAATTCATGTCACCATCTAACCCAGTTCATCTCTTCCCATCTTCCTTCCCCCAACTTCATCCATGATACTTACAGTCATTCTGACTCTGGAAACGGCAACCATCCACATGCTCACGCTTTTCTCTCCTTCTTGGTAGTAAGCCTTTCTTTGCCAACAGAAACTGTATACTTCTCCATTCCCATTCCCAATGTCTCACTGGTTAACCCCATATCGCTCTCTACCCACGGTTAATGGCACCCTGCGTAGACCCAACATATTTGTTTGTACCTCGAATAGCCTTTTTGCATAAGAAGTTGGCAGCAAGCGGGCAGTGGTGGCGCACGCCTTTAATCCCAGCACTTGGGAGGCAGAGGCAGGTGGATTTCTGAGTTCGAGGCCAGCCTGATCTACAGAGTGAGTTCCAGGACAGCCAGGGCTACACAGAGAAACCCTGTCTTGAAAAAAAAGAAGTTGGCAGCTTGCTTTGAAGGGGGCAGTGGGCAGCACGAGCATACTGAGTGTCCTGTCCAATGGCTTAGCTGTACGTCTCAGCAGCTAGATGGTGCCTTGAATGGAGAGAGATGATGTTTGCTAAACTGAAATGTATTGCAAATTAAGCAGTTGGATTCTGAAAGGGGCAGGAATGATGCTGGGCTCAGTAAATTTAATGTAATCACATTTTTATGAACAATGAGACCTTATCAACGTATGAAAATTTACTGGAGGAGTTGGGGGTATATTTTGATGCAGAATAATATTCTGTGCTCTCCACCTTTTTTGACACATTCTTCCCATCATGGACACACCTTTGTGAGTCTATCCCACAGAGGGAAATGCACAGCGTCAGAAACGCTGATATTTTCATTTCTTCACTTCCTTGGCTGGCATGGGAGTTCCAATCATTTAAGAAAGAAAAACATCCTGCATTCATATCTAATGTAGCATTCATCATTTCAGGTTATTATGATTGCTTAAAATTTCTTTCTCTTGAGTTCAACAAACTCCTCAAAATCAGGGTCACTGTACCTACTACACAAGTGTTGAGCGTGTTGCTCTGAGGTTTGCAGGGACATATGGGTACATAGATAGAAGGATGAGGGACATCCGAGATGAACTATATATACAGTCAGAAGGACATGGCTTAATTTCTAGGATAATCAGAGGGCCCACATACCACGAACCAGTTTATTTCTACTTTGGCTGCACATTAGAATCACCTGCAGAAGCTGTCTAGCGAATACACACTACAACCTCTGGGGGAGGAGGCTCAATTGTATTTTTTAAATTCCCTTGGTGATAATAACACATACCCAGAGTCCAAAACCCCTGCAGAGGCCAGTCATGGTACACACCTGTAATCCAAGCACTTGAGGTGCATCAAGAGAACTGTGCAATTCAGGGCTAGCTAGGGCTACAGAGCAAGCAAGAACCTGTGCCAACCACACCCCCCAACCACCAGAGCCCACTGTATTTACATTGTTTCTCAGTTTGTTTCCTTTTGGTGTTTTTCAGCCACACATCTTCAATATATAAACACAGACTCTTTGAGCAGCTGCAAAGTATCCAGCCGCACAGATACTAGCTGCAAAGTATCCAGCCGCACAGATACGACTTGAGGGTCCTTGATCTTCACTAGCATTCAATCATCTTGTTTGTTCCCTCCACCACCTCCACAGACAGGATTTCTTTGTGTGGCTTTGGCTGTCCTGGACTGGAACTCATAGAGATCCACCTGCCTCTGCCTTCCAAGTACTGGGGTTAAAGTGGTGCACCACCCCCAGCACCACCCACCCTCTTCTTACACATAGTGCCGCAACACAATACTCACTAGTGTGGTGCTAATTGGTTTTTGTCAGCTTGACACAAGCCAGGATCATCAGAGAAGAACTTTGAGAAAATGCCTCTATCAGATTGACCGGTAGGCAAGCAAGTTGGGCATTTTCTAGAACAATGACTAATGTGGGAGGGGCCAGCTCACTGTGGGTGGTACCACCCCTGGGCACGAGGTCTTGGGTTAGAAAGCAGACTGAATGCTGAGTGGTTGCCTTTAGTCCCATCACTCGGGAGGCAGAGGCAGATGGATCTCTGTGAGTTCAAGGCCAGCCTGGTCTACAGAGTGAGTTCCAGGACACAAAGAGAAATCCTGTCTCAAAAAAAAAAATCCTTGTAGTTTCAGTATATCTATTTAATTTGCTATTTGTAGTTATGATAAGCATTTTATAGTTATTACTAAACTGCCTTGTGAGGACTTACTATTAATCCAAGTTTGGAAAGAATTTTTTTGGAAAAGTATGGTCACATATTAGAGACACATGTACTAGGTCACAGTTACTGTACTTGAGTTTAAATTTCAAGACGTGAGTAGACCATAAACATAGATCGTCCGCCAGAGCCAAGGTTCCGAATGTCTTTCTCCATAGCAACCGTTGGACAGAAGTTCCCAGTGTCTCTCCTGACATCCATGATTCTCGTTCTCTCTAGTCATTGTTCTCAGAAAGGAGACAGTGCGTTCTCTCTGCTGTGGGTCAGAAGGGAGATGGAGCCACATTTTAAAGCACTTTGTAGACATCATCCAGACCAGAAGCAATATTTTAGAAGTGAACACTCCCAGAGAGCCAGGCCAAAGGCAAGCAATTCACAAGGAACCTGGGGAGTTTCTGCCTCTGGAGGAATTTCTCGTTTATTAAGACAAAAACCAAATAATGGAAACTTTAGGCCCAATTGTGTTCACTCAAAAGAGAAGAACTTGCAGCCCCTGAGAAGCTTTACTTGGATGCTCCACCAGGAGCTAAAGACAATACAACCAAACATTGGCTTAGCAACATGGTCTTCTACAAAGATGTGGGATTCTTGGAGCAAAAACCAGGCACCTTTTTGGGAGGTCTTTGTTTTTATATAATGGAAGATTTTACTTCTCAACTTTCTGTTCTCTGCTTCTGTTTTAAATCCTAGCTCACCCTCTGAGACTGATAAAAACAAAGAAGCTCAGAGGTACAGAGGGAAACAGAATCCCCCCCCCCTTCTCCCTATCCCCCTCCCTCCCTCCCTCCCTCCTCCTCCTCCTCCTCCTCCTCCTCCTCCTCCTCCTCCTCCTCCTCCTCCTCCTCCT
>CM052715.1:49309692-49371504 GCA_028551405.1 Uromys caudimaculatus
CCTTTGTTAGTGGGAATGCATCATGGAGCCCGCATTGGCCTCAAACTCACAGCAATCCTCGTGCTTTAGCCTCTCAAATACTGAGATTAAGGATGTGCACACGGGCTAGAGAGATGACTCAGCAGTTAAGAGCACTGACTGCTCTTCCAGAGGTCCTGAGTTCAATTCCCAGCAACCACACGGTGGCTCACAACCATCTGTAATGGGATCTGATGCCCTCTTGTGGAGTGTCTGAAAACAGCTAAAGAGTACTCATATACATTAAAATAAATAAATCTAAAAAAAACAAAAAAGGATGAGCACACTGCACATGGCCAGGTTTTCTTCGACATGCTTTGTGTGTATGTGTGTGTGTGTGTGTGTGTGTGTGTGTGTGTGTGTGTGTGTGTGTTACTTTGTTTCTTTTTTGTTTTGCTTTGTTTTGTTTGAGACAAGCTCTCACTACTGCATATTTCTGGTGGCCTGGAACTTGTTATATAGACCAGACTGACATCAAACTCACAAAGATCTGAATCTGCTTGACTCTGATTCCTGAGAGCTTAAAGTATGACAATGAACATTTTTATAATAGCTGTCAGGACTTCCTGGGAGAAATGAACCATTAAAAAAAATAGATAATGTTCATGTAGGGTGATCCCTCAGAGCTTTATTTCTTGAAGAAATTCAAGCAGCTATCTTTGAATAATGTATCAGCTGAAGGTCTCTAATAGAAAACAAAGTAAACAACTCATAAGAGAAAGTCAGAAGCCGGGCAGTGGTGGCACATGCCTTTAATCCCAGCACTTGGGAGGCAGAGGCAGGTGGATTTCTGAGTTCGAGGCCAGCCTGGTCTACAGAGTGAGTTCCAGGACAGCCAGGGCTACACAGAGAAACCCTGCCTCAAAAAAAAAAAAAAAAAGAGAAAAAAAAAAAAGAAAAAGAAATCGAATTCAGTGACCAGTCATAAAAAACCCTAGTTGCTCAGCTAGGATAGACTCAAGCAGCTATGAATAGTGTGAAGACAAATCTAGGCTGTCTTAGGGTTCCCACTGCTGTGAAGACACCATGCATGACCAAGGCAACTCTTATAAGGATAGCATTTCACTGGGGCTGGCTTACAGGTTCTGGGGTTCAGCCCATTATCGTACCGGCAGGAAGGATGACAGTATACAGGCAGGCATGGCGCTGGAGAAGCTGAGTGTTCTACATCTTCATCCAAAGGAAGCCAGGAGCAAACTGTCTTCCAGATGGCTAGGAGGAAGGTCTTAAAGCCCGTCCTCACAGTAACACACTTCCTCCAACAAGGCCACACCCACTCCAAGACCACACCTACTCTAACAAGCCAACATGTCCTAATAGTGCTACTTGCTGGGCCAAGCCTATTCAAGCCACCACACAGGCCTAACTTTCTAGAAGATCTTGAAGAGATCCACCCAACCCAGCAGAGATTTGTGCTGGCTCACAAAGTCACACACTTCCCACTGTACTCTCATAAACGTTCTGAGAGTTACACGTGCTCTCCCCAGACTGTGGGTGAAGAAGCCAAACCTCATATATGGTCTGGATGCTTCCCGAGGTTGCGAATCTGTAGGCTTGTGTAGCTCAGGCCCCGTGCTCAAAGGCTGCCCTCGTAAGTCACCGTGCAGAGAGCTGGCAGTCCATCCGTGCTGGTTGATGGTGAAGCACTCACTGTTCTTGGGGTGCCTTGTTGCTAACTCTATGTTAACCATGATTTGGGGATTTTTGTTTTGTTTTGTTGTGGGTTTCTTGGTTTTGTTTTGGGTGTTTTGATGACAGGATTTCTCTGTGTAGCCCTGGTTGTCCAGGAACCCTGTAGATCAATCTAGCCTTGAACTCAGAGATTTGCCTGCCTCTGCTTCCTGAGCGCTGGGATTGAAGGTATGTACCACCCCTGTAGGGCATTAGCCATGTTTTCATTTCTTCATCTCCTAATGTGTTAAGGAGCTTCCAGATATGAAACTAAACTTCCCTTCAAATGCAGTGAATTCCTAAAGAATTAGGAATTACAAGGGCCCATCCACATGGCACACCAGGAAAAGATAATTTTTTTTTTTTTAGCGTTTTATGTCCTTTGGGGTTTTGCCTGCCTTTATGTATGTGTAACGGTGTCAGATCCCCTGGAACTGGAGTCCCAGAGCTGCCATGTGGGTGCTGGTAATTAAACCTAGATCCTCTGGAAGAGTAGTCAGTGTTCTTAACCACCGAGCCATCTCTCCAGTCCCTGGTAAAGCTGATTTCTGACAAGTAGAACAACCTGAGTCTGATCCCTGGAACCTATGTGGTAGAAGGAGAAAACCAACTCCTCCCACGAGTTGTCTTCGGACCTCTACCTGTGCTACTTGGTATTTACACACACACACACACACACACACACACACACACACACACACACACACACTTAGTTGTTACAAAAATAAATTAGAACCAGGTGGTGGTGGCTCATTCCTTTAATCCCAGCACCCGGGAGACAGAGTCCAGTGGATCTCTGAGTTCGAGGCCAGCCTGGTCTATAGAGTGAGTTCCAGGACAGCCAAAGCTACACAGAGAAACCCTGTCTTGATAAAACAAAATAAAATAAATTAATTAATTAAGAATTACAGCACTAGGGAGATGTCTCTGTCAATAAAGCACTATCTGCTGCAAAAGCAGGAGGGCCTGAGTTCAGAACCCCAGTGCCCATGTAAAAACGCTGGACGTGGTGGCACATGTTTGTAATCCCAGCACTGGTGAGGGAAAGACAGGCGGATCCTTCGAGTTCACTGGCCAGTGAAATGGTGAGTTCAAGGTTCAGTGAAAGACACTGGCCTCAAAAAAATAAAAAGAGGAGCGCCTGAGGAAGACACTGAGTATTAACCTCTGACAAGGTATTAATCTAAGAAGGTTAAATGCCCTTGTAAATGCATGTGCCCACACTCCAGTACATATGCGCACATGCATACATACATAATACTACACACACACACACACACACACACACACACACACACACACACACACACTACTAACTCAGAATTAACCCATGAGCATTCCTTTCACCTGCAAACATGTAAGCCCCAGGTCTGCAGCAGCACCTGCCTCTTCTCCAGCTCTCACACTAAGCCATGTGTCATCTGTCCTAAGTCATCCAAGCACCAGGTGCCAGTTAGCTATTGCGTCTACAACCCAATTCCTGCTGAAATTACTCAACTATTCTGATCCAAAGCTGATTGCCCTGCCCTGCTTTGTGCCAATTGGGAAAAACCCCAATAAAGGCCCTGCTTCCAAGTTCCATCCCCTCCTGCTAAACCAAAGCTGGAATTCTTCCTGTGGCCTGCGGTGGCATTGTTACTTGGCTGCAGGAATTTGTGGCATAAAAAAGCCACCCGTTACCACCAAGACAGGCAAGGAGGCTCCTTTACTGGGCCTTAAGCCAGAGCTGGAGGACCTTGCCTCTAACTACAAGGCCAGTCCCGAGAGATAATGGCAGCTGCTCACTGGACCACGGAAATGGCAGACACCTGCTGATTTTCCAAGTACATCTAAGTTTGGTAATTGTCTGGTGGTCATGGGCACATGTTTGCCTTTTATTTGTTCTATTTATTTGTTTGCTTGTTTATATGCTAATCTAGGGACAAAGTTTAACTGTGTAGCTCAGGCTGACCTCTAATTCACTTCAATCCGCTGCCCCAGCCTCATAAAAGCTGAAATTACAAGTATCTGCCTACAAGCCTGGTGTTCTCTTGTGTGCAAGCATTCCTGCCTTGAGGTTTGCAGGCTAAGGGCCATGACTCGTCTCCGGAACTGTTGAGTGTCTCCTCTTGTTGATGCCATCATCTTTCATAACCGTCCTGGCCTATGCTTGTTTGGAGCCTTAATGATAAGGCTGAGGGACAGAATGAGTTCACACACCAGGGCCAGTGATCAATGGTCAAGTTAATCCTGTGGCATGTGGGGCATGATGGCTCATGCCTGTTAATCCCAGCTCATAGGAAGCTAAGCAGGAGCATCATTCCGAGTTATAGGTCAGCCTGGGCTACAGTGTGAGTCCTTGTCTTAAAAACAAACACACAAAAATGTATTATAGTCTTGGAGAAAATGTATGTGTGTGTGTGTGTGTGTGTGTGTGTGTGTGTGTATGTGTGTGTGTTGTGTGTATATTGTATATACTTCTTAATATAGGTGTGTATGGGCTGAAGACATGGCTCAGAGGTTAAGAGCACTGACTGCTCTTCCCAAGGTCCTGAGTTCAATTCCCAGCAACCACATGGTGGCTCACAACCATCTGTAATGAGGTCTTGTGCTCTCTTCTGGTGTGTCTGAAGACAGCTACAGTGTACTCCTGTACAGAAAATAAATAATTCTAAAACAATAAAATAAAATATGTGTGTATGCATGTGTGTGAGCACAGATGTGAAGACCCAAGGCTAAAATCCACTGTCTTTCCTCCATCTATGTTTTTGGGATTAGTTAAGCTCCCTGGCTTCAAGGACCCCCATAAAAGTCCCTGTACAAGATGGGCAGTGGTGGCACACGCCTTTAATCCCAGCACTCGGGAGGCAGAGGCAGGCAGATTTCTGAGTTTGAGGCCAGCCTGGTCTACAGAGTGAGTTCCAGGACAGCCAGGGCTACACAGAGAAACCCTGTCTCGAAAAAACCAAAAGAAGAAGAAGAAGGAGGAGGAGGAGGAGGAGGAGGAGGAGGAGGAGGAGGAGAAGGAGAAGAACAAGAACAAGAACAAGAACAAGAACAAGAACAAGAACAAGAACAAGAAGAACAAGAACAAGAAGAACAAGAAGAACAAGAACAAGAAGAACAAGAACAAGAAGAAAAGAACAAGAAGAAGAACAAGAAGAAGAACAAGAAGAACAAGAAGAAGAAGAAGAACAAGAACAAGAACAAGAAGAACAAGAAGAAGAACAAGAAGAAGAAGAAGAAGAAGAAGAAGAAGAAGAAGAAGAAGAAGAAGAAGAAGAAGAAGAAGAAGAAGAAGAACAAGAACAAGAACAAGAACAAGAACAAGAACAAGAACAAGAACAAGAACAAGAACAAGAACAAAAAAGAACAAGAACAAGAAATAATTAAGGCTGATCAGTGGTGGCACATGCCTTTAATCCCAGCACTCGGGAGTCAGAGACAGGCAGACCTCTATGAGTTCAAGACCAGCCTGGTCTACAGAGTGAGTTCTAGAATAGCCAAGACTGTACAGAGAAACCCTGTTTCAAAAACTCCCCCAAATTAATTAACTAATTAAAATTAAATACTGTTTGGGCTTGATGATGTGTGCCTTTAACCTCAGCATTTGGGGGGCAGAGGCAGGAGGATTTCTTTGAGTTTGATGTCAGCCTGAACTACATGATAAATTCCAGGCTAGTCGAGACTGTATAATGAGACTCTGATAATCCAGGAGGAACTTACTTAGGGGGCTTCCTATAGTACAAAGCTGGGCTTTTGACGGTTCCTTTTTATTAGGTCGTAGCAATGCTTCCATGGTTTCAGGCACAGCTCTACCTGTTTACACTCATCTGGGAACCTATGAACATTGAAAGCACACAACTAACCTTGTGTGGTCTGTGTATCTGTCTGTGGTGTGTTTGTTTGCACGTGTGTATACAGATGTGCTCACTCATGCATGGACACCAGAAGTCAATGTCAAATGTCTTTCTCTAAGGTTCTATCATCATCGTCGTCGTCATCGTCGTCATCCTCATCACCACCACCACCACCACCATCATCACCACTACATTTGTTTATTTGTAAGAGTGTATGTTAGTTGGGCAGTGGTGGCGCACGCCTTTAATCCCAGCACTTGGGAGGCAGAGGCAGGCGGATTTCTGAGTTTGAGGCCAGCCTGGTCTACAGAGTGAGTTCCGGGACAGCCAGGGCTACACAGAGAAACCCTGTCTCGAAGAAAAAAAAAAAAAAAAAAAAAGAGTTGCATATGTACCATGGCAAGTGTGTGGAAGTCAGAAGATAGTTCACGGGAAGCAATCCTGCCTGTCTATTGTGTGGGTCCTAAGGACTGAACTCAGGCGGTCAGGCTTGGTAGAAGCACGCTTACTCAGTAAGCCATTTTTCTGGCCTTCTGCCTTGTTTTGTTTTTGTTTGTTTGATTGATTTGTATTTAAGATGTATTTATTTCATGCGAACCAGTGGTGGAGCATGCCTTTAATCCCAGCACTTGGGTAGCAGAAGTGGATCTCTGTGAATTTGAGACCAGCCTTTTCTACAGATCAAGTTCCAGAACAGCCAAAGCTATACAGAGAAACCCTGTCTCAAAACAAGACAAAACTATATATATGTGTGTGTGTGTGTGTGTGTGTGTGTGTGTGTGTAACTATGTATATATACACACACATACATATATATACATACATATATATACACATACATACATATATATAATTTTATGTGCATATGCATTTGCCTGAATGTATGTCGCACATGTGTGCCTGGTCCCCATAGAGCCCCTAAGAGGGTGTCAGTTACCTGGAACTGGATTCTAGACTGTTCTAATCCATGTAGATGCTGTGAGTTCAATCAGGGTCCTCTGAAAGGATAGCAGACTGACTAACTGCTGAGACATCTCTCTAGCCCCATCCACCTTGGTTTTTGAGATGGAGTCTCTCACTGAACCTGTCGCTCACGGTTTGGCAGGCCTGGCTGGCCGCTGAGTCCATATGATCTGCCATCTCTGCAGTACTGAAGCGCTGGGGTTATATGTACTTTCATGCCTGGCTGCCTACCTCCGTGTCAGGGGTCCACATTCATGCGTTCGTGCTCAGCAGGCAGTTCACCCACCGAGCCATCTCTGCAGCCCTAAGTTGTTCTCTAAAGAGCTGAGGATATGACTCGGTGGTAGAATACATGCCTGGCATATACAAGACCCTGAGTTTGAGCCCCAGCACTGCAAAAAATGATTTTTTTTTTTTTCAGAACCAATGGTAACTCAATCGCTGGGCACATCAACTAAAATCCTGATCTTGTAAGCCATATTAAATCTAAATCCTCTGGTAGTGAATCCTGGTGGATCCGCCATTGAAACTGGGAGACACTAGTAGCTTCGTCCTTTCACCCTCCCTGTCCAAAAAGCTGAAAAAAATGATTTTTAATATAAATCTGTACCTATTAAAGCTTTCGTTCCCTCAGTCATCATCTTGGCTGATTAACGGACCTGCAGAAGTCCAGACTCCCACTTCTCAGCAATGTTTGCTTTTCTCGTCTTCCCTAGCGATAAAAATTTTAATGGCACACATAGCCACTCAGACTGGACATGATTTCTGGCTGTCTTGTCAAGCAAGCGTGGCCAATGACGAAATTGGAACCAGCAGGATGGACGGATGTGACGTGTCTGTGGCTCCCAGCCCTTCACTTCATTCTTTTTCTTTGTTTGGTTGTTTGTCCATTTTCTCCCCTGCACTGTCCCTTCCCTATATCCTTCTAGTTGGAATCTGACGTCACTGGAAGGACTGACGCCTGAAGATTTTCCAAAGCAGATCGCTACTGTTCGATCTGTCTGTCTTGTCTACAGAGTGAGATCCAGGACAGCTAGGGCTACAAAAAGAAGCCCTATCTCAAAAAAAAAACAAAGCAAAACAACCAAACAAAAAATGGAGGGCTAGAATTTTAATTCCCTTCTAATCCCAGCACTCAGAAGATGGAGGGAGGATAATCAAGATTTAATGTCAGCTATACAGCAAGTTTGGAGCTGCCCCGTTCTACATGAGACACTATCTCAAAAGGGGTAAGGTAGCCTAGCACGCCTTTAGTCCCAGTACTTGGGAGCAGAGGCAGGTGGATCTCAATGAGTTCAAGGCCAGCCTGGTTTACATAGTTCCAGACCATAGTACAAGCTACATATTGAAGCAAGTCTGGTCACGGGGGAGAGGCAGCAAGGAAGGTGAGGAGATGGCTCCTTGGTAAACTGAGGATCTGAGTTTGAATCCCTAGCATCTGCACTGTAATCTCAGGGTGGGAGAAACAGGAGCAACCCTGGTGCTCACTGGCCAGTCAACCTTGATGAATTGTGAGCTCCAGGTTCTATGAGAGACCTGTCTCAAAAAATCAGGTGGAGAGGGATTGAGGGAGACGCCTGATGTTTCTCACTGGCCTTCACACGCATGCACGTTCAAACACAAACATGCAAACACACATGCGCACATACCACACGTGCACACGCACCATTTAACTGGCAGATGATCTATATATCAAGAGCCAGTCTTGTCCTGTTCTGGGCTAACAGTGAACTGGAAATGTATTCACTTTGTATGCTTATATCATACAGGCTCCAAAAGGCACCACGAAACTCGCATTTGCCTTCACACGGTGCGTTACACTTATTTTCTGTTCCTGTGATGGACACCTGACCAAAACTATTTATAGGAAGAAGAGTTGAGCTCACAGTTCCAGAGGGACAGTCTGTAATGGCAGCAGAGATGTGGCAGCAGGTAGCCAAAGCCAGAAGCCGAGAGAGCACATCGCTACCTATACACAGAAAACAGAAAGAAGCAACTGTAAGTGGGAGTAAGGCCGTAAACTGTCAAAGCCTGTCTCCAGTGACTCCTTCCTCTAGCAAGGCACTACCTACTTCTGCTTCCTTTAAGCTCCCCAAACAGTATCAACCACTGGGGACCAAGGATTCAAATACCAGAGCCAATGGAGGCCACTCTCATTCAACACCCACCTACACACACACACACACACCCCCCTCAGTGTTTTATGTTTGTTTGAAACAAAGTTTTACTCTACTGCTTCCATTGAACAGAGCCCTGGACTCCTGAGCCTAAACCTCTTCAGTAGCTGGGACTGTAGGCAGGGACCACCATGTCAGGCTTGAAGTGGTTTTGGATTATAGAAAACGTCAAACACATACAAAACTCTAAAGCCCATGCCGGGGCACCTTCGTGTACCCTTCGCCCAGCTTCATCAGCGATGAACTCAAGTCAGCACAGCCCCTCCCTGTTTCCCTTTAGCCTCGACGTTATCTTAAAGCAAGAACTCAGACATCCGATGATTTCGTCGGCAAATACTTGGGCATGAGTCTCTAAAAGACAAGGGATGCAGCTGGGCAGTGGTGGTGCACGCCTTTAATCCCAGCACTCGGGAGGCAGAGGCAAGTGGATCTCAATGAGTTCAAGGCCAGCCTGGTCTACAGAGTGAGTTCCAGGACAGCCAGGGCTACACAGAGAAACCCTGTCTCGAAAATCCAAAAAAAAAAAAAAAAAAAAAAAAAAAGACAAGGGATGCTATAAATCTTTGTTTCCTTCCACGTCAGTTGGGTTTTTTGTCAACTTGACACAAGCAAGAGTCATCTGGGAACAAGGAATGTCACTGAAGGGATTCTCGTTGGCCAGTAGGCAGGCCTGTGGGATGTTATCTTGATTGATGATTGATTCGGGGAAAGTCCAGTCCACTGTGGGAGGCACCAGCACTAGGCAGGTGGTCCAGGGTGCTATAAGAAAGCAGGCTGAGCAAGCTCATAAGCAGCACCCCTCCAGAACCTCTGCTTTAGTTCTTGCCTCTAGGTTCCTATCTTGAGCCCCTATGCAAACTTCCTTTTCTGGCGGAGTGTGACCTGAGAGTTGTAAGCTGAGATAAATCCTTTCTAATCCTATATTGGTTTTGGTCAGTGTTTATCACGGCAACAAAGACGCCTAACTAGGGCAGTTTACTTCTTTGGGCTGCTATTGCCTGTGAGCTGGGTGTGAACCTGGCTTTAGCCCCTTCCTCTTGTCTTCAAGAGGGGCTATGTTCAAGGAACCTGCACAAATAGGCAGTCCAGCACTCAGGAGGGTTGCTGCTTGGTTCAGTGCTCTGTAGTTGCTATCTTTAGAGTGTCAACATTGGAACAAGGGCTTTGCATTTTTGGGGTTGGTTTTTTTTTAATTATATTTTATTTTTGTTTTGTGTGTGTGGAGTGCAGGGGGTGCATGCCACACCATGCATGTAGAAGTCAGGAGACAACGTGTAAGAACCGATTCTTTCTTTCCACCATGTGGGTCTCAGAGACTGAACTTAGTCAGGCTAGGTGGCAAGCCCTTTTACCTGCTGAGCCTGAGCCACCTCTTCAGTTCTTTATTTCCATCCTGCCCTGGAACTCAAAAATCGCATGTCTGGTTCTGGCTGCAGCTACCTATGCAGTAAACAGGTAACAATTAAGGAGAAAGCTGTGCCAGGTTCTCTATGCAAAGAAATTAGCATACTCCGGGAGTTTAACCTACACTGTCCGCTCTTTCAGCAGCCCCCAGCTCAGGGGTGGCACCCCCATCCTTCCAAATGGGTAGATCTAAACATAAGAATCAGCCTGGGGGTGTAGGTCAGCAGATAAGAGTATGTGCCTTGCATGCACGGAGCCCTGGGTTCTTCCATCCCCAGCACCAGGTAAACTAGTCGAGATCATGCCCACCTGTAATCCCAGCTTTAGGGAAGGTAGCATCAGGGGAATCTGAAGTTCAAGGCCAACTTCTGCTACTCAGTAAGTTCAAGGCCAGCCTGGGATAGATACATAAGATCCGATCTCAAAATGAATGAATCAAAATATAAAACCCAGTCCCATCTTTGTCTCTTTCCTCCCCTTCAGTCTCTCCCACAACTCCACCATGCAAGTGCCCGTCACATCCTGCCAACTTCTGTGTAAGAAGAACAGGGAAGGGGAGCTGGTTTTGAGCTGTCTTTGCAGGGCAAGCTTTCTGTTTGCTTGGGTTTCTGGTTGCTTGAGTGGCCAGGCGCCAGGGTGTGGCTTTGCTTTGGATTCCCCCAGGTACTGGTGGTTTATTTGGGAGGTGACTCCGGGAAGCTCTGTGAGTAAATGAGGAAGTGAGACTGGGAACCGGACAGAGACACTCGTGTGTGCTCCTGATGGGTTTATCTCTTTACACAACCTGGGGGAGGAAATCATCCTGCAGAGTACCTCCCGAGAGACTATAGAGGACTCACAGAGAATTGTCCCCTGGAAGGAGGAAGCTAGAGGATGTACCCACCCATTCCTGTGTCCTGTTGCTTGGGTTATTGGGGGTTTTGCTGGGTGGTGTTACGGATTCACAACTGTTAAGTGAACATCCTACCAGTGGGCTACCCCACCAGTTCCCTGAAGTCTATGTATTTTTGTGGCTCCAGGGAACTTAGCTCTGCGGCTTTACTGTCTGTGTGCAAGGTAGCATAGCATATATGTGTAGCCAAGGAACGGTTATAGGCTAAGAGGCAAAAGGCCTGAGGCAAGAAGCCATAGCTAGGCTGGTGCTGTAGCTCAGTTGGTAGAGTTTCGTCAGAGAGCAGAGCAGCTATGGCAGTGGAGCAAAGACATAAAGCTTCAAGGCAGGCGCTTCTCCTGAGTTCATAAAACACCCACAGGGACCAAGCTTCCATTCTTGTCCCCGCTGCTAGCGTGGCTCAGACCTGAGGTCATTCACACCAGTTTTTTGTTGTTGTTGTTTTGGTTTTTTTTTTTTAAGGAATTATTTTATGTATATGAGTACACTATAGCTGTCTTCAGACACACCAGAAAAGGGCGTCAGATCTCATTACAGATGGTTGTGAGCCACCATGTGGTTGCTGGGAATTGAACTCAGGACCTCTAGAAGAGCGGTCAATGCTCTTAACCACTGAGCCATCTCTCCAGCCCTCATGTCAGTTTTTACTGAGCTGAAATGTACTGAGTTTACTGCGCAATAGCTTTGGAGATTCAGATAGGTTGTGTGTATGCACAAAGAATTTGTACTTTCATCTGATGATGGCTTTCTTTTTTTTTTTTTTTTGGTGTTTTCGAGACAGGGTTTCTCTGTGTAGCCCTGGCTGTCCTGGAACTCACTTGGTAGACCAGGCTGGCCTCGAACTCAGAAATCCGCCTGTCTCTGCCTCCCAAGTGCTGGGATTAAAGGCGTGCGCCACCACCGCCCGGCTGATGATGATGGTTTTCTAATGAGCAATATAGGTGTCATCTTACAACAAGAAATTGAATGCACCTCATTTCTGGGATGTTGCTGAATTTTTTTGCCTGGTTAAATTCAATTTTCAGCTATAGAACTCAGGATACCACTAAGAGAGCCAAATTTTATGACCTATTGGGCAAGACAGGCATGTAAAATGTTCCACCATGCATTTATTTATTTATTTATTTATTTATTTATTTATTTATTTATTTATTTATTTATTTTTATTTTTTTGGTTTTTTCGAGACAGGGTTTATCTGTGTAGCCCTGGCTGTCCTGGAACTCATGCTGTAGACCAGGCTGGCCTCGAACTCAGAAATCCATCTGCCTCTGCCTCCTAAGTGCTGGGATTAAAGGTGAGCCCCACCACTGTCCACCCGGCGCATTTAAATTTTTTATTACATGTATTCATTTATTTTCTCTGGGGATGCCACAGTGTGTGTGTGTGTGTGTGTGTGTGTGTGTGTGTGTGTGTGTGTAGGTCAGAAGACAACTTGAGGAAACCAGTTCTCCTCCTCCATGTGATTCTGGGGATCGAGCTGAGCCCTCAGGGCTTGGCAGCAGGTACTCTTATACACTGAGCCATCTTTCTGGCCTTTCCAAGCATATTACAGTCTTGTGTTTGGGAGATCCAATGAGCACACAGGGAGACATCAGTTCCAGAATTTCAGACAGTTGCACACCCGACAACACAACGTGGACTAATTCCAGTGCCGGGAACAGTTATGGTGGCAGACACCGATGTAACACCCACTCCATGGTTACCTCTGTTAATGAATCAAATCCAGGACCAAGTTGGCAACGACCCTGCTGACCAAGGTTCCAATCTGATTTTCTCAGGGATGCAGTTGACCATCCGACAGCTCAGGACGCTGAGGAGTGAACCAAAACCTTCGGAAGTTTCTAGGAGGTCTTCAATCGCTGATGAAAGGGAACAATGTCACTTCAAACTTTCCTTTGTCCTGTGTTCAAGCGTGGATGTGATGTCTACAGCGGTGGCAACTACTTTTCAGCCATGAGACAGCCCTGAGCCGGGCCCTGGGCAACAGTCCTGGGTGTGTGCCGGCTTCTTTAACTGGATGGTATTGCCCGCTAGCCTGCATTACACTGTTACTGACTTGACATGAGAAACTGAGAGGGGCTAGAATTACCTAACCCTGTAAATATTCCGGAGACTGTCACAGACTTTAATGTCACCGGCTTCAAAATAGCTCTAGGTGTTGTTACAAGCTGCTCACCAGAGCAGCCTGCAGACTCACCCACATGGGCAGGACTTCTGTGTTTAGGAGGGACTGCACACCTCTGAACTGGTCTAGTGGGCCTCCTGAGCCCTTTTGAATGAGACCTTGTCTGACAGGAAGAACAGGCAAACACATAGGGTTAAAATGAAAAAAAAAAAATTTTTTTTTTTCCTCTAGAGTTTTTAAGTCAAATCAGAGGTTAAGACTTGTTAGAGAGGCCCACCTGCTCTCTCTGAGTAGATAAAAGGCTACGTCCACCATTACCCTTTGCCCCCCCTCCCACCCTAAACCCTATAATTAAAAAGGCTCTTTTCAGGCAGGGATACAATTCAAGCACCATCATTATGAAAACCCTGCCTGGTTTCTGTGGTTACTGACAACCCCCTTTGTGTAGATCTCATTAAATCAAACCAAGGATTTCTGATTTGGGGGTTGCATTTGTGTGATAATTTCCAGCAAGAGAAAGCTCTGTTGATCTAAGAAATAATGTTGCAAATACAGGTATGACACCACTTTGGATGGGAAAGTAATATGATTTCTCTTGCTGGAACCACTAGCAAATCAACCGTGAGAAATTGATAATGGCTTTTGTCACCATACCCTTTCTCTGTCCCAGCCGCATTCTCTGTCATCGTTGAAAGGGAGACGCAAGGCTTTCTCTGAAAAGCTTTTTTTTTTTTTTTTTTTTTTTTGGTCAGACCTTTACGGAGACAAATGACGCTCTATTTTCATCCTATACATCTTGGGTTGTTCAGAGTAATCTACTGCCCAGAGATAAAGAGAATGATTCGTAGCCAAGCCAAGCCATGAGCAATAGCAGGTTTTCCTTAAACCTTGAAAAGTAAAATGTGGCTGGTAAATGTGGTTCAGCAGGTAAAGGCACTTAACTATCAAATTTGATGAGCTGAATCCTAGTCCTGTACTCACATGGCGGAGCGAGAGAGCTCTCCTCGAGTTGTGCACTACACACACACACACACACACACACACACACAGAGGAGGGGTGAATGCACACACTTGCACAAAATAAAATGTAGTCTAAACTTTTAATTTGACACAACGGTAAGATGTTCCTGCATTTTGGGTTAGCCGCTATGATATTTTCCCCCAACTTAAATTTTGCCATTTCTCAATTCCTTGTGTTATTTTTCTTGTCTCTGAGACAAAATACCTGGCAGAAGAGCTTAAGGGAGGAACCGTTTATTTCGGCTCATGGTTCAGGAGAAACAGTCTGCTTTGTCTCGGGAGGGGAGCAAGGTGCTGGGACCATTCCATCCACTGGTGGCAGAGCTCAGGGAACAGGCTGTGTATGTGTTGGTGGTATAGACAGGATATGAAAGCTCTAACTGAAACTGGAGTCGAATACCACTTAGCAGATCAGACCGGCCCTCAGTGATCTAGGCAGGTCCGGTGTTCCTCATTTTCCATGACCATCCAAAACACTGCCTCCGGCTTGGGACCATGTTCAAACACCTGATCTTGTGACAGAAGTGCGACATTCAAACCAAAAGCTGAATGTGACATGGTGGCGTATGCCTTTAAACACAGCACTCTGGGGTAGAGGCCAGAGGATCTCTGTGAGTTCAAGGCTATCCTGTTTTACCCAGTGAACTTCCAGACAGCCTGGACTACAAAGAGAGACTCTGTCTCAAAAAACCAAACCAAACCAACAACCAAAAAAACAAAAACAAGTCAAAACAACAACAACCCCCATAAAAGTCCCTGTAAAAGATGGGCAGTGGTGGCACACGCCTTTAATCCCAGCACTCGGGAGGCAGAGGCAGGCAGATTTCTGAGTTCGAGGCCAGCCTGGTCTACAGAGTGAGTTCTAGGACAGCCAGGGCTACACAGAGAAACCCTGTCTTGAAAAACCAAAAAAAAAAAAAAAAAAAAAAAAGACCCTCTCTTATCGTAAAGTTCCCAAATGACTTCTTTGGGAACATTCTGCCTGCTTCTGACAAAGAATGCTGGTCTGAGCCAACCTTGTATTCTGGTCTCTCTGGGTCTCTGCTCACTTGAAATCAGGGCTCTTGCTACTGAACTTAGTCTTAGTAGTTGATGGAGCCCCTAGTGGACTTCATTTAAACATGTAATTTCCACAGACCCACGGCTCTTTAAGCGATCTCTATGTCTCTGCCTCTCCTGAGTTTAGGCTTGTTTCTACCTCTGCAGCTGTCTGCTGCATCCAGTCACAGGAGGCCACAAGAAGAAAGAAGGAAACAGGAAACATCCTGTTTGAGGATTATGTGTAGGGCTGGGAGCAGAGCTCAGGGGTAGAGCTTTTGACTCCTGTCAGTGAGACCCTGAGCTTGGTTCCCAAGCACTGAGGTGGTGGCTGAGGGGGGTGCCAGGTATCATGATGGTTTGCATCCACGATCTTTTTAGTACTTGGGAAGCTGAGGCAGGGGGTTTGCAAAGAGTTCAAGACCAGCTTGGGCTACACAGTGAGTTTCATTGGCTACAGGGTAAAAACACGGTAACACACACACGCACAGAGTGTACGTATTTCACTGCTGCACATTTTTTTTTTTTTTCTTTTTTCGAGACAGGGTTTCTCTGTGTAGCCCTGGCTGTCCTGGAACTCACTCTGTAGACCAGGCTGGCCTCGAACTCAGAAATCTGCCTGCCTCTACCTTCCAAGTGCTGGGATTAAAGGCGTGTGCCACCATCGCCCAATCGACTGCTGCACATTATTATAGAACACTGTTTCATGGCAGGACACGGTCCTCGAATGAAGCTGTGTGAGAATTCTGAGCTTGTGAGAAAACTCCAAGTACAGAAGACCAAAGTCTTATCATCTCTTCCCCTACACCACACGGGTTTGCTCTTTGGCTGTGCGCTCCTGCCCCTCCCAGGTGTAAGAGACAGGAGTGGGTGTACCTCAGATTCCCCTTCCTCTTCCCCACTATTATTCAGAATGATGTTTCCAGGCACTGCTGTCCTCACGACTATAAAAGCCTGAACTCATGTGACCTTGACCTCGTGACTGTATACAGCGTGAACCTAAGTGAACCTTGCTCAGATGACCTTGCCTAACCCTCAGAACATAAATTGTCTGGTGCCCTCCATAAAGATGGCTATTGCACTCGACGTTAATATGACTCATTTTTAGGCTCCACTCTCCCAGGTCCATGCCACGGATAGAGCAGTAACAGATCTCTTATCTTATTTATTTATTTATATTGTATTTATTTAATGTGTCTGAGTGTTTGCCTGCTGTGTACGCTGGTAAGCCGCATGGTATGCAGGACCCACTGCAGCCAGCAGAGGGCGTCAGATCCCCTTGGAACCGGTTTTACAGACAGTTGTGAGCTGCTGAGAACCGAACCTAGCTCACCTAGCCGAAACTGCTCTTAAAGGCTGAGCTATCTGCTCAGCAACACTCCCATGTCTCGGGCTGACTGGAATGCACTGTGTAGTCCTGGCTAGATTGGAATTTGGGACTATCGCTGGAATTTCAGATGCAGGCCACCATGCCCACAGCTTCCTGCTTCCCTTGTCTTTCCTGGGCACTATGCTGCAACCTGTCCTGCTTCTGGGTGGCCCATGGCCCTAGCACCATGCTTAACAAAATGCCCTATAAGCCGGGCAGTGGTGGCGCACACCTTTAATCCCAGCACTTGGGAGGCAGAGGCAGGTGGATTTCTGAGTTTGAGGCCAGCCTGGTCTACAGAGTGAGTTCCAGGACAGCCAGGGCTACATAGAGAAACCCTGTCTCGAAAAACCAAAAAACAAAAACAAAAACAAAACAAAACCCAAAAAACCAAAATTCCCTATGGTGGACACACCCTCACGCTCCATCACAGGGAGTGTCAAGAAGGGCAAAGTATGGCCAGGAGACGAACGCCTGTGCGTCCAGGACTTGGGAGGCTAAGGCTAGAGGATTGGGAATTGGAGGTCAGTTCTGAGCTACACAGCGAAACACCGCCTTTACAAAAGGAAAAATGAGCCAGGCGGTGGTGGCTCAGGCCTTGGATAGAAATCAGCCTGGTCTACAGAGTGAGTTCTAGGACAGCCAGGGCCACACAGAAAAACCTTGTCTTGAAAAACCTAAATAAATAAATAAATAAATAAATAAATAAATAAATAAATAAATAAATCTCTATTTAAAGCGTTTCCCAACACTTGTGAGGCCAAGGCAGGTGGATCTCTGTAATTTTGTGGCTAGCCTGCTCTATATAATGTACTTCCAGGCTGGGCCTGGAACCTCATGCTAAGGCTTTGTTTCAAATCAAGAAATAAAAATAAAAGTATTCACCTACACACACACACACATACACACACACACACACACACACACACACACACACACACACACACACTTGATGCCTGAGAATCTGCAGCTGTTGAAACTTGATCATTTATACTTTGCAGAAGGTTAGCCTCCTGGTAGTCATCTTCTGACAGATAAATAAGGCAAGCTTTTAACTCATGAACCAGAAATATCTTTTCCCTGAGTAAGATGGTGAAGACCTAGGAGACATTTGGAAGGGTAGGACTGGAGGGGGAAGAGTCTGTAGGACAAAGGGAGGGGGAACAGAGGGGAGGGGAGCAGGTTGCAGAAGCACAAACATCCTCCTGTGAGACGGTTGGTGATTAGCCCAGTAACAATGAATATTTATGAGAGAGGCACTGATTATTTTTCAGGGCCTCATTTGAATAATCATGAATATGTTTCCATGCATTTGCACCTGATGGGATGGTTTTCAGTCTCTAAAGAGCCAGGGAGAGAGAAAGAGCCGGGAGACAGAGAATGCAGTGGGGTCACGACCCCTAGACACCTTTATCTGGTATGGCCCTCATCCCTACCATGCCGTTCACAAAGAACTAGGCAAAAAAAATGTCTAAAATCCCGTGCGTGCTTGGTGTCTAATGATGAATATGTAGGAACTGGCTGCGGTTTCTTCTGAACCTCTTCTGCCCTAGAAGACAAGGGCATCGGATGCTGAGTCTTCCAATTCAGTCATTATGGTTTCCAAGCTGATTCATCTGAATTTCAAGGACGTTAAACGCCTTTTCCAAGTTCGAAAGGCTATGTGATGTGAGTCAACGCCACTGCTCAGGTCTCTTCCGAGGGCCTGGGTTGAGCATGTCCCCTCTGCTGGGGGTCAGTCCTAGCCCTTGTCCATGCTCCAGTCATAATTAGTAACGTACTGCCTGCCCCGGCACACTCAATAGTAGAATCGTAGTTTGTGCAGTGCTTTGAGGAAAGCAACCATGTATTCCTTTCACCCTCCGCCCTCTATTTAGTCTACTTGTTGCTGTGTACCAAACAGTCGACAAAAGCCGCTATATAATAAGAAGCCACGACCACAGGACCAGGAGGCAGCTAGTCTCATTGTATCCGCAGTTGGGAAGCCAAGTGATGAATGCTGGTGTTCAGCTTGCTTTCTCCTCTTTATTCAGTCTGTGACGCCCCAGCCCCTGAGATGGGACCATTCACATTCAAGGCGCCTCTTCCCTCTTCCGGTTCTGGAAACACAGATCTATCGAGAGATGGGTTTCCATCGTCATTCCGTTTCCTATCAAGTCGTCAATCAGGATTAAGGATATCAGGTACCAACAAGGGGTGATAGATGTTTTGAAAGGACCGATGCCAGGAGGGCAGGGTAATGTAGTTATTAAGGAAGGCAGGGAGATGGGAGCATGGCTGTGTTCCCGTGTGAGCTGTTCCGTGGGAGGGAGCAGCTGAGGGCAGAGGAGGAGAACTTCAGTCTGTACATACTGGAAAGGGAGGCAGTTGAGAAACCATCCCACAAAAGGCATAAGCCAGAAAGAAGTCAACTTAGTTGTTTTCTACACAATATTCGGGCATTATTTTTGGGGTGGGGCATGCCCAGATGAGAAGAGAGAGAGAGAGAGAGAGAGAGAGAGAGAGAGAGAGAGAGATCGTCCCGCCAGTGTGAGTCCATACCCTGTTCTAGCCTTTCTTGGAGCTGCTGATGTTGGGCAAGCCCAGTAGCCTTCCAGGCTCTCAACCCCACCCCAAGCTAGGCTGAAAGGCAAGGAGGGGTGTAGGCTAGGGCCTAGTGCAGATGCAGCACAACACGTGGGAGCTATAATTAGGCAATCCCTACGGCGGATGCGAAGGGCACTAGACCTGCCCGCGCCACCGGAACTGGAGTGGGGGAGGCAAGCGAGTGAGTCAGCTGTTACTGCATCCTTCCCGTATCAGGCCACACCTGCCGCATCAGCCCGCCCCTCCTGCCTGGGAAAGTTCTACTTTGCTAGAGCAAAATTCCAACCCTGAGTTTATTTTCCCAGATCCCATCCCCCTCTTCTGATTTGCGCATTCTTTCTTTGGCTATGGTTATACCTTCAATTACATCACTGTCTACTTTTACTCGGCCAACAGGCTTTGTCTTTTAAGGGAACTTTGGCTCTCATAGGCCTGTGCACTAGGTGCTTTTTGGTTTTGGTTGGTTGGTTTTGGTTCTTTGCAATTCACCTGTAAGAAGCCGCATTTCCAACCTTGTCTCTGAGTGCGTTCCTTTGTGGGTATCTCAGTCTAGATGACCCCCGTCTGGATCCAGAGATCAGGTTATTTGAGGGTTTATATTGATCTTAGGTCAATTTGTTTTCACCTGAAAAAGTTACATCTCATTTTTCTAAACTATGAACTGTGTGCTTAGTGCATCAATATAAAAGAGTCCATGGAGCCGGGCAGTGGTGGCGCACGCCTTTAATCCCAGCATTTGGGAGGCAGAGGCAGGTGGATTTCTGAGTTCGAGGCCAGCCTGGTCTACACAGTGAATTCCAGGACAGCCAGGGCTACACAGAGAAACCCTGTCTTGAAGAAAAAAAAAAAAAAAAAGAGTCCATGAAATGCTGAGCATGGTGGTATGTGTCTTTAATCCCAGCACTTGATAGGCAAGACAGATCTCTGAGTTTGAGGCCAGCCTGGTCTACATAGTGAGTTCCAGGACAGCCAGAGTTACATAGTGTCTCAAACAAACAAAGTCCATAAAATACTCCTGGAAGAAGTGAGTGAAGCCTCCTTGAGAGCACCACTGTGTGTCTGGGAGCACCACAGCAAATACCGATCACAGACCTTCCGATGCGGCCATCATAGGCGTGCATCACTGGTGACTGTGGTTATTATTACCAGATTCCAGACACTCTGCAAGTCAGAGACAACTTTCTGGAGTTGGATCTTGCCTGCCACCTTGTTTTGAGGCAGGGTCTCTCTTGTTCCCACCAAACACTCCAGGCAAGCTATCTGGCCTGAGAGCTTCCAGCTGATTCTCCTGTCTCCACTTCCCATCTCAACTCAGAAGTGCTGGGATTGTGGGTGTACTTCTGGACTTTTTTTTTTTTTTTAAACTTTTTTTTTTTTTTTTTAAGATTTTTATTTATTTTGTGTATGTGAGTGCACCGTCACTGTCCTCAGACACACCAGAAGAAGACATCAGATCCAATTGCTGTTGTGAGCCACCATGTGGTTGCTGGGAATTGAACTCAGGATCTCTGGAAGAGCAGTCGGTGCTCTTAACCACTGAGCCATCTCTCCAGCCCTAAACTTTTTTTTATGTATATGAGCACACTGTAGCTGTCTTCCGACATACCAGAAGAGGGCATCGGATCCCATTACAGATGGTTGTGGGCCACCGTGTGGTTGCTGGGAATTGAACTCAGGACTTCTGGAAGAGCAGCCAGTGCTCTTAACCACTGAGCCATCTCTCCAGCCCCTGGATTTTGATTTGGATTCTGAGAATTTGAATTCAATCTGTCAGGCTTGTCAGGTAAGCACTTTTACCTGCTGAGCCATCTTTCTGGGCCCCATTACCTTTCTTGTTTTAGTTTTGTTTGTTGCTTGTTTTGAGACTGGATCTCTTGAATCACAGACTTGCCTCAAACACGTGTGTAGCTAAGGATGACCTTGAAGCCTGGAGCATCCTGCCTCACGTGCTAGCTAGCACGCTGTGAGCCTGAGGCTTTTTCGTTTTGTTTGGGTTTGGGACTTCCTGTTTGTTTTGTGTGTGTCTCTGTGGGGGAGGGAGATATAGACCTACATCCGTATGGGCATGAATACATGTGAAAATGTTCACACAGGTGAATGTGCTAGCCTGTGTGTGGCTAACAGAGAATAACCTCCAGTGTCTGTACATGTCTTTGTGTTTGGAAAAGGGTCTGTTATTCTCCCCTGGGTGTGTGAGGCTAGCTGGCCCACTAGCTTGTGTGGATTCTTCTTTTGGTATCTCCCGTCTCACCACAGATGAGCCAGGATTACGGATAGTACTGTGCCCAGCTTTTACATAGCTTCTGGGTGGGATTTCAGACGTGTGCCGCAGCTGGGAAAAGAACACTCTGGACATCCCACAAAGAAACATACAATCAAAGGGAAAGTAATTCAGCAAGGCAATTTCTTTTTGCAAAATGGGTGCACCATAACTTAAACTGGGCGAGTGTGCACACACATTCAAAATGGCCTCTGTCTTCTATTCCTGCTATAGGTGGTAAATTCGTTTCATTTACCATTGGTAATTAAGTTTATAATCAGATGAGAATAATCATTCAGCACGAAGGAGAGGGAGGTTCCAGAAATATAGACTAGAAATAGAAAACAATTATTTCATACCACCATGCTTCTTTTAGATTTTGAATAATGAACTATGCCTACATAGAGCTTAGAGTCTATGAAAGATAGAAATGAATTAATCCATCCTAGTAGTTACTAATAAACACTCCAAGCTGGGAAAGAAGGAGGAAGGAGTATTAATGGAGCTCCCAGCACCTGAGAAGAGCTAAGCCAGTGATAAAGTCTCTGTGGCTCCTGGGAAGACGCTCCATACTGCACCACTGAGCTCTATCCTTGGGTCTTCTCTGAGACCTTTTTAAGACAAGGTCTTACTAAGTTGCCTCAGATGGACTTGATTGAAATCACTCTGTAGCTCAGGAAAGCCTTGAACTTGTGCCTCAGCCTCCCAAGTAATTACAGATCTGAGCAATTGGACTTGGCTGACTCAAGGCTTTTAGAGCTGGAGATTCGAATTCAGCAAGAGATATGCCACCTTGGTCTCCCTATCCAACTCTATTGTTATGGATGCATGCTTGAGACATGTACTATGGTTTAGTGGTGGTGGCTTACACTGTTAGTCCCAGCACTGGGGAGGCAGAGGCAAGCCAATCTCTTAAATTTGAGTTCAGCCTGGTCTACAGAGCGAGTTTGAGGACAACCAGGACTATACAGAGAAACCTTGTCTGGGGAGACATCTATTGTCTTAGTTTCTTTTTCTGTTGTTTGGTAAAATATCTTGACAAACACAACTTAAAGGAGAACCAGCTGATTTAAGTTTATAGTTGAAGGGTGTAGTCTATTAGGGTGTAATCAGGAGTGTGAGACTGCTGGTCAAATGACATCCACAACCAGGAAGCAGAGAGCGATAAACACATGCTGTTGCTCAGCTTCCTTTCTCCATATATGCAGCCCAGGGAATGGTGCCACCCACAGTGGGCCGGTTGATCCACATCAATTAACACAAGATAATCTCTTGAAAGCTTGTCTAGAGGCCCATCTCCAAGGTGATTATAAATTCTGTCAAGTTGACAATTAACACTAGCTATCATAGTCAGTGTACTGTTGCTTTAACAGAACCCTCGAGACAGAGACACTTATAAAGAAGAAAGGTCTTTAGGTCATAGTTCTTGAGGGTGGGGCTTTTAGACTGGGTAGCTTTGTCAGGTTGGTCTCTGATGAGAATCTTCTGTTGCTCCATGCATGCTGGGAAATTTGAATAGTAAGGGGGTGAGTGCAAAAAGAGGAAGACAAAAGGGGCCGGACTGCTTTCTTGATAACTAACTCATTCTTGTAGGAACCACATTCGTTAGTCACTTGTAAGGACACTGGAGAGGCAGAGGGAGGAAGAGCTCTATGAGTTTGAGGCTAAACTGGTCTACATAATCAAGTTCTAGGAGAGGGAAAAAGAAGCAGAGAAATCATGATATATTGGGCAGAAGTTAATAGATTCACATCAGGCCCAGTGAAAAGCAGCCCAGTGTATGGAACATCTAAACTAGAGTTCCAACTGGCTTGGTCATCTTTGTTTGTTTGTTTGTTTTTGTTTTTTGAGACATAGTTTCTTTGTGTGTAGCTGTGGCTGTCCTAAAACTCACTATGTAGACCAGGTTGGCCTTGAACTCACAGAGCTCTTTCTCCCTCTCGGCCCGCTCTGTCCTGCTTGGCCTGTTTGACATTTTCTGTGCGTCCTGGGGGAGTTCAGTCAAAGTGGGACTAGAATTTTGAAATTTTCTTTTTCTTTCTTTCCTTTCCCCCCTTTTCCACACGGGGTCTCACTATGTAGCTCCAACTGTCTTGGAACTCATGTAGACCAGGCTAGCTTTGAATTTAAAGAGACTGTCCTGCCTTTGCCTCCTGAGTTCTGGGATTAAAGATGTGCACCTTTAGTTGAGGCCAGAGAGGATGTCAGGCTCTCTGGAAAAGGAATCACAGACAGTTCTGAGCCACGGTGTGGGTGCTGAGGATTGAACCCATGTCCTCTGCAAGAACAGCCAGTGCTCTTAACCACTGAGCCGTCTCTTCAGGCTCTTAAAGGAGATTTGTTTTAAGGGGAAAAATAATCACAGCATACATGGCATTTATTTCTGTAAAGGCTGATGTTGGGTACTGTCTCCCTCTCCTCCCGACTCCAGGAATGAAAGAACAAAAGGAAAACTTGGCTTCCTTCTGGATGGACACGTAAAAATTCACATGATAGTAAGAAGCTAATGAATCAAAAGGCATGACTTAGGGGTGTGTGGGAGGGTCGGGTTTTTTTTTTTTTTTTTTTAAGATTTATTTATTTTATTTATATGAGTAGACTGTAGCTGTTTTCATGCACACTAGAAGAGGGCCTCAGATTCCATTAGAAATGGTTGTGAGCTACCATGTGGTTTCTGGGAATTGAACTCAGGTCCTCTGGAAGAACAACTAGTGCTCTTAACCACTCAGCCATCTCTCCAGCCCCGGGGAAGAGGGGTTGTTTTTACCTCCTCTTTGGCTCCCTGCCTTGGGGACAATGGCCATGAAGAATCCCATGAGTCACAGTTATTTAGCTGAATAAATCCCTTGAAGGACTGGTGAAAATTCCAAACTCATCCCTAAGACAGGAACCCCAGGTAACAACAGTCAGTCGTCAGAACGCTGGATGAGGCTGACTTGGCTGTCACCCAGTGCACACAAGGGTTTTATAAGCTGGCTGTAGAGGACAGTATCACATGGTCATAGCTCTGTCTCATAGCTTAGAAGATAGGTGAGGCTCCAGGCCGGAAATTCAGTGGTTTTAGGTGAGAATATTCAGCAAGGCAGAATGGAAGAGGAAAGGGGTATCAAAATCATGTTCATGGCCAGTTTGTGGCTCTACTCTGGTGTGTGTTGGCCGGATGGTGGACTCCTTTAGCTCGGTTGCTTGGCGTGCTCTGGTGGTAGGCCAGAAAGCAATGGTTGTTTGTCCTTGGGAATCCCCCATGACAACTGGGAGATTTCTGAGGAGGAAGTGGAGGTAGATAGGATTGTGGCATGGATGGCCTGCTTGTGGCTGACAGCTCAGCCAGTCTGCATTGCTCTCTGCATTCAGCCTTGATCCTCAACACGTGTCAGTTAAGTGTGTGAGTGCTTACTGTGGGCCAAGGCTGACAAGCCCAACACTAGAGGATGGGGACTTATAGCAGTGGGTCCTACAGAATAGGTCTGCACCCTCACAGGGTTTGCCTTCAAGTGGGCAAGAAAGGAACTAAACACAAACTATTTCTAGGGTCTCCATGCTTAACAAAAACAAACAACAAAAACCCAAGATGACCATTTCAATCTGAATTTCAAATCAACAAGACATGATTTTCTAGGATAAGTATGTTCAAAGTTTGTTGAGACAAGGTCTCCTGTAGTTCTGCTGGCCTAAAAGGACTGTGCAGCCAAGGATAACCTCGAACTCCCGATCCTTCTGCCTTTACCTGCTTTCTCGGGCATAGGCTACCACACCCAGTTTATGTGGTGCTGGGAATTAAACCCAGAGCTTTGGGCATGCTAGGCAAACAGTATACAAACCGAGCTTCATCCCTAGTGTGCTTCCAGCCCTTGAGTGCGCGGATGGGTAATGTACGTGTGTCACCGTGCCCAGCCTCTTGTTCTGTTTGGCTTTGTTGTCAGTGCTTAGCCCCTGAGTCTCTTCTATGCTAAAGATGTACAGCTGAGCTATATTCTTAGCCCACAGTTAATATATAAATGTTGGTTGCTTAGGGGCTATTGGATGAAGGATTGTTGGGTGAAAAGTGTATGATTGTTAAGGAGTCACTGTGGAAACTCAGGGAGATTGCTGGACATAGCGGCCTTTAGTCCCAGCATTCAGGAGGCAGAGGCAGGCAGATCTCTAGGAGTTCAAGGCTAGCTTGATCTACTGCCTCTGTCTCAAACAAACAAACAAACAAACCTCAGATGGGGAAAATGGCTTCTTTTAGACACATTGACTTGGAGGTTGGGTGTGGTGGCACACACTTTAATCCCAGCACGTGGGAGGCAGGCAGAGGCAGGTGGGATCTCTGAGCTCAAGGCCAGCCTAGTCTACAGCATGAGTTCCAGGACTACACAGAGAAACCCTGCCTTGAAAAACAAACCAACAAAACTAACTTTGACTTGGTGGAGGACAGGGCAAAAGTGTTAAGGAAGCTACAAGAAGGAGTGTGCTCTGTCCCCTTCAATGGAGGGAGTTGGAAGAGGTGGGAAGAACAGTGTCTGAATGACCTTGAGTGACAGGTGGTGATGGAGCAAGAGGCCCCTTCTGGACCTCCTGATTAGTGTATTGAGGGTGTGTGTGTGTGCGTGTGCGTGTATGTGTGTGTGTGTATGTGTGTGTGCGCGCGCGCGCATAGATGCTGCTTGGTACCTTACCAGTGTGAAATTAGAACAGAGATCAGATCTAAATATTCAGATCTGGGAGTCATCTGATTAAATCTGAAGCAGAGAGCAAAGGCGCTCCTTTAAGAAGTACAGATTTAGGAATGAAGAGAGCCAAAGATAGAACCTTGAGCAAGATTTATAGCTCAGAGAGGAATGCAGGAAAGGAGCCAAGGCTGAGCAGGAATAACTTCACGGAGGGAGGGAAGATGCCACAGAAGCTAAGAAAGGGAAGATGCTAGGGGGGCTTCTGCAGGCATGCAGCATCTACCAGGTAGCAGAGCTAGGCCATTTCATCAAGGAAGGTGGCCACCAACAGCCAGCAGGTTGCCTCAGGTGCCAAGGGTCTAGGCTGTATTCTTTTTTATTAAAATAAAAAAGAAGTTTTAATTATGTGTAGGTGTGTGTGTGTGTGTGTTTGCGCACGCCTGTGTGGGCTTGTCCACATGAGTCTGATACCCATGGAGGCAGGGAGGGTGTTGGTTCTCCTGGAGCTGGAGTTGCAGGTGGTGCTGAGTGCTTAAAAGGAAACAATCCACACTCTTGACCTCTGAGCACTCTCATCAGCCACTGTGTTCCTTTGGAACTTAATAATTTATGTGTACAGCATAGGAACTGGAAGGCCAGTTTATAAGGGTAAACAGACAGGCAGCATCAGCCAGGGATTATTGAGTATTTCCTCTGCCAATCTCCCAAGGATTCTACGTGTTACAGGATAGGAGTACTTAAGGTAGCCGAACTGGTAAGTATGCCCTACGCAAGTTTCTTTAATATGTTGTAGTGGGGTTGAGTATCTAGGACAAACATACTCAGTGGAAGGTAAGAAGCTGGGCCTGAGGGCTCACGTCTGTAACCTCAACACGTGGGAGACTGAGGCAGAAGGAAGGATAAGAACCAAGGACTCTGTTTCATAAAACAAAACCAGACAGCTGGGGGAACGTAGCTCACTCAATAGGTTGAATACTTGCTTAGCATGCATGATGCCCTGGGTTTGATCCAAGCACTGTACAAAAGCAGGTGTGGTGAGCCACCACACCTATAATCTAGTACTCTGGGGGAGGGGGGCAGAGGGAGTAATTCTCTATGACATAATGAGTACCAGGCCAGGCTGGGCTACTTGAGAAAGGAGAAGGAGGAGAGGAGAGGAGAGGAAGAGGAAGAGGATCTAAGAGGGAGAGGAGGCCGAAGAGAATAACCCGGAAGTGCTCCATACCCAGGGAAACCTAGGCTCTCCTGTGCTGTTCAGAGGCCATTGAATGGCTTGTCGGTTTCTTTTCTCTGTGCTGGGATGGACTGATTGACAAAAAGCAACTAAAGAAAACTGCTGACCCTCAGCTGGCTTCCCTTCTCACTTTTGTCCTGGCCTTGACCCACAAAATGACATGCCCACACTTAGTGAGTCCCGGCCCTCCGCTTCCTCCCAGCCCTGTTACTATCCTTTTGGGGGGGCAAGAGTCTTATGAAGGCCGGGCAGTGGTGGCACATGCCTTTAATCCCAGCACTTGGGAGGCAGAGGCAGGTGGATTTCTGAGTTCGGGGCCAGCCTGGTCTACAGAGTGAGTTCCAGGACAGCCAGGGCTACACAGAGAAACCCTGTCTCGAAAAACCAAAAAAAACCCAAAAAAACAAAAAAGAGTCTTATGAAGTCCAGGCTGGCTTCAAACTCACTGTCTAGCTGAGGATTCCATTCCCTGCTTCGTCCTCCCAAATGTGGCCTTGCAGGGGTGAGTCTAAGTGATTCTAAGTCCATTCAAATTGAAAATAAAGATTAACCATCAGACTGGGAAGCAGCGATTGTCTGGGCATGTGTATCAGAGAAGTTGTAGATTGGGTTTATTTTATTTTATTTATTTATGGTTTTTCGAAACAGGTTTCTCTGTATAGCCCTGGCTGTCCTGGAACTCACTCTGTAGACCAGGCTGGCCTCGAACTCAGAAATCCACCTGCCTCTGCCTCCCGAGTGCTGGGATTAAAGGCGGGCCACCACTGCCCGGCATTAGGTTGGGTTTATTTGGGTAAGATGACCCACCTTAACTGTGTGTTGTACCTTCCCTTGGGGTTTGGTCCTGGGGGCATAAAAAGGAGAACATAAACTGAGTCCCTGCTACTCTCTGTCTCCTGCCTCCAACTCTGCTGCTGTGCTTTCTCCACCACGACAGATTGTGTGCCCTCACACGAAGCCAAGATAACCCACGCCCTCTCTCTGCTGTAGAAAAGAGATTTTAGAGCAGCCCTGGAAGTGCCTTAGATATAACTGCAGTCTGATAAAACCTTGGCAGTAAGATTGCACATAGGGTTAAGACTTGTCTTTTACTGTATGTAAACAGGGTTTCTTTTCTTTTTTTTTATTTTTTCAAGACAGGGTTTCTCTGTGTAGCCCTGGCTGTCCTGGAACTCACTCTGTAGACCAGGCTGGCCCCGAACTCAGAAATCCACCTGCCTCTGCCTCCCAAGTGCTGGGATTAAAGGTGTGCGCCACCACTGCCCGGCTAAACAGGGTTTCTTGTGAGAGGCCTAGAAAACTGCAGGTTTACAGCTGTGAAAGGAGAAAATGGTCTTACACACGGTTTATTACTGTGTTAACAGAACAGGCTCTCACTGGCTGGCCCATAACTCACTCTGTAGACCAGGTTGGCTTCAAACTCAGAGATCTGCCTGCCTCTGTCTCCTGAATGCTGGGATTAAAAGTGTATGCTATATATTTTGGAGACAAGGTTTCTCGTTGCACCCAGCCAAGTCTATCATTTGGCTAGACTGGCTGACCACAGAGCCCCAGAGACCCCCTGTACCACATCCCAGCAGCCTTGAAGGTACAGATGCATGCCACAGAACTCAGCTTGTATCTGTGTGTTGGGGAACCAAACTCGGGTTCCTCTTGTTCGTGTGGCAGATGAGTTACAGCCCGAGCTGTTTTCCCCCATCCCCTTTTACTACTGTTTCTAACATCATCCAGCCCACAGTTAGACACCTCAGTGGGGGGACCCCAAAAAACAAAACAAAAATCCAGAAATAGCCAATGTTTTCTTTCTTTCTTTCTTTTTAAGACAGGGTTTCTCTGTGTAGCTCTGGCTGTCCTGGAACTCACTCTGTAGACCAGGCTGGCCTCGAACTCAGAAATCCACCTGCCTCTGCCTCCCAAGTGCTGGGATTAAAGGCGGGCCACCACCACTGCCCGGCTAGCCAATGTTTTCTTAGCGATATATAGTTCTTGATCTTCTGCTTAAGAAGAACCTCAAAATAGACTTCAAGTATTTATCTAAAGTTTAGCAGAAAATTATAAAGTATTTGATCATCTTTCATCTTTAAAATGCTTTCAGAGAAAGAAAACAAAAACAAGAAACAAAACCTCTGTAGGTGCTAATCTAATACTCCAGATGACTACTTTAAAATGTCAAGCTAATTGTGATTGCGCGGAGCTGTGGGGAGTGGGGTATGTATGTGGAGGGACCCAGTGTGACACATGATGTCATCATCTCTGTCCTTAACCATTCTTGTCTCAGGATGACGAGTCATACAAAATGTACATACCAGGCAGAGACAGGCGGATTTCTGAGTTCAAGGCCAGCCTGGTCTACAGAGTGAGTTCCAGGACAGCCAGGGCTATACAGAGAAACCCTGTCTTGAAAAACCAAAAAAAAAGTACATACCATGTAAAAGGCAGTCTAGTGGGTCTGGAGAGATGGCTCATCAGTTAAAAGCACTGGCTGTTCTTCCAGAGGACCCAGGATTAATATTCAGCACCCACATACTATCTATAACTCCAGTTTCAAGGGATCTGACCCCCTCTTTGGGCCTCCAGAAGCACTAGACACACACATGGCACACAGACATAATGCAAACAAAACACACACGAAATAAAATGAAAGGAAAAAAAAAGCAACTTAGAAGTGAGCGCATGTTAGGGGCATTCCCAACCTGGGACATACATTTGGACCTAACCATACACGAGTATTAGTTAGACAAAAGTGTTTGGAGAAGGCCAGAGACTCTCCAGAAAGAGGGAAGGATGTGTTTAGACTTGATAGCAAGTAGATGTAGGTTACATTCAAAGAACAGAACGTTCACCAAGCTCGGCTCTTAGTGTTCAGAGGATGAGGCCAGGGAGGCCCCGGAAAAGGGTTGAATGATAGAAGCCCTTCTAAGCCATGTTTACCGAATCTAGAAGGCACTGAGGGGATAAGCGAAGGTCTGAGCAGTGGGCTGACAGGATGGGTGGGGTCTTTAGGAATCCTAGGGTATCAAGTGGAGGGTGCTGTGGAGGCTGACCAGATTGGAGATGAGGAGACTTGGTACTGACCATCTCTAAACTGATCTGAGGGGCTAAGGGCGGGGCTTCTCACAGCATTTGGTGATGGAGCAGATAAGAGCAAACACTGGGCACTTTCAGTGAGCCGCTTCTGAGGATGTAAGCTGGTGAGGGCCTTGAGCTACGTTACCTGGAAACAAGTACCAAACAACCTCTGGATCACATTTGTGGGGCAGTGTTCATGGCAACATTGGAAAGTTCACCCCCAGTGCTGTCCATGGTGAAGGGCCTCAATGGACAGTGCTCTGGGAGTGGATGGCGCTCAGAAAGAGGTCACCTGGAGACAGAGAGCCAAATCTTTCCAGCACTCTGTTAGACAGACGTGGTTTCTGCTGGGAATGTGTTATACCCTCGGGCCAGGAAATCCCTAAGGACTGTGATTAAACACAGACCAAGGCAATTTGCACCCAAGGACTCAGCAGTAAGTGACCAGAAGTCAGAATTCCCAGAAGTAAGTGCGCTAGAGATGGCTCAGGGGCTAACCGTGCTAGCTGTGTAAGCCTGGCTGGAACCCTAGAGCCTCCTACAGTGAGATGGGGTACAGTGATAGAATGGCCTAGAATCTTGAGAGCCAGCTAGCCTGGGGTACACAGTACTGCAGCAGAAGTGAGAGACCGTGGCTCAGAAAGGTAGGTAGGAGAAAGCATACTCCTGAAAGTTGTCCTTTGATCTCTGACTCTACACAGGTACCACGGGCACTCATGTCCCCTCCTCCTCACACTTTTCAGTAGCTCAAGACCAGAGGTGTACACTCTGAAGAGAGCAACAAACCCCCACAGCATCCGGCTGTTGGCAAAATTAGTTTTAACTGGGAACAAATTTGTTTTGGATGTCTGAGTATTTAATGAGTTCATGTGCACCCATGAGACGTGCAGAACACGGTGGTCTCTGCAGATGGTGTGGATGGAAGGAGTGGGCAGGATGGTTAAAATGAAGATCTGACATGGTACCAAGGGATGGTCCTCACTGCAGGACCCTCGCCCATAGTGTCATCCAGGCAGGAGGGAACTCAGACTCCAAGGCCCAAGCCCTGAGAACCCTGACAAAGGCTTTTTACTGTAGGGGTGTCGGTGATAGAGGGTGTGTGTGTGTGTGTGTGTGTGTGTGTGTGTGTGAGAGAGAGAGAGAGAGAGAGAGAGAGAGAGAGAGAGAGAGAGATCAGATCTCAGCTATTTTCTTAGATGCTTTTCCAGCTTTCTCTCTCCCTCCTCCTAGACTCAATAGCCGGAAACAATATGGGTTCTTGTTAAGGAAGTCAGCTGCGAAGGGCTGGACTCAACAGAGTTCTTTCCGTCACCGTTTCTGAACAGAGTTCTTAAACCCTGCATGTCTGGCTCTCTGATTCTTCAAGGTTCAGCTCATAGACGTCACCCATTTTGTCTTGTCCCTGTCCCCTTCTTCCTTAATTGAATGAGGCCTGCTTTCTCTTATTTATTTGCCAGACAGGCAGAGTTAAGAATTAATGTACAGAGTCACTCCTCAGGGCTAGGAAGCCATTCAACCGCTTAGGAGCTCCCTAAGGGCTGCCCACTGGGAAGGAGTCACCCCTGCTCCTCATTCAGCTCCTCTAGTAAAGAAAGGCCTTTGCAGGCTCTGAACTGAAGCTCCGGAAAGAGAAGGAGGTGTTCCCACGGAAAGTCTGAAATCACTAACAAAGAGTAAGCCTGAGATCTGTTTCTCAGTCCAGTTCTGGCCGGTAACAATGAACAACTGGTAATGACTTCATTTCGGGGTATGTTTTTGAAAATTTTATATATATATATATGAAAAAGTAAATCCCCATTCTATCAAGTTTTGCTGTTCTTAAAAGGAAATGAGTTCCACCCCTTTCGATGTGGATGTGACCATCTCTGCAACTACACATCTGCTACGAATCTTTAAATTACTATTCTAGGGTCAAATATTGTTAATGATCCCTATAAAAACATGCTAACAAATGTTACATGTTAAAGCCTCTACAAACTACACAAACCTAGGCCTATCTTGGTTTTGGACTTAAAAAAAAAAAAAGCGCTGCTCAAAACCTTCAGCTGCAATTGAGGAGTTTGTCTGCAAGGCCTTTGATGGTGAGATAAAGAAAGGGCTTTTCTCCACGCCCTCCTCCCTCCAGGAACACACCTTTTGTGTGCTCTGCCTAACAAAGGAATTTCCCAATTTCTGAGTGGAAGGAGGGAAAGTAGAGTGATTACTGGCTTTTACAGATCTGGCTTCCAACCACAAAAAATTAAATAAAAACAAAAAAGCGAAAACACGAAGCTGGGACTCTCAGATACACTGCGGGAAACACCAAGGCATTCCGTATTGAGCAATGAAAACATCAATGACAAAATCCCAAAGGAACTGGGATTCCTTTAGTTTCTATTTGCCCCGAGAAGGGTATGTTTTCTTTGTCTTGCCCTTATCTACCGGACTCAGATAATAGGTTTACTTCATTCTTGCAGTCACATGACTATTTTATTGTTGCCCAAAGCAGACTGGTATACAGGTAGCATATTACAGTATACATATAGCAGTATACATACATAGCATATTAAAGTCGGCGTTTTCGTAGTGCTTGTTTTGGTAGAGGGGTCGTGCTCCCAACCCCCATCTCGGAGCAGTGGAATTCAATGATTTTGCAAAATGGGTTCAAATGGGTGCTTTGTTTTTAACTATTGGTTTATCTGGCTGAGAGGTTTCTTCTGAAGCCCTCATTGTAAAAAGAGAAAGGAGAGAATTTGCTAGAAATGGTTATCTTTTACTTTTTTGGTTGTTTGTGGTTTAAAAGCAGACACAATGTTAACTCCTGTCTTTTGTGCAAAAGGTGAGTGTGGGCTATGAGACCAAATCCCCCCAGCCAAGGCTTGACCACAACACCAGGCTTTAACAGCTCCCCGCTCACAAAGCCTTTGGCATTACAAATCCACTGGGCAGTTAGTTGCACAGCTGGATTCCTAGGGTAAGCAAGCTAGACTTTGGTTTAGGGGGCACAACTCTTGTAACCATTCAAATTCGGCTTCCGGAAGCTTTCAGAGGTATGGTAGGGGGTGGGGGAGGGGCAGGAGAGCAGTTTAAGATTTCAAACCAACTCACGATCTTCCTATGGCATCTGCATGATCAAGTTCCATATACAGTAACCGGGCGTTAGCCTATAAGGACCTCAGATTAGCAGGTTCTGCCTGTATTCTCTTCAATGCACATATATTTTTTTTACATGCATATTAACAAAGGCCTACCTTCAGACTGAAGGAAAAGGCTTCCTTTCAAATGAAATCAAGCCCAAGTAAGGTTGAAACTCAACACACAGTGTGTTGGGTGGCATTGTTCTCTGGCTCCAAGAAGATCAGAGTTTCAATTTCATCATTTTGTAACACTGACAAACTGTGGTGCTGTGGTTGGCAGAGTCAGCCGACTGAATAGGTCTTCCTAACCCTGTGCAGGGAGGCCTTGGGACTTTCGTGCATCAGGGCACAATCGCAGGTTGAAACTAAAGAACTCTCTCACCTGAGGCAGTTTAAGTCGTTTGCATGGAAGTCTTTAAAGAGCAAAAGATCTTTTTCCATTGCACAGCCTACAGCGCCCTATCACAGAGAACAATGGCTTCCTTCACGGAAGTTAATGCAAGAGAGTACTGAGATTTAACAGGAAAACGTCTCTGTGCTCTTTGCAGACATTCACCAATCTGATCTAAAATAAAACACATAGAAACACTTCTGCTGGGATTCTTCACTGCTACTCCAGTGGTTGTATTGTCTTCAGAGTACAAGCAAAGAGGAGAGAGGGAACCGTTTTAGAAGGTAATGGTGGAAGGTTTTTTTCCAGATCCCTCCATTTTGTCCTACTTCCAGTCAGCACAATTAGCTCGACATGGAGGTGTCTCTCGTTCTTAAAACAACAGCAGCAAAAACCCAACCCCTTTCAGTGGCTTGCTCGTCTGTGCACAATGTGGGCACCGGGACACAGGGTTGGAAAACAGCGTACTTCATCTGGCATGCAAACGCAGTGTCTCCCACTCGGATTATCTCCCTTCTTGGCCTTTGGCTGGGTTTCTGTATGTATCTTTTTGCCTGTGTTCCGTAAGCCATGACCACCTTCTGTATGTACAACGTGTGCCTGTTACATTTGTGCACTATCTCCCTTATAGAACGTAAAGACCCAGCTATTACATCGTGTTTACTCAATATCATTCCCCCAGTTTTAAAAAAAAAAAACACCCTACATGAACCGAACATGCCATGCTTCAATCTGGCCCCAGTGGCTTTTTCTCTGAAAGCAAAACGTGTGTCTTTTACACCAGGGCTTTCTCCCCACCCCAGGGGTGTCTTCCATTCTTTTGTGGCTCAGTTTAAGGCGAAAAGGGCTCCAAACCACTAACTAACAGAAGGGAGCCCTTTCTTCCACCTCCTGGGAGAATCTCAGATTGAATTTATCTGAAGATAGCGTGCTCTCTTCTTACTTATTGCCACCATTACGAGGAGGACAGCACAACCACCACCTTGGCTTCAAGATCCTGGGTAGAGAGGCTCACGGGCATTTTTTTCAACCATCTTTGGCGAGGCCTTGCTTCCTTCCACTCCAGTAAGTCGCGGCTTGGGGCCATGGAAAAGGACTGGGTGAGAGTCTCAAGTGTCGTTTGAAAAGACAGCAAACCAGCCCCCGCTCGGCCCCGTCCCCAGCACCGCCACCAGCACCTCCGGGCCGGACCGGGCCGTGCGCCCGCAGCCTTGCACCCGGGCCGGCGAGGCGCCGCGGGCCGACGGGGCGTCGCGGCCGCGGGCTTCGCGCTCCGCAGCCCGGCTCGGGCTCCCTTCCCCCACGGCGCCCCCTCCCCCTCGCCGCGCTCCCTTTTGTTCGCTCGCCGCCCGGGCGGCCCGAGCGCTAGGCCCCGGCGTGGCCCGGGCCGAGCCGCCGCCGCGCGGCCTAGAGCCCGCGCCGGGGAGCGGGGCCGGCGTCCGGGCGCACCGCGAGGCCGCGGCGGCGAGGCCCGGCTCCGCTCTCGCACACAGACCCCGGCGGCGGGGAGGCGCGACACGCCCGTAGCATGGAAGCCGCCGCCGCCGCCGCTCACACTGCGGCGGGCGCAGCAGCAGCAGCCGCCGGCGGCGCGCGGAGCAGAGGTCGCCCGAGCCACGGCCCGGACACCCGGGCTTGAGCGCTGCGGAGGCCCGCCCGGCCAGGGGGTGGGTGTGCGCCTGGGACAGGGGGCCGCGAGGGTGCGGGCGGACGCGGGCGGGAGGGGGCATTGGGCCCCTCGTGCCACCGCGCGGGTCACGGCGAGCGCGAGGCTCAGGCCCCTTGGCCTGAGTGCGGCGGCCTGTCCCACCCTGGCTTTGGGGACAGCCGGCCTTCGCGCCCAGCCAACTTCTTGAAGGGGGGGCCGAGGCAGGGCCGGTGTGGCTAGGCCCCACCAGCTCCAGAGGGGGCCACGTGAGCGCGGGCTCGCCTCCCCTCCAGAGCTGGTTGTGCACAGATGATTTTCCCAAGGCCTGGGTGCCCCCTTTTCCCTACTGCCCCTTGACTTGTCCCCTAGAGCCCCACACCTCACCAGTGTGCTACCCAGAGGTGAAGGGATTTGGACCTCTCCCCCCCCCAGGTGCTTGAAAGAAGAGAAGGTTGGAGGAGGAGGAGGAGGAGACTGGGGGGGCTGCTGCTGGTGGTGGTGACAGGGCTGGGAGAGAGAGGAGAAGGACGGAAGGGAGGAGGGGGCTGGGTGGGGTGGGGGTGACAGGCAGAGAGGAGCCTGGTCAACAAGCCAGCACCACTCTGCTAGGAGGCCAGGCCGGCTCCTGCAGCCGACGCATCCTGTGTGAGGAGACACACATAGATGGCTTTCTTGGGGGCTCTTTGTCAGCCACCAACACAGGGAACACACACACACACACACACACACACACACACACACACACACACACACACACACTTACACAAAGATCTGAGCCAGGTTGTGGGAGGTAAGTGGGGGAAAAGAGAAGGAGGGGGAAACAGTGTCTGCGGTGGGCTTCGGGGTGGAAGGGAGGGGATGAGCCCTGAGGGGCTGTGGGGGGCTCGTGAGGTGAGCATTTCCTGGGTCCTGTGCTTGTGTGGAGGGGGCACACACACACACAATGACCTTTCCCTCCTCAGGAAGCCCTAAAAGGGAGAGGCAACCCCCAGCCAGCTCCCACCCTGTGCTGATTCTCAGGGACTTGTTGGCAACTCAGCGAGGGTTGCTATAGCTTTTTTATGTAGGGTGACCAGAACCGGCTGAAACTGGTTTGAGGCAGATCAGCTCCTGAACACAATGCAGTCACTGAGCTACCACAGTGGGATAGCAGCTTCCTCCCTTCATGGCAGCCAAAAGCAGAGGAGCTTGCAGGAAGCTACCATCCCAACACAGTATGTAAATGCACACTTAGACACCACACAGCATTGGTACGTGACTAATGGAGCCCTAAAAGAGCCAGTATAGAGATGATGGGGGAATGGTGCACGTTTGCAGGCTCTGAGATTTCTTGGGCTTTTCCTGCCTTTTTTTTTTTTTTTTTGCTTTTGCTTAAGGGATGGACAAGGAGCTGAGATTTATGACCCTTATTAAAGAAAAAAAAGTATGTGCCTTATTAGGGTGGGGACACTTGGTTTGTACAGTCTCTTTTTCTCTGTTTTTATGGAACAAAACCAGAATGAACTGATGGGTTTGTAATGGTACTTTGTTGCTGGAGAATGCTACTTTGCATGCCTTTTTTTTTCTCTCTTGCAGGCTATGTTCTGTTTTGTGCTTTTCCTTTTAGAAGCTACTAAAGGGTGTTGGGGATACTTGGGACTATTATGAAGGCCAAAAGGTAACAATATTGTTCTAGGAAATGAGCATAAATGCGTTCCAGTGATGCTGTCAGCCATCCATGCTGTCTCTTTTTTTCCTTGTAGGCCTGTTGACTGGGGCTGCTTTTAACCCTTTCATATTTGCAGAGAATGCAACCGTGTGACAGTAACTGAACACTGGTCCAAAGTCTTTTCAAAAGGTCAAGGTTCACCAGGTGAGATATGCTATTTTTAGCATGAATTTAAATATTAATTTACACATTCATTCTGACACAGGCTGGCAGTGGATTGGTACCCTGGAGATGAGTGGGGTTCAGAGTGGAGACCAAATACCTTTCCTCTTATCCATGTTTAATGGGATTCCAGTGACTAATTTTGATGGTGTGGCTATCAAGACGAGATCTGAATGCCTTCCTTAAGTCGAATGTGCCTGGGTGATTTGGAAGAGCCAGGCCTGGAAAGGCATGTTTAGAGGGTGGGAGGCAGCTGGGCCTTGTGGAGAAGGCACTGCTTTTGCCTAGAAGCAGTCCACAGTTCGTGTTTTGACCACAGTTGTAAGAAAAGGAAGGGATTCACCAGATGGAAGCAGGCCAGCCAGCTTTTTAGGATGTGAGGAGCCTGGAGGTAGAGTCGTCTTTTGTTCGTCCCTCACGTCTCCCTATTCCTTGCTCCCCGAGTTGACCTGAAAGGTTTCTCAGGCAAGTGGTGGAATGTCTTTTATTGATTTGGGGGGCTGTCGACAGAGCGTTCACCATTGGATTATTTGTGGCATACATTTTAATGTGGGATACTAACGAAGGACTAAGAGAAAGCCAGGTCTCTCTGGTTTCCTCTGTGCAAGAATGGCTGTCAGCTTACAGCTTTACTGTAGTGGGTGGTGGAAAATGTCTAATGCTCTACTGCAGTCAGAATTGGGTTGGTTAAACAAAAAATGTAAACTAGAGCTTAGAGAGGAGGGGAGAAAGCAGAGGAGGGCAGCAAAGTTGTGAGGAACAAAGGCTGTGGCAGCTTCCAGGAGAGCACTAAACGATTTGCCTTGGGGTTCCTTGTGCAAAGAACTACAACTTCCCCAAACAGGAAACCAGTCATACCAGAGCGTGGTCCAATATGATCTCAGCAAGAGCTGGTTCTGCCTTTCTGCTGGATTGGTAAAAGCACAGCCAAGAGGAGCCCATAGGAGACCTGATTGCAAATACATTTTCTCCCCTTTGAAGTGCGTACCGTGTTCCTGTCCGGGTTCAGCTGAATAGTCTATTCAGAGATGCGGAGGATCTTAGCCTTGGTGAAGTTGTGTGCTGCAGTTGGTGGGCAGTCTGTCTGCAGTAAAGGGTGTTAAGTATGCAGGGCTTTTATTGT
The DNA here is from genome assembly GCA_028551405.1 of Uromys caudimaculatus. NCBI lineage: Eukaryota > Metazoa > Chordata > Mammalia > Rodentia > Muridae > Uromys > Uromys caudimaculatus. The sequence continues at coordinate 49,348,162 of CM052715.1, forward strand.
TGGAATGTTTTTTTTTTTTCTCTCCACTGAGCTGCAGAGAGTCGCCTGTGTGCTAGCATTGGCAAAAAAGGGGGAGACGAGAGTGCACAGTTAGCTTGGAATATTTTATAAAGTATTTAATAGAGATAAATGTGATCTCAGACGGATATACCAGCACAGAGCTTCCACGACGGAACAAGGTTCTTTGCAAATCACATTGCTAAAATTGGTTTTCAGTTCTACCTCATTTTCGACTGCCAGGGGTTCTGCGGATGACTGTGGTAGAAATAATGCTTGCCGACCATATTTGAATCTATAGTGCATGATGTGTTGGCCCCTGAGTTTCTGGTGCCAACTAAAACTCAGATGGCTAATGTGATAAACCTTAATTAGCTTGAGACAATAAGCTGGTCTATCATTTAGTCCTTCCTTCCGCTCTTTCCAGGGGAAAGGGGGTTTTATTTAACTTTCACAGCCAGCCTCTTGCAGTGACCATTTCTTGAGAATGTGTTTCAAAAGCCCTTTTTAGGTACTGCATGTGGTGGAATGTTCTGGTCTGATGTACTCTTGTTGGTTTTTGCTTTGTTCTTTCCCCTCCCCCCACAAGAAGCCTCTCCTGAAAATAGCATTTGTTTTACATTTAGGCCAGTCTTTCCAGCTGCAAATGCTGCTGGAGGCTGGGGAGCTGGTTCTCCCAGGCAGCAGTCATGAGCTCATCTTGGGTTGGAGTTGGCCTCAGGTGTTGATCTCATGCTGGGCTGTAACAAGGTAGCAGGCCTGTGTCTCCAGGGAAAGGGACCCAGAGACACAAAGAGTTCTGGAGAATAAGCAAGGGCATGTTCTTCCTGGGAGAGCCAGGAAGGAACACTATGGCTCCCATTCTGGAGCTACAGCTGGCGCCTGCTTGCTGTTTCCTGAGGCGGTCTCTGAGGAGGACCTTCGGGCCTTCCCTGTCTGCAGCAGGAATGTGCGGGTTTGGCGAGAGCACACTGGAAAGAGAGTGTAACTGGGTGGTGAATGCTTGATGTTTTCATCCATTGCCTGAAATTGAGTCATATTTTCCATGTTAAGGAACACTCAATCCAAGGTTTTTTTCTTTCTTTCTTTCTTTTTTTTTTTTTTTTTTACAGCTCAGTCTAACCTGGTTCAGGGTTTCATTCGGTGTTCAGAGTCTCTCTCACTTTCTTCCCTCCCACCCTCTCCTCTTTTCTCTCAAACACCCTTACCCACCTTGGAGTCAGGGTCTTGCTATGTAGCTCAGGCTGTCCTCAAACGCCATCCTTCTACCTGGCTCTGAGTGCCAAGGTTACAGGCATGTGCCACCAGGCCCAGCCCTAAGTGGGTTTTTTTGCTTACACTTGCTAGGTTGAGTTACAGTGTTAAGATTTGGTCCCTGCTGCCTTTTCTTTGAAATCCTTTTGTTAGCCTCTGTGGTGCATGGATTTTGAGTAACCTTGCCCATGTCCTTGGTTAGAACTGAGCCTCAAGTACAGCTGCTGCAGAAGTTACCCTGACCTGGAGTCTTTAAAAGGAGTGGTATCCGGGCACTCGCCTTTAATCCCAGCACTTGGGAGGCAGAGGCAGGCGGATTTCTGAGTTCGAGGCCAGCCTGGTCTACAGAGTGAGTTCCAGGACAGCCAGGGCTACACAGAGAAACCCTGTCTCAAAAAACCAAAACCAAAAACCAAACCAAAAACAAACCAACAAACAAACAAGGAGTGGTAGGGAGTACTGGGTGCTAAACGGAGCTGAAGAACAGTTGGGGAAACTCCTTCCTCAGATGCCCCGCCCCCACCTCTCCCTCACTCCTCAGACTGTCAGAACTAAGACAGCAGCCCTCACAGACAGCAGCCCGGAAGCCCATCTGTTGGTGTTAAGTATGTTTTAGAGATGATCACTAGTCTAAAGATATAGTTAAGGGGTTTAAAGGGTTTGATTTACACCCAGGGACATATGGTGGACAGTTCCTTAGGTTTTGACACGAGTGTAGAACTACATATGAGTTGACATAACCCATGCAAAAATCATGCTGAGACTTGTTACTATCCCTTTGAGGCAAATTCTTCCCCCACCCAAGCCCCTGTCAGCCTGCAGTCTTATGACTATTCTATTCTTCTCTGGCTACATTGTTTGGGTTTCCCCAAACAGTGGCTTCTTCCACTTGAAGCATTGTTGGTTCTTGGTCCTTTTTATTGGTGAGTACTGTTCCACTGTCTGGATATACCACAGTTTGTTCATTCTTATTCTGGTTGAAGAACAGTCCAGTTTCAGGTGATTGTGGACAAAACCTGCCTCACACATCTGTGTACAGGTTTTCGTATCAGCATTTTTTTTTTCCTTTTTTTTTTTTCTTCGAGACAGGGTTTCTCTGTGTAGCCTTGGCTGTCCTGGAACTCACTCTGTAGACCAGGCTGGCCTCGAAGTCAGAAATCTACCTGCCTCTGCCTCCCAAATGCTGGGATTAAAGGCGTGCGCCACCACTCCCTGGCTGTATCAGCATTTTTTTATTTTATTGTTTGCAAATACTAGACATCGTTTATTCATATGTATGAGTTTGAAGTTTAAATGAAATAAATTCAGCTCACTGTATCATACAGAAGAGATTCGACCTTGGCAGCTGCCGTTAGGCCTTCCCAGAAGAACTGGGGCCTGTGAAGACATGGAGAGATGACCGTGATAAAGGAACGCTAATGGGATGACATGCTTTATCACCCTGAACTAATCGGAATTAGCCAAAATGGAAACAAAAAGCTGCAAGTGGTAAAACAGCCTTTTACTTCTTCCGGCAATATTTTCAATCTCAAGCCTAGTTTGGCAGGGGGGTTTGTTTTCAGTTCAGTGAAACACCACACAATAATGGAATTGAAATTTTGGAAAATGATACACCGAAGATCTCTGTTGAAATCTCAGTGTCTATAAATAGTTTCTTCAAAAAAAAAGTTATACACCTTCCCCCACACACCTATTGGTACCTACCATTTGAAGACACTGGATACCTAGAAAGGAGGTGACCGTGGTTGGGCACTGTCATGCAGTGGAGGAGTGGAGAGACTTGAAAACTATTCTTTTGTTTCTTTGTGTCACTCTCCCTCCTGTAGCCCACACTGTCTTAGAACTCACTATGTAACTGAGGCTGGTTTTAACCCTGAGGGCTACATTTTTTTCCTCCCCATTTCGGTTAAATTCCTTTGAGTTCATGAAGGAGAAAGGGGCAGCTAAGGATAAAGTCCCTGTAGGTCAGGAAGGATAGGGAGAGGCACTTGCGGTACAGAGAAAGATGAGCCCAGGAATGTCAAGCAGTGCAAGTGTGAGGATTCTGCCTTTCTGGTACCTGAGGCTTCATTGTTTTTTGAGCCGTAGGCATCTTTCAAGGTTCTGGGAATGCTGAGGAAAGGGGAAACCGGAGAGCAAAGAGTAGGAAGTAGCCCTCAGAGCTTTCACAGAATTGGGACTGGCCTCCTACGGTTATTGTCTGGGAGGAGTCCTGAAGTGGAGGCTTTGCCACTGACCCTGGAAAGTCCTTGAGTGTGTGAGGCTGGCCAAGGTTCAGGAAGAACATGTGAGGGTTGGAGCAGTGATAGGAAGGTACAGAGAGAGCCTGTGGGCATGTGGCTCTGATAGTGTGGTAGCCATATTGACGCCCATGAGGCAGAGAAAGGCAAGACTGATGAGCATCTTTCTGGACAGTTCTGGTGACTCTGGATACTAGTATTAGCAGAAAGATTTTAGTCTTCATCCCCAAAGTCTTGTGGGAATACCCTGAAAATGGAAGGGAAGCTATTGAGGCTGGAGGCAGGGAGTTCAAGTGGGGACTTGCCCCTTCCCCCCAGACACTGAGGGTTCAAGGCTTTACACTGAAGCTGTCAGATTGCCACTGCTTGTGGGAATGGAGTCCAGTGGTTACGAGGAGGCCAGGCCACATGTGGGAGTGATGGAGCAGGAGGCTGAGGAGGGTGGGTCTTGGAGGTGACATGTAGGTTACTTGGCAGCTGGTTCCTTCTGTTTTAAGATGACCAGGCCAGAAGGCAGAAGAGGTGGGAAAAGAATGCTTTTGAAGAGCTTTAATCTGCTGAATTCGGGTTTGGCCACAGTTGCCTGGGACAGGGCTCTCTGCCTCTTTAGCTCCTTTGGTGTGGCTGACTAGGCTGGAGGTCAGGTTGGGTGGATGGCAGCATCGCTTCTCAGAGGATCTCTCAGTTCTAAGATTACTTGTGTGTGCCTCACACCAGGGAGTACTGAACATTCTGTGTGTTGGTGGGTCTTTCCTGTTCATACAAACCTCTGAGAAAATGAGGCCGTTCTCCTGGGCACAGTGTGGAAGCAAGAAGGAATAGATGCTTTCGTCTTCACGTGCTCTGCAGAGGAAGAGAAAAGCACCAGGAGTTGCAAGTGGGATGTGAATAAGAGATCGACAACTCATCTCTAACAGTTTCTAATAACGGGGCAGAACTTTATCACGATACACTCTAATAACGATCATTTAAAACAGGAATTGCTTATTCTCTGGAATCTTCAGTTTAATATTTTCAGACTGTTGACCTTTGTAGCTGTAACCTTGGAAAACGAAGTCACAGATAAGGAGACTTGTCATTAACACAGAGCAGCGATTACGGGAAGGCAGGTGTGAAGAGTTTGGGGTTCCTAAGATAAGGGCAGTATTGTGTCCTTATCTTGTATAGTAAAATCCGTCCAGAGGGTCTGCACAGTTTAAAATGCTTGTTTCAGAAAGCTGGGGTGTAGCTCAGTGGTGGCTAGTATGCAAGAGGTCCTGGGGTCCATCTCTAGCACCACAAAGGAAAAACAGTTGGAGGGTAGAAATTTTTCTAAGAACATACAAAACAGCATGCACAGGGAACCCTGCAGGCCCTGGAGTATCTGGTGAGTTTTGTTTATTTTATTTTTTCCCAGTCGTGGTCTTACTCTGTCGCCCTGGCTGCCCTGGAACTCATTTTGTTGACCAGGCTAGCCCCTAACTCACAAAGATTTTCCCGAGTCTGTCTCCTAAATGCTGGGATTAAAGGAGTGTAGTACCATGGCCTGCTTTTATCTGGTGAGTTTTGAACTCAGATGATTTCAGTTAATGCTGAAGCAGTGGGATGAGCCATCCCATTGGACAGTGAGGAAACTGAGGCAGGCACTCTGGCAGAGGGCCCCAGATCATGCGTGATGGTAGAGGTGGGATTTGAGACATGCTCCCTACCACGTGGATGGTACTTGGGGTAAGGTGGCTCAAAGGACAATCTCCAGAGGCAGAGCAGGTGCCAAGCCCCAGAGATGTTGGGGTGCTCGGGCTAGTCAGTGACCTGCCCCTACGGCTGACTTTTGAGATACGACAAGAGTCTTCCTGACTACTCAGCACAGAGGGGGATGTGTTCTCTGTATCAGAGCTGGCTCTAGAAATAGCACATTAGACTGATGGACAGAAGTTTTCCTGGGCACAGAGTGGAAGCGAGAAGAAATAAAGAGATGCTCTAAAATGAGAGAAAAATGAAGTCGAGATGCGAGTAATTCAACCATAAATAAGCATAGCTTAAAGAATTCTTGGAATCATATTTTTCAGGCAGGACGTTCAAGAGGGGAGAGCCAATTCTGTTTGATTGACATCTGCAGACAGAAACGCAGTTTTAGAGAAACATAGAGTGGCTTTCTTAGCTGTCACACGTCTCCCCACTAAGGCTGCTGTCTGTGTCTTTGGCTGCACACACCAGCATTGCATGGTTTTCACTAAAGTTGATTATTACACCTTCACATAGGTAGAGCTTCCTGGCCTGTAGAACAGTGCTGAAGACCTGATAGATATTCAGGTGTTTCATCAACTTCAGCCTTTTTTGAGATGCAGATTCATTTTGGAGGCTGATTCTTGAGGCTTGTAACAGGCATTGGTTTTCTGTGATTTTTGTTTGAAGCAATAGGTTATAGATATCTGAATCCTACAATAAGAGTGTTGAAAAGCTTCATAGATTAGATCATTCAAAGTTCACTGCTTTAAAAGGATTCATGGCTGGATATAGTTCAGATATAATTTGTAATTTTTGATAATTTTTTTTTTTGTACAGCTAATCCAAATAAAGTATCAGGTAGTTCATAGCAGACAGGGATCCAGAACCCAGCATCTGGATCCTAACCTAAGAGTCCTTCCACCATGGCTTTCTAGATAGATTCTAGACTTTTATGTTTTGGTGGTGTCTAATTCTGCTCACATTTAAGATTTGTATCGGATGAACCTGAAAACATGAGTGAATCAAATTAAGTCTCTCATGGGGACTCTGATGAGCTGGCGGCTAACAATCCTGACTATGTTTTCTGCAGTGGGGCCAGGAGGGTAGGTGGGAATGGTGATGCTTAGCTCTGAGTGGTGAGGCCTTGGGACTGGTTAGATGTCCTTGTCAAATTCTGGAATGTCCTATCTTCGTAATCCTCTGTGGTACAGACCTATGAACTACTCTACTAGCTGTAGGACCTGGAACTAGTTACTAAACTCCAAACTGGACTTTTCCAGGACTTGTCCCAAGAACAGTCTTGTCCATTACAGCAGAGTGCATGCAGTAAGGCCTTCCCCAAATTGTGCTTTTATTCAGTGTTCCCTGGGCTTCCATTGGAGGAAAATGGCATTGCTTTGTACTGGGTTTTGAAGAGTCTTTTGTTTCTGTGCTCTTCCCTCATTTGCAAGCAGACAGTTTATTTTGACCATAAAAATACAAAGAATATGTATCGTCTGCTTGTCTCTGGGGCTTCACCTACAGCTGCCTTATAGCTGGTTAAAGGTGGTTGAGACAGGAAGAGGAGCCTTCATTTTTGTTGGTGTTAAACCTTGTGTCTTTCCTTTATTCACTCATAGGGCAGCTCAGCTACCTCATCGACTCTGGTCAAGATGAACTTAAACTACAAAGCTTGTGTACTGTAAGACTCTGGGGAGTCTTTTCTTTTCTTTTCTTTTCTTTTCTTTTCTTTTCTTTTCTTTTCTTTTCTTTTCTTTTCTTTTCTTTTCTTTTCTTTTCTTTTCTTTTCTTTTCTTTTCTTTTTCCGAGACAGGGTTTCTCTGTGTAGCCCTGGCTGTCCTGGAACTCACTCTGTAGACCAGGCTGGCCCCGAACTCAGAAATCCACCTGCCTCTGCCTCCCGAGTGCTGGGATTAAAGGCGTGCGCCACTACTGCCCGGCTAACTCTGGGGAGTCTTAACTTACCGAAGATCCTCTGAATGGACACACGGAGTTGGGGATTGATGCAAAATGCAAGAGAAATTTATTGATTCATCAGCATGCTGAGGTCGCTCTACATACCAAGAGGGGAGGGCAACCTTGTGGAGCCCGTTCAGGGACCTTATATAGAATTTTAGAGCAGCCACCATTAGGCACAATGTGATTGGCAGAACAGTGTGACTTTTAAACTGATTAGTCTTTAGGGAATGAGGTAGCAGGGGCTTAATCAGTCCCTCCCAGCCTATATGCTTTCTAACCTGTTTCATCCATGTGCTCGGAGGGGGGAGGGACCTGGTGGAATATCTCTAAGTTCTCGAGCTGACCTCTCAATACAAAGCCATGCCAGCCTTGCTGGGTCTGGTGTCTCAGGCCTTGAGTCGAGCACGTGGGAGGGAGGGCAGGCTGATCTCTCAGTTCTAGGCCAGCTAAGGTTACACCTTGAGGCCCTGTATCTAACAAAGATGGCAGCTTAACAATGCCTTTCCCTGGCTGCTGTCTCTTGAGTTTGTATGATAGCACCTACTTGTTCCTGCACATGAACCATAAATATAAAATGCACCTAGAGCCGGGCAGTGGTGGCGCACGCCTTTAATCCCAGCACTTGGGAGGCAGAGGCAGGTGGATTTCTGAGTTCAAGGCCAGCCTGGTCTACAGAGTGAGTTCCAGGACAGCCAGGGCTACACAGAGAAACTCCGTCTTGAAAAACCAAAAAAAAAAAAAAAATTGTACCTAGAAATTGGGTCTTGCCTGCCTGCCTGTAACTCTCAAGGCTCAGGGATGAGCAAGGTCATCCTCTGGAGTTTAAGAGTAGCCTAGACTACTTAAAGGAGATGTGAAATAATTTCTCATTAATTTTTCATATTGGCTATGTAGTGAGTGAGTATCATTGTGATTAAGTGCCCTCAGACAACACACAATTGCCAGGTCACATGACCTGGTGTTCAGGTTCATTTTACCGTGACCTTTTCCTCTCATGAACACGACTCATAGGAAATTTAAAACTACATATGGTTTTCATATGTTTCTATTGGGCAGGATGCTCTGGAATGTTGGGAGGACAGCTATCAAACATCATTTTACAGGTGTAACTCCAGGTGCCCTTCATCGTTTGTGTTTATTTAGTGGCCTTTTGGTTGGAAAACAGTAAGTACAATGACTGTATCAGTGTCCCCTTGTTAGAGAAGTCTGCCCTTTTCTAGACAGAGCCAGATTTTTTTCTCCCAGGTGTTCCTAATTTGTCTCTTGGCCACAGGGTTTGCATAGCTGTGCCTTGGTATGATCTCCTGGAAAGAAAGCACTGCTTGTTGTAGCTTACTAGGTGTGTGCTTCATGCCTTCGGAAGGTGTACTTGCATGCCTGTGAAGACTCAGTGACCTTTCCTGCCGGGTGTTAAGAGCATTTCTGCACATGCCCTTAATCCCAGGACTTGGGAGGCAGGTGAATTTCTGTGAATTTGAGGCCAGCATGGTCTACTCAGTAAATTCTATGACAGCCAGAGTACACAGTGAGACCCTGTATCAGAATAAAAACAAGCAAGAAAGATTTCATGTGCCATTCCCAAATGATGGATGGAAGATTTGAACCAGGGTCAAGTTGGCATAAACTGAGCATCCCCGACTCCTTCCCAGCATGCACTGCTTCCTCCTGTGTTTGTATGTAACATCTCTCCTTGCTTGTGCTCTTCTGTGCCTGTCACCCAGGGCTGAGTGCCAGTCTAGTCGTCTACAGTCACTTCTCACTTTAATTGCTACACAGATCTTGAGGATCTTGTTACAGTGTTTGAACTGCTTGATTGAACCCAGGGCCTTGTTCTTTCTTGGCATTCACTACAGGAACTGAGCTACACCCTCAGCCTCTTCTGTTCTTGAGTCCTTGTGACTGAACTGTCGTGCATCCTGTCTCATCCTCCTGCATGCTGAAATTACAGCTGTGAGCCACCACTCCCAGCTCCCCCTTAACCCTTTAGCACTTGTAGTCTCATAAGGCAGACGATGTCATAGGAGCTGTCAGGCCTTAGGTCAGCACATGGGCAATGCCTCCCAGTTTAGTAGGCTCAGTGATTTGGTGAGAGATAGGAATTCAGATTCTATGAGTCACCATTTCTATCTCTATACCTGACAAGGAATTGAGTGACTGATGACTTGTAAGAGTGAATTATAAGAGAACTACCTCATAGCAGCTTCGGAAGATGGCTGACACTCCTTTTCTAGCACATGGTAAGAGTCTGCCTGCAGTGCATCATGGGACCAGCTCTCCTGGGAAGGTCACAGTGGAGTCCCAGCCAGCCAGGAAATTGAGCGGTAGGAAGGAGCTGATGTAGGAGTGAGCTGTGAGAGACTGGACTGGTAGATTTCTTACACTGGTACACTGATGAACTCTGAGATACTAATACAGCTGGGTCAGATAAGGTGGTTTACTCCATCTCTACAAATGCCTACCTCAACACACAAAATAGTTTATACCACATTGGACACTTGCCACCATTCTATGAAATTATGAACCTGGTACATTGACAGTGATTTATTAGTTTGTTGGCTGAACCTGTCATCTGGCAGTTTAGCTCATAATCTTGCTTCTTGCATTGTGAGAGTCTCTTCTGGGCTGCTGGGAGGTAGGGCTGCCATGGGGTCACAGATTGTTACAATGGGACTGGACTGTGGTTTGGTGGAATGGGGACAAGGCTGGGCAGCCCTGGAGGAAGGAGAGGAGTCGTGATTGTCAGGAGCTGAGGACAAGTTCAGAATGTAGCTGGAGCCAATTAAGCCTGGCTTGGAGTTTGCCAAGAATCAGGGTGAGCTAGGAGCCGAAGACCAGAAGTCAGCCCACAGAGGGCATCAGCCGGCCCAGCAGAGAGAAGGTCACGGCCCAGCAGAGAGAAGGTCACGGTGCGGGGAAACAGCAAGGTGCTGGGGACTGGGCTGAGTGACACTTGCTAATAGGGCAGGCTCTGGTGCCAGGACCTGAACATAGGTGTGAGCAAGGCTCTTAGGAAGGGCCTGCAGCCTCCATGTGGTCAGTGACAGAATACTGGTGTGGAAGAAGTGGGTGGTGTGGACAGGGAGCAGTAACAGTTTCTTGTAGGGGGTTTCAGGGCAAACACTGAAAGACCTGATTAATTTGCTGTTTGTGTGCCCTAGAGGTCACATGACAAAGACACAGCTCCAACCCAGTCAAGGCTACGTAGTGAGACTGTCAAAACAAACAAAACCCCAAAAGCTTCTTTATGACAAAATTGCATTTTTTAAAAATTTTCTGAAAAGTAAATTCTGAATTGTTTTGTGTTCTTAAATGAAGGATGCGAAGGAAGAAAGGGTTCTCAAAACGATAAGCTTGGGCGGGAATTGTGAAGAAGGGGAGGGGTGGAGTTTGACAGCAAGGAACGGTGATTCAGAGAGAAAGGATGGAGACACAGTCTCCAGAAGACAGTGCATGTGGCAGTCACTGAGCATGGTTGTCTGCCCGAGAGGAAGGGTCTGCTAAGCAGTGACGAAGCCCTGACTGAGGTAACTCCTTCACGCTGTGAAGATGCAGCTAAGAAAACCAGTTGGGGATGCTTGATTTCCGAGTTGTCAGGCAACAACTCTCAGCAGCAGCTCTGAAGTGTGGGTGTCTTCCTGTTGCTTGCTTAAGGAGTTGAGGCTCAGCAGCCTCATGGGTGAGAAAGCGTTGGCACCAGACCGGCTCTCTGACCTTAGCTCTTTCGTTTGGAACTTGAGTCAATATTAAACTGGTTGTGATGGCTCAATGCCTGTGACCACAGCAGTCCAAAGGGTGAGGGAGAACGTCAGGAGTTGGAGGCCAGCTTGAACTATGGAGAGACCCAGGCCATCCATGCCGTCCAGGGCTAGAGTGGGAGACTCTGTCCCCAACCTACAACTACAACAGAAACCCAACCCCAAAGAGTCTGTTACCTTTTCCTCAAGTTCAGTAGGGCAGGAGAGGTGGCCCAGAGAGTAAAGGCACTTGTCACCAAACTTGACTATTTGAGTTCAGTCCAATTCCTGGGACACAAATGGTGGATGGGACCGATGCCCACAAGCTGTTCTTCTACCTTCATATGTGACCCCCAATACACAGTAAATAAATAACAACAATAACGATAATAATAATAGCAACAATACCGTGTAAGAAGTGTTTAACTTGTGACATTTGCTCCACAAATGCAAAATGCATGGCTCATGCAAATAGTGCCTCGCCCTGTGATGCGGGAGGTGGGCACTTTGTGTAACTCACTGGAGGGGTTCTTTAAACTTATGTTCAGGGCCTCGCGCAGGCACACGGTGTACATTTTAAGGACCTCTCGCCCTATTTTTGGTTTTTGGGACAGGGTTTCTTCTGGCTGTTCTGGAACTCACTTTGTAGACTGGCCTTGAACTCAGAGACTCATCTGCCTCTGCCTGTCCTGTGCTGAGATCAACCACCCCCCTGTAGGCCCTCTCACATAGTCATTCTTGTGTATGCTTGGTGTCCTCATAGGAACTGACAATATCTGGTGAAGTCATGTCTGATGGTAGTTTGGCACTTGACATGATAGTGATTGGCTGTCCTGGTTTTACGGAGACAGGTCAGAATTAAACATGTTCCTCTAATCCTAAGTGTTAGGATATCCTTGGCTCCAGCTGAGTTTCAAATTGAACTGCAGTGTCTTCGGTTACACTGTGTTCCAGTTTCAGGTCATTGAGGGTAGGAAAAATCTTCCTCTCTTTTACCTCTTAGAAGACTTTGCCAAAATGTTTATTTGTTAGGGGGTCTTAAGGACAATCTTTGTTACCCTGTGGATTGCTGGGAATTCTGGTGGCATCTGCCTTGGTATTGTCTGTTGGTAATGTCACTATTGTGGCTTAGTTTGTTCTAGGACTCTCTGTTAGAATCCCAACACTGACCTTTTGTTTTTATTTCTTTGTTTTCCAGTGAGGGTCTTATTATATAGCTCTGGTTAGCCTTGAACTCCTAATCCTTCTGCTTAGTTTCTGGTCCCCCAGCCTGGTCACTGAACTTGCTTTGATATTGCAGTAACTTACATTTAGAAAGGGCTGTGTTCTAGGTACTATAGTGAGTGCTTACTTGGTTTCTTTGGTTGCTGTTGTTTAGATTTCTTTTATGAATGGCATTTGCCTGCATGTAAGTGCATCGTGGGTGTGTAGACAGAGGCCAGAGAGCGTGTCAGGTTCCCTGGAACTAGAGTTACATGTGTGGTGAGCTGCCATGTCAGGGCTGGGAACTGAGCCTGGGGCCTCTGCAAGAGCAGCCAGTGCTCTCACCTGCTGAGCCATCTTTCTGAAACCAACTCAACTTGGTTTAGTTAGCTCTCATAATAACTCTTTTTAAAATGATAATTTTTTCTAATTGTTGAGAACTTCATACAATATACTTTGATCCTGTTTAATCCCATTCCTCCTAGATTCGACTCCTATACCTCCAAACATACATAATAATTCTTTTTTTTTTACTTTTTTTATTTTGAGACAGGGTTTCTCTGTGTAGCCCTGGCTGTCCTGGAATTCACTCTGTAGACCAGGCTGGCCTCGAACTCAGAAATCCTCCACCTGCCTCTGCCTCCCGAGTGCTGGGATTAAAGGTGTGCGCCACCACTGCCCGGCTACATAATAACCCTTAAGAGTTGATATTCGTATCTCTGTTTTACATTTGTAGATTTTTTTTTTTCCTTGAGACAGGGTCTTGCAGTGTAGCTTAGGTCAGCCTTGAACTTACAGTGATCCTCCTACCTCAGCATCTCAAGTGCTTGGATCATGAGCATGCAGTCAGTGCTCTTAAGCACTGAGCCATCTCTCCAGCCCCAGGAGTGAAATCTTAAGGGATGGTGTGACAAGTCTAGGGTGTAGCTCAGTGGGAGAGTACCTGAAGTCCTGTGTCCGGCCCTGGGTTTGACCCAGGCACTGTGATCCAACGCTTTGCTCCACTGTTAGCATCTCTCACCTGAGCTTTACCAAGTATAACTGAGGCTTTCAGCACAGATGTCCTGCTTTGGGTAGTACTCAGAGATCCAGTCAAGGGATAGCTTTATTTTTATTTTATCGATAGGATCTTACTATGTATCCCTGGCTAGTTTGGAACTCCCTGTAGACCTGGATGATTTGAGCTGAAAAATATTTGCCTACTTCCACCTTGAGTGCTGGATTAAAGGAGAATATTACCATCTCTAGTGTCACATGGGGTTTTAAATAATCATTTCTATGGCATTGAACTGTAGGCGAAATCCTTTTAGAAAAACTTAATTTTTATTACTAAATTCATCTTTTTCTTTTTTAAAAGATTTATTCATTTTATTTATATGAGTACGCTGTAGCTGTCTTCAGACACAACAGAAGAGGGAATCGGATACCATTACAGATGGTAGATGGTTGTGAGCCACCATGTGGTTGCTGGGAATTGAACTCAGGACCTCTGGAAGAGCAGTCAGTGCTCTTAACTGCTGAGCCATCTCTCCAGCCCTAAATTTATCTTTTTAAGATTTGTTTTTATTGTTTTTAATTATGTGCATTTGTCTGTGCACTGAATGCAGGTGCCCTTAGAGGCATTGGATCCCTGGAGCTGGAGTTTTAGGCAGTTGTGAGCCATCTGACATGGTTCAGGAATTGAACTTGGGTCCTCTGCAAAAGCAGTGTGCATTCTTAGCTACTGAGCCATTGCTCCAGCCCCATTAGGCTTTAGTGTTTGCAGATGTGCTCACTTGTTTGTTCCTGAGATCCAGGGGTGCCTGGAGGGAAAAGCATGAAGTTGTTAGAAAAATGGGTAGGCAGCACTGCCATCTCAATCCAAGTCTAGAATTTACTCCTGATCCTTAAAAGCAACTCCCAGAGTGAATTGTTGTTTAAGCCTTACTGCCTTACTTCTGGTATATGCAGAGAAGGAGAGAGAGAGAGAGAGAGAGAGAGAGAGAGAGAGAGAGAGAGAGAGAGAGAGAGAGAGAGGGGGAGAGAGAAAGGGGAAGACAGAGAAACACTGAGTGTTTAACCAAATGTTCCCTACATACTTTAAAAAGTATTTGATTTTATGTGCACAGGCTCGGCCTGCATAAATGCCTGCATATCACATGCTTGTATAGAGTCCAGAAAAAGGTATCAGAACTGGAGCTGCCATGTGGGTGCTGGGATTGAACCCAGGTCCTCTAAGCAGCTAGGGCTCTTAACCACTGAGCCATCTCTAACCCCTCTGCTAATTCTTTGATGCTAGATCTCGTTCTTCCTCTGTTGAGTGGAGAGTTTGAGTAACCAGTGGTATATGGCAACATGACCATTGTTCTAAATTGGTGGCTGTCTGTGACGAAGTAAAGGAAGAGATGGCTTGCTTCTGATTAGTACTGAAGGGTTTTCTCTGTCTCCCCTTTAGTGTATCAGCAGCTGATGAGGTACTTTAAATAACTCTCCTCTGCCCACCTCCATGTCTGTTTTCACTTTACTTCAGGAAGTGGACAGCACATGTCGGGATTGGGACGCTCTCAGTAGTACTTACAGATGAAAGCATTGTATTTTGTAATTTGAAAAAAAATGGTTCTAGTGCTTTGGCATCCAGTGAGAATTGCCTCATAGTTAAGCACTGGAGCTGGTTTTTGATGATGAGAACCATTTTGTAACTTTTTGTGTGGTCATCTATCCACTCCTCCCTCCTGGAAGGAGAGAGGTACAGGGCAGAGTGGGGCTGGGATGGTGGCTTGCTGTCCATCTGTGCCGTTCATCTGTGGTGTGGATGACTTAGGGAAGCAAGTTTATCAAGAGCTTAGGTTTTGGTGATGGTGGGAGCTGACCTGTGATACCTGGGAAGCATTGCTGTTTGTGTGGAGTGAGATTTCTTAGCTCAGCACTGCTGACAGTCCTGACTCTTGACATTCCTTGTTGTGAGGAGCTGCTCCATGTGTGTACATGGTCGGATGTTTAGCACATACTTGTTTGATCAACTTCTGGTGCTCAGTTTCTACCACTAGAAGCTAGGAGTGTGCTTTTCTCTCATGTTAGGACATCCAGAATGTCGATGGACAAATGATCTCAGTGGAAAACCACTGACTTCAAATCTTGCAGTGAGAACAGTAGTTCAAACAATTTTTAAAAATTAACTTGTGTGCATGCGTGTATGTGAATGTGTGTGTGTGCGTGCGTGTGCATATATGTTTGTGTATGCATATATGCGTGTATGGTTTGTGTGTGGGTGCTTGTATGCTTGTATGTGTATGCCATGGTGTATGTGTCAACGTCTGAAGACAACAACTCTTGGCAAGTCAGTTTTCTCCTGCTACCATTATGTGGGTTGTGGGGATTGAATTCAGGTCTTCTAGGGTTGTATAGCAAGACTTTACCCACTGAGCCATCTTAGAATCCCTGTTAAAAGCTTGAGTGGTAAAAATTCCATCAAGAAAACCTCTGTTGAGAGAAGCCAGCAGGTCTGACCTTTTGTGAACTATCAACTCTCCAGAGACTCTCCAGAGAAGTCTACAGTTCCTGCCTTCCCCTTTCCTGGTCCTCCCATCCCCTCTCCCCTGTGCTCCCCTTTCCTGGTCCTCCCATCCCCTCTCCCCTGTGCTCCCCTTTCCTCGTCCTCCCATCCATCCCCTCTCTCCCCTGCTCTTTCCTTTTCCTTCTCTTCCTCCCTTTCTGGTCTTTTCTTTGAGACTATTGCCCCAGGGTGACCTTGAACTTGAGGCAGTCCTGCTGCTGACTCCCACACTCTTCCTGGCACAGTGACAGGTTCGCACCCACACACATGTGTACAAGCACTTCTCACCCAACACACACATACAGGGTTTTGCTTCTAACCCAGACTGGCCTGGAGTTCAACTTCTCGTGTGTGTATGTATTTGTGTATGTAATATGTGTGTGTTTATGTACATGTGTGTATATGTGCATGTGGGGTGTGTGTGTGTGTGTGTGTGTGTGTGTGTGTGTGTGTGTGTGCTTGAGTGAATGTATATGGACCATGGGCATGTAGGAGCCCATGGAAGTGGGCATTGGATCCCCAGGAACTGGAATTTACAGGTGCTTATGAGCTACTCTGTGGGTTCTGGGAACCAAACCCTGGTCTTCGGCAAGAGTAGCAAGTGTTCTCAAGCACCGAGTTCTCTCTTCAGCCCCAGAATTCTTCCATATTTAACAATAACAGCAAAAACTTAAATTACATTTTCATGTCTTTATTTTATGGACATGTGCTCCTGTGTGAATATGGAGACCAAAGGACAATTTGTGGGAATTAGGCCTTCTTTCTTTCTGTGTGGTTCCTGGACCCAGGTTGATGATGGCAAATACCTGGATTTTTACCTGCTGATCTGTCTCACTGGCCCTGTCATTCATATTTTTTTAATGTTGGAAATCTCAAAAAATGTTTGTGAATATTTTAAATTTGAGAATTAAAAATTAAAAAGCAGATGAGAAGAAACAGCAGTGTGAGCAGCCTGGGAGTGTCCGGGGAGCTTGGGACTTAGATGCAGAAATTTGGAAGGTCTGTTCTGTTCAGGTGATAAGGGAAAGAATTACTTTGAAGCTCTCATTTCTGTTCTCAAAATATCACTTCTAATTTAAGAAATCTATATTTTACCTCAAAGTAGAATCATGGAGAAGCCACTAAGAAGCATAACATTTATAGACATTAGAGGAATGCATCTGGAGTCTGGGTGTGCCTCCTCCTGACCAGGGCTGTGCTGGTGATTACTTTTTACTTAGTTATGAAATGCTGGAACTCACTAAATAGGCTTTATTTGAAGACATAATGGGCACACCTTTAACCCTAGCACTTGGGAGGCAGAGACAGGCTGATCTCTTGAATTCAAGGCCAGCCTGGTCTACAACCCTGGTCCAGGACAACCAGGGCTATTACACAGAGAAACTCTGTCTCAACAAAACCATAAAAGAAGAAAAACATGTTTTATTAACTCAAAGGCAGTTCATGTCTACGTATGAAGACATGTAGGGAAAGTTTTATTACTTTCAGTGTGGAGCCACTTGAATAACCCACTCGAGTCTGGACGGACCTGGCGACTAGCACCTGGGAGCTGAGGCAGAAAGATTGCTGAAAGTTCAAGGTTAAGAGACGGCTCAGCTGATGAGCGTAAGGACCTGAGTTTGGATCCCCTATATCCACATTAAAAACTGAAAATGCCCGCACACGTAGTGCACGCCTTTAATAGTCCCAGTGCCGGGAGGCGGCCAGGAAGGATCCCTGGCCTCAGTGGCCCACCAGCCTCGTTGAGTCAGTCACTGACTCAGTGAGCTCCAGGTTCAGTGAGGGCCTGTCTCAAAAAAGCAAGGTGGAGAGTGATTTGATTGAAGAAGATGCTCGTCGTGGACCTCTCACTCAGGTGTGCCCACCACGTATGCGTGCCCACCGCTTATGCGTGCCCACCGCTTATGCGTGCCCATGCACATGAACAGCCCGCCCCCCATGCAGTACACACACCATGCACAAACAGCCTTAATGAATTTGAATCTTCCTCGTTTGTTCATGGAGACAGGTCTAGTCCAGATCCTTTCAGTGTTCTCAAACTCATGGAGAAACCCAAAGAATGCTCTCAGTGGAGATGGAGCCTGCACAAAGTTCAGCAGAAGGCCTTGGCTGTAGGAAATTGAAAGTCCTGTTTGCTTCCTTTTATGTAGTGAGAGAATTTGGAAATGTTAAGTTACTTTTATATGAATGAGCTTTCTGCTTTGTTTTGAATCTGGGTCTTGAACTCATGGCAGTTCTCCTGCCTGAGCATCTGAGAGCCACCACAGCTGCCTGATTGTTTAGTTTTACAAGGAATGTGAAGGAATTTAGCACTCAGACCTATATGCTTAAAATGGATCCGATGGGGCTGGGCGTGGCGCTGTATGCCTTTAATCCCAGCAGAGACAGGCCCGTCTTTGAGTTTGAGGTCATCCTGGTTTACATAGAGTACCAGGCTAGCCAGAGCTACTTCCTTAGATCATGTCTCAAAAAACAAAACAAAAAGTGGGTAAGATGAAGCTCAGCATCAGAGCATGGCCTGGCTCAGTCCTCAACACAGTTAAAATAAAGTGGCTAAGACACTAACGGTTGCTGGGCGCGGTGGGCGTGGTGACCCCTTTTCTGATGCCAGCACTTGTATTCTACCATAGCTTCTTAGGGTTTTATTTTTCTCCTTGTTTGTTTTACTGATGGAAATTTGCATAATTTTTGGTGTTTTTCTATGTTACAAGTGACTCTGTTCCTCAGATGTTTCTATATAGATGCTCTTCAGCTGACTTTAAACACTGCCCTTGTGCCACAGGCCAGCGGCTTGTCATCCTGATGTATCAGGTAGGGCCCTTGCTGCCCATTTTTCTTTGGGCGTAACTAAGAAAAGAATATTTTTCTCTCCTTCATTCCTGGAGTTTAAGAATTTATTGGTTCAAGAAGCTGCCAGGAGAGAAACTGCCCTGTTGTAATCTCCTTACCTGAGGATTTTCTTTAATTAGCTAATGAGCTCTGAGTCTGGGCAAGTCCTGCCCTGTGTACTTTTCACTAGTCTTATGCCAGGTGAGTACAGATGTGGTCTTTCAGGTAAGGTAGGTTGTTCATGGAAGCAGGTTGAAGGCCTTGGGAGAACCCTTACTGGTACCCGAAGCTGGGCCGTGGTATCATGTTCCACAGGGTGCTAGTGAGGAACCCAGGAATTCTACTCTGCTTCCATGTTGTAGTTTAATATGACTATGTTATTGCTCTGTAACTCCCGCGTGGCACCCCCACCGACTGGGGATTAAGTAGTAGGGTCATAAGAAAAAGGCTCTGAGCCAGGCAGTGGTGGCGCACGCCTTTAATCCCAGCACTTGGGAGGCAGAGGCAGGCGGATTTCTGAGTTCGAGGCCAGCCTGGTCTACAGAGGGAGTTCCAGGACAGCCAGGGCTACACAGAGAAACTCTGTCTCAAAAAAAAAGAAAAAAGAAAGAAAAAAAGGCTCTGCCACTTATCTGTATTTCCAGAGCATATTCTCTCTCTCCCTCCCTTTCTAATTTTTGAGACAGGAGTTTCACTAAGTTGTCTATATAGATTGGCCTTGAACTCACTCAATAGCCCAGGCTGGCCTCAAACTTGTGATTCCATACCTTCTGGTGGCTGGATTTCAGGCCCAGCTGTAAATGCCACCACCTCTCCCTTCTTCAGGAAGATCAGCAAAAGCATCATCTGCTGAGCTGTCTCCAACGCACACCCTCTCCCCAAGCCGTAAACCCTTCATTCTGCATTTGAGTTTTCTTGCTGACTATTCCCAGTGAAGTGATAACCTGGGGGTAACCTTGCCCTTTAAAGTCACTGTTTTCTACAGGAAAACACTGGCTACCTATTTTTGGACACTGTTTCTTCAGTGAGGAGATATTGCCTGTTCAAGAACCTTTGTCTCACAGCAAGACAGCACAGTTCTATTTCGGAATGGAGCAGAAAAAGAAAAGATGGCAGCAAGGTGCTGCTGCCCCTGCTACTCATGTGCTTTGGGTGTGGTCTGAAGGGAAGGGAAACTGCCCTCTGTAGGACCTGCCATCTTCCACCTGGGCCGTGACCCGGGGCCAACCCTGCCAACCTGCAGCTGTCAGCTCAGGCAGGCCTGGTCAGGATTGCAGCCCTGGTTACCAGGCCTCTTGGCTCTGGTGTTAGAGACCAGTCTGGGGGAGCGGCTGTGGTTGTACCACTTCCTGAGGAAGTGACTGAGGCTCCAGGCTGGGTGAAGCTTTATCCTTGGCTTCCCCTGGGGCTGGTGGGAAGTAGAAATAATATGCCAATAGCTTTCTTTGAAGCTGGCTTGGAAGGCCTTCTTCAAAGCCTCTGGTTGGGTCAGGGCTTGGCCATTCTGCTTTTAGACAATAGGAAGAATGGGACTTTGTGTCTTTCTATAAAGGAGTTTTCAGGATTATGCTCTGATATAAATGTTGAAAATGTAATATTTTAAAAGAAATCAACTAAATTGACTAATAGCACACAGCCACCACAGAATAGTTTCTGTAAGCAGAGTCAGGTGAAGCCACAGGATGGCTCATTAGGGGAAACTTGTCTGTGCTTTTGAGGGGCTACAAATCAAAGGCAAAAATTAAATCAATATTCTCCATGCGGAAGAGGCTTTAGGGAACTCAAGGATCACTGCTACATAATTTCCGATTCTTAATTTTGTGAAAGTCACTGCTTTTCCTGAGTTTCCTTCCCCGACGTCAGTGTGTGGAGGATTCTATCCCGAGTCCCTCATTTTTCTTGTCTTTGTCAGGCTCTGCTTTCCACGGGCCACTCTCTTCCCTGAATTATAGATTATACTGTCCCTTAGGATGGCTTTCCTCATGGTGTCCGTGAGACATGGTAAGCACCGGTGATAGGATTTTTTTTCTTTTTTTGGTTTGTTTGGTATGGTGTTGGGCTGTCAACCCGGAGCCTCATGCATGCTAGGCACACACCCTACCATTGGGCTACTTTCTTAGCCCTAACGGTCTTGATTTAAGGATGAGCTAATTATTTTAATGTATTGATTTTTCTACTCTTTCATTTTATCATGTGAGTTAAAATTGAGAATCTGGATTTTAAAGCCAATGTGTGAGACTCAGCACTGTCTGCCAAAGGTGGCTTGGTTTTTTTTTTTTCCATCTTCTTCTTTGTGAAAGAATTCCCAGGAAAGGCTTCTTGGTTCCTCGTCTTAGTATTAATGTCCCGTTGAAAAGTCTTGGCGTCACTTCAGAAAGTGCTTTTGGATGGCTGGACATGGAAGAGTGCATGGTGTGGTAGAAGCATGTTGACCACAGACTGTGCCTGTGACGCGCTGTTGAAATGTAAAAGGTCGTGAAAGTAACTGTAATTCAGCACTCAGGAGCCTGAGCTAGGAGACGCAGTTCTCTGTGTGGGACCTGATGTGAGAGTGGCCGTGGAACAGCTGTGCTCATGGGCGAGGTGGGAATGGTGCAGGGTCGCCAGAGCTGCAGTCCAATGAAGATGTTGGATTTGGGTCCTGCCACGAGCAGAGGAGATGATGTGTGGTTTGTGGTTTCTCTGGTGCCCCATGCACATCGTTGGAAGGAGTGGGCTTGTCAAATAACTGCAAGTAATCCCAGCCTATCAACCCAGTACTTTCTGATTTGTACTTCAGAGGGGAAAAAATAATTATAAGATTCTATGAGCTGCTTTAGACACCAGTAACTATTTCTCTATTACTAAGTTGATGACTAGTATTGGAAATAAGGTAATTGGGCACCTGCACCCAGTTTTGGGCTCAAGTGCTCATTACCTGGTATGTAGATGTTGCTTGAAGACCCACCTTGCTACAGTGAAGTGGTTGCCTTGATACTTTGTGTTATCTCCGAAAGGTTTGCCTTGGGCTGTTGATGGCATAAGCCGAGAGAGCTAGGGTTCCATGGGAGAGTGGCTCCTGCTTTTACCTAACCGTGGATCCCCTGGGTGATTCCTGAATAGCCTGGTCCTTCGGGAACACCAAGGAAATGTTGGTTGGGTTGATTGTGTTTGGAGTCTTTGGGAGTGAGATAGAGGAACCCTTTTAGACTCCAAGCGAGGAGGAAGAGAGCGCTCTGCGTGTCTGTCCCCAGTCTACTTTGTGCACGCCTATACTGTTCTGGCCTCCTAGCCCTATGGTCTTATTGTTCTTCATTCTATTTTCTTCCTAGTGGCAGTCTTACTGTGTAGGCCTGCTGACCTTTGCCGTTGTGCTAGGTCAGGTGTTCACCACCATACCTGCCTAGCCTTCCTGCACAGAAGTAGACATACGTGATTTCATCTTGCCACTGGGAATGGGAAATAATTCCTCTGCCAGGAGTTTAAGTGGTGGACGATGCACACCGTTCTTACTGTTCCAGCCAGGCTTCTGATGGTTCTTGGTGTTCAGGTAGTTAGTAACTTGCTGGGCGTGTGCGTGCCGTCCTGTTCCTCCCCACGCAGATGGCCATCGTCCACTCCAGATGCAGCATTGGTCTCCCCTTAATTTCTCACTGGAAGCTAACTCCTAGTGTATTTTCAGACATTCCTTGGAGTTTTTATGATCAGAGCAGGTCTGCTGGCTATTTTGTTTTTGTTTTTTGTTTTTGTTTTTCCTGTTCAACTGTGTTCCTTGGGGCATTTTAGAAACAGACATATATACCAAGGTTTTGATAACCCCTTGAATCCGGGAGCTTGTGGCATTTTAGGTGTTATAAAACTCAGGATCAGAAAAGGACATGGGCAGGAAAGGTCAAGGACATTGCTAGAGCCTTCCTTCTCCCACTGTCTGGGTGGCATGAGGCCACTGGCAGAAGCTTCTGTTGGGCATCTCTCTGTAGTGGTTGTATGGTTTGACTGATATGGCTTACCCACCTTGCCTTATCTACCCATGCTAGTCACAGAAGGTATTGGTGGCCCACCACAGAGCAGTAGCCAGGTCTTCTTGTAGAGACCCAGCTGCCTCTGCCACATTGTATTTGGCTTCAAACTGGCACGCCTATTTCTGGAAGATGGTATTTCCTTAATCCTTGTTAGGTCTCTATTGCTGTGATGAAATACCTTGACCAGAAGGAAGTTGGGGAGGAAAAGGTTTATTTGGCTTACACTTCCACATCACTGTTCATCACTGAAGGAAGTCAGGACAGAACTCAGGCAGGGCAGGAACCTGGAGGCAGGAGCTCATGGCAGGGGGCCATGGAGGGTGCTGCTTACTTACTGGCCTGCTCCTTCCATATGACTTGCTCAGCCTGCTTTCTTATAAAGCCACCTATGGGGGGCTTATTGGTAGTCTGAACATCCATGCTGCTGGTGTTTTAGCCTGGGGCTAGACATCAGCATGTATTTCTTTTTCTTTCTTTCTTTCTTTTTTTTTTTTGGTTTTTCGAGACAGGGTTTCTCTGTGTAGCCCTGGCTGTCCTGGAACTCCCTCTGTAGACCAGGCTGGCCTCGAACTCAGAAACCCGCCTGCCTCTGCCTCCCGAGTCCTGGGATTAAAGGCGTGCGCCACCACTGCCCGGCTGTCAGCATGTATTTCTTTTTTTTTTTTAAAATATGAGGCCACACTATTTATTTATTTATTTATTTATTTATTTATTTATTTATTTATTTATTTATTTATTTAATGTAAGTACACTGTAGCCATTTTCGGACACACCAGAAGAGGGCATCAGATCTCATTACAGATGGTTGTGAGCCACCATGTGGTTGCTGGGATTTGAACTCAGGACCTTTGGAAGAGCAGTCAGTGCTCTTAACCACTGAGCCATCT
>CM052715.1:49371604-49400973 GCA_028551405.1 Uromys caudimaculatus
GGTGTAGGGTTTCACCATGGAGTATAACTGGGTTTGAACTTTCAGTCCACCTGCCTTAGGCTTCTCAGTGCTAAGTTGCAAGTTTGTATCACCATGGTGGCAATACAAGGCCCCTGCTAGGCAGATGGTTTCTTTTGTGCTGTGGAGGGTGGAGTCCAGTCAGGTAAATGAGCCATCACCGAGCTGGGTCTCTAGCTCTAGGTGTCTACTGCTTATTTTTTATCTTACTTTATTTTACTGTGTAGCTCTGGCTGCTTGGAACTTACTATGTAGACCAGGCTGGCCTCGAACTTGGCGAATCCACTTGTCTCTGCCTCCTGAGTACTAAAGGAGTGTGCCAGTCTCCACGTCATATCCTTTTTTTGTTTATTTATTTTTAAATTTTTGCAATGCTGAGGAAGTTGACAAGTGCTGTATTGCTGAGATAAAGCCCTAGCACAATTTAAAAAAATGTAGTCAAATATACATAACATAATATTCATGATCTTTAACTGCTCAATAGCATGATACAAGTTACTCACAGGAACCTTTTTTTTTTTTTTGTCTGACAAAACACTGAAGTAAACAGACCTCCAATCTCCTCCTTTCCCCAGCCTCTCTGGGCGTTCTCGTAACCCAGTCTGCCAGACCTACTACCTGTATCTGGGCTGAGAAAGTAGGGAAGGAAACAGGGTCGTGGCATAAACCGTATCCCCTCTCGACTGTCCACCCGCCTGGGCCGTTTGGTCCAGTGTGGGAACGTGGCTTTACGCCCCGCGTCTCAGGCCTGCCTTCAGTTCCTCACTGGTTCTCTGTAAACCACCTAAAGTTCTTTTAAAGGTAATGAACCACAGCAACAGCATGCTTCATAGCAGTGTTCGAAACCCTGGGTAGTTGAGAGGACTTGGAACAAGTCACTTCAGTCTGGCAGAAGCTGGGCATGTACAGGCTCTGGGCAGGTGGGCAGGCTGACATGTGAGTAGATGGTGGTGATGAAAAGCAGAAGTCGGGGGAAGAGACCCCGGTGCCCTGGCAGCCTGGCCAGGTGCAGGCATGAAAGGATCGGACTGGTCTTTGTTCTGGGATCAAGTCTTAGGTTGTAAGCCTTTTTCTCTTTCCTTTCTGTTTTCCCCCAGGGCTTGAGCAGATACACAAAAATTTCTCTAGGGTGGATTTTCCCTTTGATTTGGGCTTGGTCTAAAAGGAGATCCTTATTAACATTTCATTATGCGGGCTTTAGATTTGGTAAGTTTAAGAGCAGAGCCTTCCTGAGCTTTAAATGATTTTTTTTAAAGCTAGCAGTTTTTTTCTAGGTTAGAAATGGTGTAAGAACACTTAGATCTCTGCAGCTTCCCCCCTTCCCACCACCTCCCCTTTATTAACACAAAACAAACCCCCACTGTTACCCAGTTTAATGGGTGTAAATGCTTTGAGGTTGACAGGGTAAATATGTCTAATAATCTTTCCCACATATTGATGAAATTTGATATTGCAGCCTAAAATCTCTATTTCTGAGGCGTCGGGTACTTAACATTGTCTGACAAATAACAGAATTTGTTTTACTTCATTGTGAGAGCCCTGAGACAGGGCTGACTCAGGTGCTCAGAGGATTGTGGGGTAAATTATTCACAGCTTGGATTTACATTAGTGCCTGGAAAAAACCAGAGTTCCACACCGAGTTATGGATGAGCGGCTGAAGAACAGTGGTTTTACATATGAAGTTAAGCTTGTTAGGTATCGTTTTCAACATTGGGGGTAGGAATAATGCACCCGTGGGTATTAAAAAATGAATAAGGCGTTCCATTCATCACGGTAGTTAGTTACTTTGAATTTTTTTGTCTGTTCTTTTGTTATTGACTTGTATACTTCTGTTTGCACTTGATTTTGATGTCCATGTGTTAAGTCTAGACTGAAGAGGAGAAAGACCCAGATCCTCACACATCTGCTGTCTCTTACTGGCCATGTGTGTCCTAATAAGAGACCTCCTCTGCCCTGGTGCGTTAAGTAACAGTCATAGGGACAGTGATAGATAACAGTAGTCCCTGTCAGCTTGCTCTTCTTACCACCTGGGGCAAGAGCACAAATGGGGACCAGATGGCTAAATATTTAAACGCTGTAATTAAATATTTAAAACATACATTTAAATATTTAAAAAGTATATACCATATGCCTAAATATTTAAAAGGTTTAAATCAGGCTCTCTTTGGCTGGGCCTGGTGGCTACCCAGGGACTAGGGTCTCCTTCCCAGGCAGCTCTTCCATGGCAGTGTCTAACCACTGACATCCTTAGGCTCGGACAGCGTGCCTGGATTCCCATGAGCTGGACCAATAGACTGAGCGGCAGGGCAGTGGGCTCTGAGCAGAACAAGCCTTCCAGGGAGCCTGGAGCTAGAGCCTCATCAAGGACAGCTTCCGAGTGTTTTCCACACCTTGTACTCCACTGCCAACTGCCTTCTTCATAGAAGCAAGTTCAGAAGCTCAGTTAGCTGCGATTCCCAACCTGCCGAGGAGCCTGCATTCCTGTCTTCCTTCTTTCCTTTCTTTTCTTCCTTTCTTTTTTTCTTTTTCTCTCTTAAAAAAAAAATTCCTTTCCAGACAGATTTTACTCTGTATTCCTCCCTGCCTGGTCTGGAACTTGCTGTGTAAACTGGGCCACCCTGGAACTTACTGCATTTCTGCCTCCCAGGCGCTAAGACCACAGTAGGCGTGTGCCACCACTTGTGGTCCTTGATGCCCGTTTTTTCCTCAGCTAGTTCAGGACAGAGGCTGTGGTCTGTGTACACAGGCCTCTTTCCTTTCTCCTGGCATTTACTGAACTAATTTCTAAAACTAAAACAAAGCTGGGTGTGGTGGCACATGCCTTTAATTCTAGCACTTGGGAGGCAGAGGCACGGACGGGTCTCTGTAAGTCCAGGCTAGCCTGGTGTACATACTGAGCTCCAGGTCAGCCAGGGCTATATAATGAGACTCAAAACAAAACAAAATCCCCCCCCCCCCCGAAAAACCCAAAGAAAACAAAATTGGACAAAAAAAGGTAAAATTTGGAATGAGACTGAAGAACAGCACCCCCCTGTCTTTGAGCTTGAGGTGGATGGATTGTCCAGAGCAGGGGTGGGGTGGGATCCCTTTGTCGGGGCAGTGTCTCAGTGTGTGCTTGATTATTGTGGGGACAACTTGATAGACACCTGAACACCCCTTACAATTATGTGGGGGACAAATCTGTGATGAGCGAGTTGTATCATGTGTTTTTGGGCTGTCAGATTGGGCAGATAAAGAGGAAGCAGAGAGAAAGAACTCAAAATGATGAGTCCTTTAAACTCTCAAAGCTTGCCTCCAGTGATAATTTCTTCCAACAAGGCCATACGTGTCCTAAACCTTCCCAAACAGTGCCACTAGCTAGGGACTCAAGTTTTCTTTTCTTTTTTTTTGGTTTTTCGAGACAGGGTTTCTCTGTGTAGCCCTGGCTGTCCTGGAACTCACTCTGTAGACCAGGCTGGACTCGAACTCAGAAATCCACCTGCCTCTGCCTCCCAAGTGCTGGGATTAAAGGCGTGTGCCACCACTGCCCGGCGGGACTCAAGTTTTCAAATGCCAGAGCTTTTGGGGGGCACTTCATTCAAACCACTAGTCTGTTTTACTCTGAGAGAGATCCTTGTTTCTCTGAAGACACCCCTCCCATGTTGTTATCTTTTATTCAGTTATGAGCAATCGTTTCTAAAGGTTCCTTCATGGCTTCCTTTTTCCCCAGGGGTACCGTTATGTGTGTGGGCTTGGTCAATGTTGTGGAGAATCTGTCTTCTTTTTCCTACTTTCTGCTTTTCATGTATTTCCATCTAATTCTCACTAGAGGCTCCCTCCTGTTGATGAGCCTCAGGGATCAGGCTCTGAAAACCTGCTGGGAGCTACACCTACATGTGGGGCCTGTCCTTGGGGTATGGAGGTTGGGGGCTTCTCTGTGGTCCCCAGGAGCTGGGCCCTCTTACCCAGAGAACCTACTATCTCACAACAGCTGTTTCTATGATCTGGGATACTTTTTAAGGTTCCTGCCATGGCTTTGGCTTTCGTGGAGAAAATGGATGGTGATTCTCTTGTAGAACCTCTGTGGCATTGGTGACCAAAAGAGGTCCTCCGGTCTTCTCTCTGCTTGGGTCAGGAATGGGCTGCTGAGGCGACTCACTGCCATCCAGCCCAGCTCTGAGCTCTGTCACTCAGCACCCTTCACCTGGGCAGCGTCCCTGAGCTCTGGCTGTGGTGAGGCTTGTAATCAATCCTGTGGAAGCAGCTGCTGCCTCCCCACCTCTTCCCAGACTTCATCCATGACTCGCTTGCTCAGGACTCCATTTTGATTGCCATATTGGTCAGCACCTAGAATGTATTTCAATAACACCTCGAGACTTAACTCATATACTGTTCAACAACTCATTTAAAGTGTGCATTAAGTGGTTTTCAGCACATTCTTTTTTCTTTTTTTTGGTTTTTTGAGACAGGGTTTCTCTGTGTAGCCCTGGCTATCCTGGAACTCACTCTCTAGACCAGGCTGGCCTCGAACTCAGAAATCCACCTGCCTCTGCCTCCCAAGTGCTGGGATTAAAGGCGTGTGCCACCACGGCCGGCTTTCAGCACATTCTTTATCACTATGGTCAATATTAGGCATTTTTGTGATGACCTCATGAAGAAAATCTGTGCTTTGTGTAGCCCTGGCTTTCCTGGAACTCACTCTGTAGGACAGGCTGCCTTTGAACTCACAGCTCAGCCTGCCTCTGACTCAGTGCCACCCCTGCAGGTTGACAAACCTGTGACTGTCACTGCTGCTGCTCTTCACCTGCCCCTAAGCAACTACTATTTTAAAGAATTATTTGTTATTTTTATTTCTTGTGGTGCTGGTGATAGAACCTCATCCAGGTTAGCTAAGTCCCGTACCCTGAGCTACAGCCTCAGCGCCATACTTGTTAGCTGTTTCTGTGGAATCAAGTTCTCATTATGTAAACTCTGCCTGGTCTGGAACTTTTTTTTTTTTTTTTTTTTAAGATATTTATTTATTTATGTACATGAGTACACTGTTGCTCTCTTCAGACACACCAGAAGAGGGCATCAGATCTCATTACAGATGGTTGTGAGCCACCATGTGGCGCTGGGAATTGAATCAGGTCCTCTGGAAGAGCAGCCAGCGCTCTGAACCATGGAGCCATCTTGCCAGTCTCTTGTTTATATCTTAAAAGTACTTTTAATGAGCCAGGCAGTGGTGACGCACGCCTTTAATCCCAGCACTCGGGAGGCAGAGGCAGGTGGATTTCTGAGTTCGAGGCCAGCCTGGTCTACAGAGTGAGTTCCAGGACAGCCAGGGCTACACAGAGAAACTCTGTCTCAAAACACAAAACAAAACAAAACAAAACAAAACAAAACAACAAAACAAAACAAAAAGAAAACTACTTTTAATGTTGTTTTTGTAGAGTTTCAGGAATAAGAAAGGAACAGTGCCCCTCTCTGTTTCTGACCTTGAGGACTGTGTTAGCGTATTGGTGAGAAGGGCTGGTGCAGATTAACCAACTGTTATCTTAACAGTTTAGAAATCATTTTCCCCTTGTCTCTCTCTTTCTTTCCCCCTCTGACCCTTTATTTTCCTCTCCTTCCTACTCCTTCCCCTAGTTTTAAATTGTGTATGTTTGTGTATATGTGTGTGTATGGATGTGTTTGTGTGTATGTGTGTGTATGGATGTGTTTGTGTGTATGTGTGTATGTGTGTGTGTGTATGTGTGTATATGTGTGTGTATGTGTGTGTGT
Source organism: Uromys caudimaculatus (assembly GCA_028551405.1). Classification (NCBI taxonomy): domain Eukaryota; kingdom Metazoa; phylum Chordata; class Mammalia; order Rodentia; family Muridae; genus Uromys; species Uromys caudimaculatus. The sequence continues at coordinate 49,377,365 of CM052715.1, forward strand.
GTGTGTGTGTATGGGTGTGTGTATGGGCATCTTGCTTGCATGTGTGTCTCTTTATTATTATGTGTGTACTTGGTACCTGAGGAGACCTGAATGAGGTATCTGACACCCTGGGACTGAAGTTATGTACAGGCAATTGTGAGCCACCATGTGGGTGTTGGGAATGAAATCCTAGGTCCCCTGAAAGAACAGCCAGAATTTATAACCACCGCCATCTCTCCAGTCTGGGGCCTTTTGCTTCTTTCTTTCTTTCTTTCTTTCTTTCTTTCTTTCTTTCTTTCTTTCTTTCTTTCTTTCTTTCTTTCTTTCTTTCTTTCTTTCTTTCTCCCTTCCCTTCCCTTCCCTTCCCTGCCCCGCCCCACCCCGCCCCGCCCTTTTTAAAAGGCAGGGACTCTCTGTGTAGCTCTGGCTGTCCTGGAACTTGCTATATAGACCTCATAGCCTCAAACTCACAGATCACCCTGCCCCTTCCTTCTGGAGTACTGGGATTAGAGCCCTATACCACCATACTTCCTTTAATCATTTGAGACAAGGTCTCACGTTGTACCAGCTGACCTTGAACTTACTGTGTATTTAGACTAGGCTGCTGTGACTTTTTAATCCACATGCGTCCCCCTATTGCATTACAGGCACACGGTGCAGCTATGCCTGCTTTAGATATGACTGCTGGTTTCCAAGGCCTTTGCCTACCTTTCTTGGGAGAGAATGTCATGGCTTAACTTTCCTCTGCCTAGAGCTCTGTGTGCTAAGTATTTATAACATCCATACTGCTTAAGAGTTAACGCTCCTGCTAGCTCTGGATTTCTTTGTTTTAACCTCATGTCTTGGCCAATTTTGATGACCTTGGCAGTTTTGAGGAATGGTCAGAGATTCTGTGAATGTCCCTTGTTGGCATTTCTGATGCTCAAGACTAGACTGTGCTTCTGGGAGATAATGTGCTGTTGTCTTATCCACTGTAAACATGACTTGTCCTGTTTAATGTTGACCTTGGTCACCTTGCAAGGTAGTGTTGACAGCTGTCTCCACTGTAAGCCCCACCCCCTACCAGTTCTATACTGGACTCTTTGGAAGAAAGTTACTGAAAAGTTATTTAAAAGTTTTCCATAAATGGGTTTCATTATTTATGGGTTTTTTTGGTATGTTTTGTTTTGTGTTTGAGACAGGGTCTCACTGTGTAGCCCTGGCTGGCCTGGAACTTGGTTTGTAGACAAGGCTGGCTTTGAACTCATGGTGATGGTGCCTCTGCCTCATCATTGCAGTTTTAAAGGCATGTGCCGCTACGCCTGTTGTTTTGTTTTTACTTTGCAGTGTTCTAGGTATGGAACCTAGGTTTGTTTCATAGGTTTGTTACTCTGCACAGGAGATAAGTTAACTTTAAAGAAACGATTTGTTGGTGAGCATGCTGTGCACTGGGGTGGGGTGGGATGAGTGGGAGCATGTGTGCATGGCGTGGAGGTCAGAGGACTACCCAGAGCAGCGTAGGCGGCAGCTCCCTTCCACCGTGGGTCAACGAGTTGGATGCAAGCTGCTAGGCTCGCAAGGTGCTCCTTTAGACCTTTAGACCTTTTGACCTTTTGACCTTTCCACCTATCTTGTTCCCATTTACTTCTCTCATTGTATTTCTTCAGTCGCTCATATCCTGTGGACTCATGGCTCCTGTCATTCCATAGCCCAGGCTGGCCTTGGGTTTTGCAGTTCAGCTTCAGATCCTTGCAAGCTGGGATATTTGTTTTTTAATATTTAATGTTTAAATACATTTACTTACAGAAAAGTTGTAAAAATAGTATAGAGTTTCCATTGTACCATTTACTCAGTGCTCCCTAAAGTGTCTTGTATTAATTATAATACACTTAGCAACAGCGGAAGAATGTCATTGTGTAGTCTTGCCAGCTGTACTCCGGCCTTTCGTCAGGTTTCACTAGTTTTTCCACCAACCAGAGGACAGCATCTATGCTGAGTGCCCTTCCAGCCTCATAGTGTATAGCTTCTATCACTCTACTGTGGTCATGGCCATCGCTTTTGATCTGGTTTAGGGTTTTCCCCTTCTGCTCACTCTTTCTCTGTCTTATATCTCTTTTTCCTTTCCTTTCCCCTTTCTCTCTTTCTTTTTGTTTTTGAGACAGGGTTCTTCTGTATAGCTCTGGCTGTCCTGGAACTCACAGAGATCTATTTGCCTTTGCCTCCCTAGTGCTGGGATTAGAGGAATGTATTATCCTGCTCCTACTCAGTCCTGATTTTTTTTTTTTTTTTTTTAATTTGCTGGGTATACACTGTATACTATACAGTTATTTGGGTTCTGACAGATGTATAGAAGCCTGCTTCCATTGTTATGTTTGTGATACAAAGCAATTTTGTCATTCCCTCCTTCTCTAAATTCTCTTCTGCTGGGTTTTCTGGAGAGTGCACTGCCAAGGGCTGGAAAGTTGTAGGATTTACCTGTGTTGAGGTTGAGCCATAGAGGCAGCATGACAGGGACACAGACAGGCGACAAGTTCTGAGTTGCCAGGTAAGGCTGGGAGCTCTCTGCCAGCTAGTCTGGTGATAGAGAAGGGGCAAGGTTCACTGAGGCCTGCAGCAAGCCCAAGCATGAAGGGACAGACACCCTGTGACATTTGACTGAGTCAGGAAGTGTCTGGGAGGGTTCTTGCCTGGTGACTTATTTGAGTTAACAGTAGAAAGACTGGGGTAGCGTCTGGAAAAAGGAAAGATTAAAAACACCCTTTGTTCCAAGGCAGGATGAATTAATAAGGAAGACAGAGAGGATGCGGCCTTCCTGTCGCTGGAGCAGCACCCAGCAGCTGGGGGAAGCACAGGAGGCCGCCTCTGCCTGTGCTTGCTTCTCTTTGGGCCCCAGCACCAGTAGAGGAGGGGAGAGCCCCTTAGAAAGGGCAGGAGGGCAAGTGGGCCCGGCATTAGTGACCTCTGGGGGCGGGGCTAAGGCTTGTATGCCTTTGCTTCTGTGGAAGGTATTTTCTTTGCTGTTCCTGAAGACTGGGTAGGGCAGGGCTTGTTTGTGGAGCCTTGAGGGAAAGTGTAGAATCACCCAGGGAAGGGCTTGGAATGGGTGTGTGCCTGTGTTTCCCAAGGTCGTGATTAACTAACGCTTCAGTGGGCAGCCCCTTGTGTATGTTCCCAGAAGCAATTTGAAGATTGTCTGTTAGGTTTAAATCAGGAATATTGTGACTAAGGAGAGAGCACACTGCCTGAGCAGCTGGTACGTGTGCTTTGCCATGGTGGCAGAAGCAGACGTTGGACCACACTGACTTGGTATTGGGGATGGAAGCAGAGTGAGAAGATACTTTCCCAGATTAATTGTGGGATTGAAGTCAAATAGAAGGAAGGACTGGTTGGAGTTACAGGTGTCATTTTTTTCTTCTTTTGGTTGAAGACATGCCATGTTGTCATCTCTGAAAATCTTCAAGTGAAAAGAAGTTGGGGGTGGAGGGAGATAAAGTTTTCTCATGGTGGAGGGGGAGAGGGGAAAGGCATACAAAATGCAGGTATACTGTTGAGTTTTGGGAGAAATTAGGTAAATTTGCAACCTTGTGCAATATAAGAATGTTCTGTTAAGAACATTTCACATCCGAAGGAGAGAGAGTGATAAAGCCATGTGTTAAATAAGTCAGTCAGTTTAATTTAGATGCTTTGGAAGTTCAGTGGAATAAAGAAGCAGCACAAGCACACACTGCTACAAGCAACAACAAGAAGTAATGCCCGTGTGTTCATAGTCGTTATTTGGGGTTTGCAGAGCCCTGTGGTTGCTCAGGAGCCACTTGTCTTTCTTAAAATACCACCTCTGTTACGGCTTATTGGCGTCCACTGATTTTTATTAACAGATGTAATTTTCTTCCTTAGGTGGGTAATCAATCGGATGTGTCTTCCCTGGTCAGGCTAACTTGTTCTCTTAGGGGCACACATATGCTGTGGCGCACACATGAAGGCCAGAGGACAACCTGCAGGTGCTGATTCTCTTCTGCCATGTTGGGTCCAGGGACTGAACTCCCTGAATCACTGCCCTAGCTCCTTTCATGTTTACATTAAAGGTAGAAATGTGGCTGGATTTTGATTTAGAGTAGGATATTCTGAGCCCTTTAACGCTGGTGTGTCGTCTCGCTGTCCCCCCATCCTTGTATGTGCACTTCTCTTTGCTCTGTCTTCCCTTTGATTCATTTATTTTATTTTAGTTTTTTTTTTTTTTTTTTTTTCTTTTGAGACAGGGTTTCTCTGTGTAGCCCTGGCTGTCCTGGAACTCACTCTGTAGACCAGGCTGGCCTCGAACTCAGAAATCCGCCTGCCTCTGCCTCCTGAGTGCTGGGATTAAAGGCATTCGTCACCGCTGCCTGGCTGATTCATTTATTTTTGAGATAGGGTCTCCCGATATAACCCTGGTGGTCCGGAACTCATAGATATCCACTTGCTTCTGCCTCACAAGTTCTGAGGTAAAGGGAGTGAGTAAACCGCTTTGTTTTGAGCCTGAGCCTCTTGTACTAGGCTGGCTGGCCTGACCTCATGTGTATTTGAGGCTGGTCTTGAGCTGATATCTTGCCTAAGTTTCCTGAGGGACAGGGTTGTAAGCATGTACCATGTGCTCTTTGAACACTTTTTTCTAGATGGGAATTGCAAAGCAACTTTTATCACAGATAAAATGGTTCTTGTTTTGTTTTTATTGGCGGCTTTTTATTATAAAGAAGTATGATTAAGGGATAAGTAAGTCTTCTGAAGTTTTTCTTTTGACTTGAGAGCTCTTAGCTGTACCAACGAAGATGGGAGATGTTCCTGTAATTCTAAAGGCTTATTTAGTAGGAAAGGAAGCATGCTGTCTGTCCGTCACAGGAAGAAGCACAATGGCAGACTTTAAGTTCTTTCCTTTTTAAAAATGTAAACCGGCCTACCATTTTTCTCCTTAAGTACACTGCTATTAGTAAACTATGGGTATTCATAAATGACCATTACCCTTTTTGTTTGTTTGTTTTTTTGAGACAGGGTTTCACTCTGTGACTCTGGCTGTCTTGGAACTCACTATGTAGACCAGGCTGACCTCAAGCTCACAGATACCTACATGCCTCTGCCTCCTGAATGCTGGGATTAAAGGCATGGACCCCCATGGCTTGATCATTGGTCTTTTTAAGGAAGATACATTTTATAAGGTAGAAGTGGAATGCAAAGTATTATAATTCGCTTAGCTCATTTTGCTTGAGAAATCAAACCGTTGAGAGTGGAGAAGCTAAAGTGAGTCAGCTCTGTGGGAACTCAACCTTTTTATTTTAGATTTTTAAGTTTTACATCTGAGTGTTTTTCCTGCATATATGTATGTGTACTGTGTGCTTACCTGGTGGCCGTGGGGGTCAGAAGAGGGCGTCCTTACTGAGCCACCATGTGCGTACTGGGAACCAAAATCTTAGTTTTCTTTGCAAGAGCAGCAAGTGCTCCTAACCCAAGCCATTTCTTCAGCTCTGTACTAGCTGGTTTTGTGTGTCAACTTGACACATGCTGAACTTGAACACAGAGAAAGGAGTTTCAGTTGAGAAAATGCCTCCATGAGATCCAGTGGTAAGGCATTTTCTCAATTAGTGATCAAGGGGGGAGGGCCCTTGTGGGTGGTACCATCTGTGGGCTGGTAGTCTTGGGCTCTATAAGAAAGCAGGCTGAGCAAGCCAGGAGAAGAAGCAAGCCAGTAAGTAACATCCCTCCATGGCCTCTGCATCAGCTCCTGATCCCTGACCTGCTTGAGTTCCAGTCCTGACTTCCTTTCGTGATGAACAGCGATGTGGAAGTGTAAGCTCAATAAACCCTTTCCTCCCCAACTTGCATCTTGGTTATGATGTTTGTGCAGGAATAGAAACCCTGACTAAGACAAGCTCCTATATTAACTTTTTAAAAACATTTTTTTTTAAATGTACATTTAGGTGTTTGGCCTTCCTGTATGTTTGTGCAAGGGTGTCAGAACCCTTGGAACTAACATATATATAGATAATTTTGAGCTATGATTTAGGTGCTGGGAATTGAACCTGGGTCCTCTAGAAGGACAGACAGTGCTCTTAGCCTTGAGCCATCTCTCCAGCCCCTCCTATATTAACTTTTAAAAGAAGACCAAGGGCTGCTGAGGGTAAGTAAAGGCACCTCCCTAACCTGACAGTGCGAGTTTGATTCCCAGGATTCATGTTGGAAGGAAAGAACTGACTCTAAAAGTTGTCTTCTGATTTCCATAAACACTATGTTACAGACACTCACATGTATTAGGGTGTGTAGGCGCGTGTGCGCGCACGTGCGCGCGCGCGCACACACACACACACACACACACACACACACAAACACATATACACACATAGACAAAAGTAATAGTTAAAAAGGTTGAGATTTAAAAAATAATTTTTAGCAAAAGAATGTATTTCTAAGACGGTAATGCTTGGGAATAGGTGTGGAAGACAAAGGAGTCTGCGGTGGACTCCCTCTTTGTATTCAGAGAAGCATTGCCCCCTCTGGGCGGGCCACTTGCTTTTGTCTTCCAGAGTGTAGGAAAGGTCATGGTAATGGGACGAGTGATTGTGGGTATGAAAAACATTTCTATCAACCAGAAAAGAGGTGTGAAGTTACAGCGAGGTATTTATTACATTAATTATACAACCCAGCGTGGTGAGTCTGCCAGCCGCAGGGCTCTCAGGTTTCCGCAGGGCTCTCAGGTTTCCGGGGTGAAGATGCGCTGTCAATTGTACTGCTTTGCTTTGCGTTTTTAGCTTAGCGTCGGGCTTCCTGAAGGTGAACCATTGCTAACTCGCCTTTAAATCTGAAAAATGCCCCACTGTTTTTCCTTGGGTTCCTGTGCTGTTCCCAAGGAAAGAGGGTGAACTGTACATAGCTAGAGCGGGGCCAGGGAGCTGGGTGTGGCTAGGTTTCATGGAGACTGGACTTCTCTGCCCCTCAGGGATATGTGTTGCAGGCTGACCACACAGTTCTTTCTAAGCTGCCTTGCTTGAGTCTAGCATGCAGGAGAGCATGGGGACGTGGGGGGCAACAAGCTTCGATGACTAGACGGTCTAGACCTGTGGAGTGTTGTAGACCGTGACTGACACGGTTAAGGACCCCTGTCAGCCTTGCTTCTGAGCCAGTCGAACGGGTTTGGCTTCTGTGATGACCTTTCGTTTCTTGTGTTTTTTCTGTCCTTGGCCTTTCACCCAGTGAGTATTTGAATTATCTCCTGCTACTGTTGCTTCTGAATTGATTGCCCTCTGTCACCATGATGTCTTTTGATTACGTCATCATTAAGAAAGGGTGAGACACAAATCTCATGTTCCTGTGAAAAAAGGCCAGAGTCCTTAGGGCCCAGCTAACACTGGGCTGACTAAACCTGGGTCTCAGCTTTTGAGTCTTTCAAAGATCTGCTTTTCAACTATGGTTTATGATTCTGGACTCAAGCATAGCATGTTACCATGGAACCGCACGCCAGCCTGATTCCCCACACTGAGCTTGAGGTAAAGCATGGACCTGCATCGTTTGTAGCACTAGCGCTAGCTGCAGAGCCCTTGAGCAGTGCAGCCTTATGGGCTTTTGGTTCGCAGCAGCAGTGCTTGTGGATGCAGGTGGTGATGTTGTGTTGTGTTGAGTGGGTGGATTCTCTTGGGGGACTGTAATAGCCCGTAGAGTGTTCCTCAGTCCTCCATTTTACAGTTTGAATGCTCAATATCATTTTTAAAAAGAAAGTCTTCGCCCCCTGGATGACCTCTTAGAGACCTTAAGTCAGCCTCACTTTGGGATTGTGTTTTATTTCTTGGGTGCAGCCTTTCAGGTTTGAAGAGGTTTGACACTATGTCTGTCATTCCTTATCTGGGCCAGCAGTAGAAACATAGTGACCACAATTTGCTTCAAGGTAAGGAGACCACCAGGAGAAAAGTACCCGCTGCTGTCCCAGCTGCACATGTAACTCGGATGGTTTTGTAAGAGTCTGGCGAGCCTTAACTTACCAGAGACCCTCCGGAGACCCTCGAGTGAACACATGGAGTCGGGGATTGATGCAAAATGCAAGAGGAATTTATTGATTCATCAGCATGCTGAGGTCGCTCTGCATATCAAGACAGGAGGGCGACCTTATGGAGCCCGTTCAGGGACCTTATATACGAATTTTAGAGCAGCAGCCATTAGGCACAATGTGACTGGCAGAACAGTGTGACTTTTAAACTGATTAGTCTTTAGGGAATGAGGTAGCAGGGGCTTAATCATCCCCTCCCAGCCTACGTGAACCTGTTTCTTCCAGGAGGGGAGGGGTGCCCATGTGCTCGGAGGGGGGAGGGACCCTGGTGGACTATCTCACAGTTCCCAAGCTGACTTCTCAGCTTATGTTTCTGTACCCGTTGAACATTGTATTTGTCTCAGCCTCAGCAGAAGAGTCCCCAAAGTCTTAGTGGATTTATGTCTGTCGGGACGGTAATATGTTGAGAGTCTTGGGCTGTGTTGCATCTGAGGCTTGCATGGTGCCCTGGATGTCTACTCTCATCTGGGTTACATTTTACCTTGATCCAGAGATGGTTGCTCTCTTCAGGAATGCATGACCTTTTACAGGTTGTAAGAGAATATTAAGTAGTTGAATGAATGTGGAAGTAAAGACAAACAGCACAGGGAGTCCTGAAGAGTGGACAGCCCAGGACTGTCTACCTATGAGTCCTCTGGGTGACTGACTGAGGCAAGGTTCCCAGTCAGCCTCAGTGCCGTTCCCTTTCACCTCCTTTCTTCCTGCTTCCACCCTCTCCCCTCTATTTTTCCTTCTCTTCTTGGCTGCTTGCCTTCACTGCTGAAGGATGCACCAAGTCCAAACTAGAATTTGTTACTTCCTTACTTCCTGGGGGTCTAGAGGTGGTGAGTGGAAGAGCTGAGCCCATGTGGTACAGATCTTATCTTTGACCCCTGCTATGGGACTTGTTCATTCTTTAGCATTTATGATGTGAAGATACCTCACCTATCCTCAGGATGGGAGTGCTATTACACACAGTGACGATACCGGAAAATAGCAGCCCACATGGAACCATTCAGGTTCAGAGATGGGGGTGCCTCCCCTGACCCCACTGCCTTTATTCTTTGCCAATGGGTTGCGGGGTTTTCTAAAGAAAGACTCTAGTACTGAGTGGACTTGCATAGCTTTCATTTCTGTAATGGCTTTACTTACTTTATTTTCCTAAAACTCCATCCTACCCCGGAGTCAGTCAGTCAACCTCCCTCCCTCCCTCCCTCCCTCCCTTTGAGACAGGGTTTCTTTGTGTAGCTCTGGCTGTCCTGGAACTCACACTGCCGACCAGGCTGGCCTCGAACTCAAAGATGTTCCTGCCTCTGCCTCCTTAGTGCTGGGATTAAAGGTGTGAGCTACCATACCTGGCTGTTTCTTTTTCAGCACAACAGGGAGAGTTAGAATTAAAATGGATGGGCTTGCTTCCTTAGGGATTAAACAGAAAAATCCCAGATGACTTCAGTGTGTATAGCCAATTCATTCTTCTGTGGATGGATTTTGAAATTGGTAGCTGTTTTTATTGTAGTTGTCTGTTAGTGTAGCATCCTGAATCTGATGGTAACTGAAATTATCAGCTTCTGCTCCTGGAGTTAAATGTTGTCAAGATGAACATACTTGGAGAATTAGCTTTTTATGAAAACACTGGGATGAACCCAGTGGTAAGTAGCTTTGTCAGGTGTCACACTAAACTGTCAGGGCTATTCTACTTAGCTATACTGGTCCCGTGCCATACTTCAGAGCAGATCCCTTTGAAGCTGGAATGGTGGCAGTTTGTACCTGCCTGTCACTGTGACTCAGATTTCCATAGTTAACACAAAGTGGAGTTGCTACCTTGCACACTTTGTAGGTCTTCATCTCTGTTAGTGTGGATGCTTCAGTAGGGGCTGACGTTATTAGTGCTAATCAGCTGGTGCGAATGATACAGTAGGGCTGACATCATTAGTGCTGAGTGTTTAGTGTGAACACCAGAGTAGGGCTGACATCATTAGTGCTGAGTGTTTAGTGTGAACACCAGAGTAGGGCTGACATCATTAGTGCTAAGTGTTTAGTGTGAACACCAGAGTAGGGCTGACATCATTAGTGCTAAGTGTTTAGTGTGAACACCAGAGTAGGGCTGACTTCATTTGTGCTAAGTGTTTAGTGTGAACACCAGAGTAGGGCTGACTTCATTATTAGTGCTAATTGCTGGAATTCTTTTTCTGACAGAACTGATCAAATTCATGACCATGGGGGATATGAAGACCCCAGACTTTGATGACCTCTTGGCAGCATTTGACATACCAGATATGGTTGATCCTAAAGCAGCGATTGAGTCTGGACACGATGACCACGAAAGCCACATTAAGCAGAGCGCTCACGTGGATGACGACTCTCACACTCCATCTTCCTCAGATGTTGGCGTCAGTGTGATTGTGAAGAATGTTCGCAACATGGACTCCTCTGAGGGATCGGAAAAAGACGGCCACAACCCCACAGGCAATGGTTTGCATAATGGGTTTCTCACAGCATCCTCTCTTGACAGCTATGGTAAGGATGGAGCCAAGTCCTTGAAAGGAGACACACCTGCCTCAGAGGTGACTCTTAAGGACCCAGCGTTCAGCCAGTTCAGCCCCATCTCCAGTGCCGAGGAGTTTGAAGATGATGAGAAAATAGAGGTGGATGACCCACCGGACAAGGAGGAGGCGCGGGCCGGACTCAGATCCAATGTGCTCTCGGGCTCAGCTCCCCAGCAGGACTTCGACAAACTGAAGGCACTTGGAGGGGAAAACACAAGCAAGACTGGAGTCTCTACATCAGGCCACCTGGATAAAAACAAAGTCAAGAGAGAAGCAGAGAGCAATTCCATAACCCTGAGTGTTTATGAGCCTTTTAAGGTCAGAAAAGCAGAGGATAAGTTGAAGGAGAACGCTGAGAAGATGCTTGAGAACAGGGTCCTTGATGGGAAGCCGAGCTCCGAGAAGAGTGACTCCGGCCTTGCTGCCCCCACCTCTTCCAAAGCAAAGCCGTCCTCCAAGCTCTCGTCGTGCATAGCTGCTATTGCAGCACTCAGTGCTAAGAAGGCTGCTTCCGACTCCTGCAAGGAACCCGTGGCCAATTCCAGGGAAGCTTCTCCATTACCAAAAGAAGTGAACGACAGTCCCAAAGCTGCTGACAAGTCTCCTGAACCCCAGAATCTCATTGATGGCACCAAGAAGGCCTCCCTGAAGCCATCAGACAGTCCCAGGAGCATATCCAGTGAGAACAGCAGCAAAGGGTCCCCATCCTCTCCGGTGGGGTCTACCCCGGCTATCCCCAAAGTGCGCATCAAGACCATCAAGACATCTTCTGGGGAGATCAAGAGGACAGTGACTAGAGTACTGCCGGAAGTGGACCTGGACGCTGGGAAGAAGCCTTCTGAGCAGGCAGCATCTGTGATGGCGTCTGTGACATCGCTTCTGTCATCTTCAGCATCAGCTGCGGTCCTCGCCTCCCCGCCCAGGGCACCTCTGCAGACGGCTATGGTTACCAGTGCAGTTTCCTCTGCAGAGCTGACCCCCAAACAGGTCACCATCAAGCCCGTGGCTACAGCTTTTCTTCCTGTGTCTGCTGTCAAGACAGCAGGGTCTCAAGTCATCAATCTGAAGCTCGCTAACAACACAACGGTGAAAGCCACGGTCATATCTGCTGCCTCTGTTCAGAGTGCCAGCAGCGCCATCATCAAAGCTGCCAATGCCATCCAGCAGCAAACCGTTGTGGTGCCAGCATCCAGCCTGGCCAATGCCAAACTCGTGCCAAAGACTGTGCACCTTGCCAACCTTAACCTTCTGCCTCAGGGTGCCCAGGCCACCTCTGAACTCCGCCAAGTGCTCACCAAACCTCAGCAACAAATAAAGCAGGCAATAATCAATGCAGCGGCCTCGCAACCACCCAAGAAGGTGTCTCGAGTCCAGGTGGTGTCCTCCTTGCAGAGTTCTGTGGTGGAAGCTTTCAACAAGGTGCTGAGCAGCGTCAACCCAGTCCCTGTTTACATCCCAAACCTCAGTCCTCCCGCCAACGCAGGGATCACGTTACCGATGCGTGGGTACAAGTGCTTGGAGTGTGGGGACTCCTTCGCCCTGGAAAAGAGCCTGAGCCAGCACTACGACAGGCGCAGTGTGCGCATCGAAGTGACGTGCAACCACTGCACAAAGAACCTCGTGTTTTACAACAAGTGCAGCCTCCTTTCTCATGCCCGAGGGCATAAGGAGAAAGGCGTGGTGATGCAGTGCTCCCACTTAATCCTAAAGCCTGTCCCAGCGGACCAGATGATAGTTTCTCCGTCTAGCAATACTACTGCTTCCACTCTGCCGAGCTCTGTGGGAGCCGCCACACACACTGTCACAAAGGTCCAGCCTGGCATAGCTGGCGCGGTTATTTCAGCTCCTCCAAGCACACCCATCAGCCCCGCCATGCCCCTAGATGAAGACCCCTCCAAGCTCTGCAGACACAGTCTCAAATGTCTGGAGTGTAATGAAGTCTTCCAGGATGAGACGTCCCTGGCCACACATTTCCAGCACGCTGCAGATACAAGTGGACAAGTAGAGTATCATTTACATTTTGGTGTTTCGGTGATGAGTCTGTAGCCACGAGGGCTTCATCAGATGCCTTGAATTTGGGGTGGCAGCACAATTACATTGGAGAGGGGTGTGTGTGTGTGTATGTGTGTGTGTGTGTGTGTGTGTGTGTGTGTGTGTGTATAAGCACGGGAAAAGGAAAAGATTGTTTTTATAGTATAGGTGCAGTGCTGAAATACAAGGGTGATTCTTTAGCCAGATAGAAAAGTGTGTGCTCTGGCTGTGTTGTGTTAGGCAATTGCTCAGGCACTGGAGGTCTGAGACTTAGCAGTAAATTCAGTGTTCTCCCATCATATTAAGTGTGTAGTTTGGATTACATTGGCACAGTATCTGAGATTTTTAGTTTTGGAACTTCGACAATTACTGGTATTTACAGCAGCTTAACATCCACCGGGTGGGCACTACTTAGGGACTGTGGTTCAGAAGTGCGCTCAGTAATGGTCATGGTGATTTTCACTACAAATCGCAAACCATCTGGCTCAGTAAACCTTTGTGTCTGTGACCTTTGAGGTGAAGAACAGGTTGCGGTTGGTGAAAGACATCTTATAATTTTCATCATCAACTCATTATCTCTCTCCCTCACTTTCACCACGAGGTAACATTTGGCTAACACATAGCATGCATAACAAGCATTCCTAACATGCTGAGTGAAATAATTCCCAGCTAGAGAGAATATGGTGTGTGTGTAGACATTCTCTCTCTCTCTCTCTCTCTCTCTCTCTCTCTCTCTCTCTCTCTCTCTCTCTCATACACACACACACACACACACACACACACACACACACGAGACACACAATTTTGTTGGGTGAGAAAGCTTGTGTGGCTCACAAGGGAGGCCTGGGATGACCCCTGTCTGAGTCTCAGCCTGGTTGGCGTGAAGACCCAGTGGTGGGTGAGCTTCCCTTTGCCCCCCCCAGGGTTTCGTTATCTAGGAGCTTTGTGCTGTGGTCAGAAGCCTGGTACTGTCTATAGATTTTCAAGGTCAGTTATTGACTTGAACCATGTGCAGGATTTTGAGTTTGGGGAATGAAAGATGATCCCTGTTCTGTTGTCTTGCTTTGTTTTTTCCTGTTTTCTGACTAGTTGGAGTTCTGACCATAGTTTTGCAGGTCTGGGTGTTTCCTGTATCCAGGGAGAGGAGGGGTTGCCATGCCAGCTCTGGCTCTCAGAGCGCGTCCCCGTGACGAAGATAGCTGGGTTCTGTCCGTGCATACAGCTCCTTTGTCACCAGTCTCCCTAGAGATGGCTTCCTCTTCATCCTGAAAAGCAAAGCCCCGAAGCCATTTCCTGAGTTGTTTGTGCTGCTGTGAGTCAGTGGACAGAGTGTGTGGTGGGCCGGCTCCTGCAGGGCCCAGACTCCGCACGCACTGCCATGGTTGTGGACTCTTCGATTGGCTGCCCTCAGCTGGGACGTGAGGAGAGTAGGACCCTGTGCTTCCCAGCTTTTGTTCTCAGGTAAAAATTCTCAGGCTTGACACTTGGTAGGGTCAGGTGGTGAAGCTCTCCCCCTGGGGAGAGATGAGTGTCTCCTGTTACTTGGTCTTTTTTATTTTAAATCATGTTTTGCTAGGACAAGTAAAACCTGATTATCTGGAATCCAAAAGAATGAATCATGGCAGATGTACACTGAATAAAACATATATATGCCTTTTCTCTACTTAGGCCCCAGTCACCCGTCCAGATCCCTCAAGAGCTGTTTGTTCAGTAAGCTTGTGCCAGCTGTGTAGCCAGCTCTTCAGGGCTGGTGTCCTAGCAACGCCCTGTGTGACTTTCTCCTCCTGGCACTCATGTCCCTGTCTTGTTGCAGTCATGGCATGGTCCAGAAGACCTCATGTAGTCTCGGTGGTGCACAGATAGCTGGCTTACCTGGTCCAGGAGAGATGCATGATTCTGCCTCAGCCAGCAGCTTGGGCCTGTGCTAGCTTTGCATGGGATGGCTCTTCCTCCTATTTTGAGCCACTTCAAGACTTTTCTGCGGCAGGAAAAGCTCTATAGCTTCAAAATGTATCGGGAGCTTGGGTGGCCCCCACCACGGCTACCACAGCAGCAGGTGGCAGGGCTGCAGTATTCAAGAAGAGATCATGGTTTTATCCATTGTTGAGCTTGCCAGCCACATGAATTTTAGCCAGTATCAGTTCAGGAGATACCTGCTTGTCAAAACAGTGTCCTTTCCGAGAGTGATACTTTCTTCCTTAGACAGTTTGGAGGCTGACCCAGGGCGCCTGTAGTACCAGGGCACCTGTAGTACCAGGGCGCCTGTAGTACCAAGGCCTTGCCAAGCCCGGCCCCTGTTTTCTGCTGAGGCCAAGGATTTACAGCCCACTTTTTTTTTTTTTTTTTTTTTTTATCTTTTTACAACCTTCTTTTTTTATCCTTCATTTTTCCCATTAACCTCCACCTTCTTGGTTACTCATTGGTGAGTTGAGAAATAGGATTGCGTCCCAGCCATAAAGCCCCCTCTTCCTTATGCTCAGCAGGCTCTCTGAAGCAGTCCCAGCCACCAGAGCCCATGCTCTCGGCTCTGGGCTTGCCAGAGATGGCTCCCAGTGTCAGGTCCCCTGTCTGCATGTGTGACGTGCTGTCTCTGTTAGATTCTGAAGGTTTGAAAGTGTCCTTTGTGCCCCTAGACCAGCTGGTGCCTTACTCTTTGGGAGGTACCTCTCTGTTTTAGCTGGGACTGGGGAAGCGGGCAGCATGGTAGCAGGATCCTGTTTCTTTTCTTATTTTGAGATAATTGTAGGTCCATGTAAGAAACACGAGAAGTTCTATGTAAACCCTTCATTTAGTACTCCCAATGATGACAGTCCATAGAAACACAAAATATTATCACAGCCAAAACACTGACATTGGGGCTGGAGAGATGGCTCAGTGGTTAAGAGCACTGTCTGCTCTTCTAGAGGTCCTGAGTTCAATTCCCAGCAACCACATGGTGGCTTACAACTATCTGTAATGGGATCTGATGCTTTCTGGGGTGTCTGAAGATAGATACAATGTACTCATATAAGTAAAATGAATAAATCTTTAAAAAACAAAAAACAAAAAACAAAACACTGACATCAATGGTGGTCAGTTAGCACAATGACTCCCCCCCCCCAGCTCTCATTGCCACCCTGCTGTGTCTTAGCCTCTGGCAACTGCTTGCTTCCTGTTTGCATTTCTATACCTTGGCCAGTTCACAAGTGTTAAGATAAGGAAATGATGCAGTGTGTAAGTGGTTGGCAGTACAGTTCCCTGGAAACGCATCTAAAAGCCCAGATCAGCACAGATGCTGACTTTGGTGGATGATGTTATGTTCTCAGTAAACCCATCATTAGTTGGCAGTATAAGAAAATGCCCAAGATAGGGGCTGGAGAGATGGCTCAGCTATTAAAGAGCATTGGCTGCTCTTCCAGAGGACATGGGTTCACTTCCCTGCACCCACATAACAGCTCTCAGTTGTTTGTAACTCTAGTTCTAGGGGATCTGACATCCTCAAACCAATGCACATAAAATAAAATTAAATAAATTATTTTTTAAAAAAAGAAAAGAAAATAAATGCCCAAGACAAGCACAGATATCTAGCTTTGAAACATAGCATGCTGAAATGTTACTTGTTCTCCTTTGGGACTGTGTGGCTCTGTAGCTGACTGCCCAGCACTGAAGAAATTGCAGCCTGCACGGGGAAGATCAGGATTGATGACTTACTTCTCTACATCAGAATATTCTGAGCCAGTCACAGCTAGTTCAGGGCCCTCCACAGTCTGTTTTGTTTTATTCCTGTGTAGTGCTCAAGCATATGGGTGTACCACAGTTCTGGCTTGGTTTTGTTTTATTACAAAAATGTTGGCCTAGAGAGGTGGATTAACAAAGAGCACTTGCTGCCCTTGGTAGGACCCTGGTTTGCTTCTCACCCACATGGCCTTCACAACTGTCTAGAACTCTAGTTCCAGGGCATCTGTGATGCCCTCTTCTGACCGCTTTGGGAACTGCATGCATGTGTTGCTCATACGCGCAGGCAGAACACATTCAAATTTAGTATTTTAAGAGACGTGTGTGCTCATGGGCATCTGTACACGTGTTCATGCACATGTGTGTGCGTCATCAAGGAGTTGATGTCTGGTGATTTCCTTTATTGCTCTCCATCTTGCTGTTTAAAATATTCTTAAACATTTGTTTGTTTTATGTGTAGGAGTGCTTTGTGTACCCCATACATGCCTGGTGCCTATGTGGATGCTAGGGATTGAACCCAGGGCCTCTGCAAGAGAGATGAGTGCTTGTAACCTCTGGGCCATCACTCTAGGCCCCTCTACCTTATATTTTGTTTTTGTTTGTTTTTATTTTTGAGCCAGGGTCTCCATACATAGCCCTGCCTGTCCTGGAACTTGCTATGTAGACCATCTTGAACTCACAGAGATGCACCTGCCTCTGCCTTCTGAATGTGAGGGTTGAAAACATGCCTCACATACCAGGCACCCCAGAGGTCTTTAGTTTTGGTTTCACATTTGTGCCTGTGATCCGTTTTGAACTTTTGTAGGAACTCAGCGGGGCCGCTCAGTTTTTAGCCCATGCACGACCACTTTCTTTAGCATCCCTTGCTGAAAAGGCAGTCTTTCCTTCTGGGAATGGCGTGCACCTTTGTCAGATTGTCCCTGGCGTATTTGTGAGGTGTCTACTGGTCTATGTGTCGTCCCCTGTCTCCATACACTAGGGCTTGAGCTCACGACACATGGCACCCTCAGGAGGGTGGCTTCCACGACCCTACTCACTTGCCTCCCGTGAGAAGGAACACCTACAAGGAAGCCGTGCGGCCCCGTCATAGGGGGCCCCGTCATAGGGGGCCCCGTCATAGGGATTATGGTAAAGTTGTAAAGTACCTGGAGGGAGAGTTGGCATCTTCTTGTGCTGAGTGGTCTTAGTCCCCAGACACAGCCTGGCCCCACGTAGTCAGGTCTCTAATTGCTTTTTGCTTTCCAGCATGTGTGCTCTGTTCATGTTTTGATAGATCTTGGTTGCTTAATGGATGTTTGTGGTACTGGAGATGAAACCCAGAGCTCAAGATATGCTAACCTGAAGTACATCCCCACTTGAAATTTACTATTTTAAAACAATTACAATTCTGCTGTGCATAAGTCCATTGATAGTATATAGAGAAATCAGTGCTGTTTATTTATTGTGTAGTATCCTGCATTTCTCTTAAACTTACTGGTTTCAGAGTTTGGGGTTCAGCTGCTGGTGTGGGAATGGCCATACTCTAGGGAGTTGCACCCAGTCGTCTGCATGACCCTTTGGCTGTACTGTGGATACTGCTTTGCCAAGGCCCTTCTGCATCTACATTCATGTAGGTTTGTTGTCCCCTTGTTCTTATCTGGCCCGGAATAGTTTACTCATAGCTTTGTAGAGTGAATTGAGAAGTGTTTCTTCTTCCCCTGCATTCCATATGAGAGTGAGTAGGATTGGAGTTAGTGTCTCTTTAAGTGTTCTAGTAGATTCTCCAGTGAAACTGTCTGGGCTTGGGTATTTCTTTGGGCACTTTCCATTCTTATTGGAATGGGCTGGGGAAGGGCCTCATTTTCCTGTCCCCCTGCTCCCCTCTTTTGACTCTTATCTGGGCAGGGCTTTGGGACTCATTACAGTTTCAAGAGGTGGAATTTGGTATGGCTGGTGGCCTGGTACTCTCTGCTCTGCCCCTGTTGCAGCTTTCCTGGGGGTGGGGGTTGTCTGTCTTCATTTCTGCATCTCTAGTTTCCTCAGCTCCAATCTGGGCTACATGAGGTAAAAGCTAATGTGGACTCTCCCTTTGTGTTCTTTGCCTTTGCCTAAGGTCTCTGGCCTGGCTGGCTTCTTGTTCAGTTTGGATGTTTTCGTCTTAACACCTTGGTGTCCAACTGTCCCCAGTCGTAGGGCAGGAAAGGACACCTGGGCTCCATTTTTCTGGAAGAGGACTTTCCTTTGCTCTGTTGTTGGCTTAACACAAGATGTTGCTCTGTAGTCCAGGCTGGCTTTGAACTTAGGACCCTTTGCTTCCCTGTGCTGGAATTTCATACCTGCATTCTGTCTTGGTTTTATTTTTATTTAATTTTTTAAAGATTTATTTTGTTTATGTAAATATACTGTAGCTGTCTTCAAACACACCAAAAGACAGTATTGGATCCCATTACAGTTGGTTGTGAGCCAACACCTGGGTACTAGGAATTGAACTCAGGACCTCTAGAAGAACAGTCAGTGCTCTTACCCACTGAGCCATCTCTCCAGCCCCTACCTTTTTTTTTTTTTTTTTTTTTTTTTTGAGACAAGGTCCCTCTATTGTATAGCTCTGGCTATCCTGGAACTTCCTATGTAGTAGAGGTTGGCCTCAAACTCACAGGGATCCATCCACCTGCTTAGTGCTGGCATTAAACGTGTTCCAGGCATTTTGTCCTGCCTTTAAGGTGAGATCTGGAATTGTTCACCTGCTCCACTGAGCTCCTGTGGGTGAGATTAGGTTCCTCTTGGGGCTCCTTTTTAAATCAATCTTTGTTGTTGTTGTTGGTTTTTATTAGTATACAAAGAGATAAATTCCCTGTGGCTTTCTGTGGATATCATTCTGTTGAGTTTTTATTTGTCCTGTCCTTCTGCCTCACTCCCTCCTGGCGAGTGGGTCCTTCTTCCACATCATGCATCCATTTAGGGATTTCTCTGTGACTGGCCATTCTCTACCCAGGGTCAGTTTCTTTCCCCTTAGCCCCATCTTCCAGAGAGGCGGCTTCTTTTCCCTCTCATGGCTTGTGATTGGCCCTCAGCCTTTCTCCTCAGCCCTCAGCCATTTTGTGTAGCTCAGCCCTGGCTCCCGAATTTTCACACACACACACACACACACACACACACACACACACACACACACACACACACACACACACCCGTCTCTTTCTCTGTCTCTCTCTGTCTTGTGTATTTTTAGAACAAACCTTGTGTTTCTCTGAGCCTAGCAAGGCTTTCTTCCTGAGAATTTTGCTGCCGAGTTGGCCACAGCTCCCTCCACAGACTCACAGCGTTCAGCCTTTGGAGACTGTGCCCATGACATTTGCTGAGCCTGTCTCTGCCAGTCTCTGTTGTCCTTCCCACATTTTATGAATGACCCATAGGAAACCCCCAGTTACCCCAGCGCAGTAGAGCACCTCTTTTTCAGGAACTGGTACCGTGCTCAGCCATGCCTGGTAGTCTCTGGAAAGAGCTGGTTGGATGTAGAGGGTGTATGTAGGCTTTCCTGCCTTACACTGCTCATGCCTGTGTCTGAGTCGGGATTTTATCACATGTGGCAGGTGATGTGGTCCAGGATTCCCACATATGCTTGGGTGGGCTCTACAGCAGAGGGAGAGGATTGTCTCTTCCTTGCAGCATGGGACGGAGCAGTGTGATGAAGACAGAGCTGTGGGCAGGCCACACATATTCACACATGCACTCAAATGCGCACTCAAGATACACACTTGTGCTCACGTACACTCTCAGACACATTCTTGCACTCACATGTACTCACAAACACAGGCTACAGTTTGGGGCTCCCTTTTCACTGCCTGATGTATAACACCTGCTCCGGGCTCCTTGAGCAAGGCAGTGAGTGCATAGAGAGGCCGGAGAAGCAACCCTTTTGAAGTGGTCAAGAGCGGATGTCTGCAGGCTTAACCACTGATATGCCGGATGCCATGCTTCACCTCTTAGTAAAGCGTGATGAAATTTAGTCAAATGCAGGCTGCTTGCTATGGCAGTCCAGGCCTGGTGCTGGGAAGGTGAAGGCAAGAGGACTCTGGGGCTGACTGACCAGTCCTTCCCTATCACGAGCCCCAAGTCCCAGTGAAAGACCCTGTCTTAAAAAGAAGCTGGGAAAGGGGGTGAGGGAGATGCCCTAGAGCAACCTCTGACCTTCACAGATGCACATGTGTGCGGATTTATTTTTAAGTGAGTTCTTAGTTGTAAAGCATATTTCTATAAGTTTCACATTACTGTAAAATCAGATTATAGCAGGCTTTTGGTATACTTTTTTATTTTGCAATTGGAAAAAAACAAAGACCAACTAGTGGCAGAGCTGGGCAGTGTCCTTCTTTGCCAGTTCATTGTCTCTCCTTCATTTTGTTGCTTCTCTGGGACAGAAGACTTTATGGTTGGGGACCCAAGGAACCCCAGAGTGCAGCCTTGGGCTTGTTTTGGCATTGGCCTCAGGAGTGCAGCAGATACGGAAGGCATATCTGCTTAGTTCTCACTTTTAGAGGCTGATTCCTCGTTCTAGTCTCAAGAACTTTATGGGCAGTTAAAGTTTTCTTTTTAATAATTAAAATTATATTCTATATTGCATCTGTGCAGCACGTGTATGCTTGTCCACACAGGTCAGAGCATAGGATCCCTGGACCTGGAATTATTTTTTTATTTTTTTATTTTTTTTCCGAGACAGGGTTTTTCTGTGTAGTCCTGACTGTCCTGGAACTCACTCTGTAGACCAGGCTGACCTCGAACTCAGAAATCCGCCTGTCTCTGCCTCCCAAGTGCTGGGATTAAAGGCGTGCACCACCCCTGCCCGACTGGACCTGGAATTATTAATGTCTATAAGTCAGCATGGGTGCTGGATCCTCTGCAAGAGCAGCCAGTGCTTTTTAAAAAGAAAATTGAGCCACCTCTCCAGCCCCTCTAAGCAGTTACAAAATATATTTTATTTTTGGAGCTGGTGAGATGGCTCATCAGTAAATGTACCTGCTGCACCAAGCTTGAGGGTCTGAGATCAGTACTGGAATGTGCATACTGGAAGGAGAGAACTAGACCTGTGAACTGTTCTCAGATCTCCCCATGATGCTGTGACACATGGATAGCCATGTTCTTATACCCGTACATATGCTCACACACAGAGAAATAACATAGAAAGGGTAATTTTAGTTTTAACTCTGCGTGTGTGTGCCTGCGTGTGTGTGTTCGCGTGTGTGCAGGCAGGTGTAGCAGACCAGACCCCCTGGAGCTGGAGGTATAGTCAGTTGTGAGCTGCCCAATATGTGTGATGGGATCTGGTCCTCAGGGTGAGCAGTGTGCACCTTTAACTACTGAGCCGTCTCGAGTCCCCTTTCTGGCCTCTAAATCTGGCATGCTATATATTAAATTGTTTTGAGCTGTGTCTGCCTGGCTCTCATTTCTAGATGAACTGTTCTCACACACTTTCTTCTAGAGGTTCTAGAGCATTGTTCTCCTTGTCATTATCAGAAGTTTCCTGGCCTCTGCTCTTCCTTTCCACCCCACCCCCAGCCCCATGTTGCAGAGTCAGCCCAAGGCCTTAGGCACACTCACTAGGCAGGTGCATCACTGCCAACTTGTACCCACAACCTCTGGGCTTTCTTATTTTAGACAGACTCTTGCTGTTACCCAGGCTGATCTTGAAGTAGTGATTCTTTTGCCCAAATGCGGGGATTACAGATGTGAGCCATTGGCTTTCAAATGAAGACTTTTGGGCACTGCTCTCCAAAACTACTAATCCTGTCTTGCCCCACTTGGTAGTGTTGCTAACTCGTAAGGAACTTGTATTCTCTCGAAGTAATCGTCTGAGTCTATGTGTGTCTGCCAAGCACCTGTCTGTGATTACCTCATCTAGCCAGCTCTTGCTAGAAATTTTGTTCGATTGTGGCAAGTGATTTGGGAGCGACTGCTCACTAGCTCTGGGAACAGAGGATATACATATACTCAGTATGTGTGGTACATGTTCTGTGTCATTCCCGTTTACACGAGATGTGGAAAGAAAGTGCTTTCTCTCTGAGCTAACTGTGAAACTGAAACCCAGGAAAGAAACGACCATTCGGAACACGATCTTACTGTAGATGCAGTGTGTGGAACTGTATTAAAGGGCAGCGGGAATTGACTTTGCATCTGGTGTCTCCTCTCCCCCCCTCCCCAGCTGCAGTGTTCTGGCTTCTGCATACTGTGTGTTGCAGGCCTGAGCTCTAAGTTTACCTGTGTGGGGATGCTCTGTGTGGTGGTCTCTAGACTTTCTCACCCTTCCCCTTTTCCCTGGCTGTATTTCTCCCTAAAAGAACAAATTGAAACAAAGAATTGTCTTCCTTGTTGCTCAGGTAATTCCTCACTTATGCAAAGCCGGTGCTGAGCCCTACTGTATGTCCAACCTCTTAAGGGACATCAGTCCTCGCCCCCTCCTCCAGCCTGTGCTCAATTTCGGGCTCCTGGCTGCTGACCCACCAGGCTCAGAGGGAACTGTGACCTTTTCTAGTGCTGCTTTACTGTTGACAAGATTAATTTAAAAAAAAAAATTCCCTGAGCAAATGAGGCTGCCCCCAGAGAAGAAATGAGCTGCTTTGCCTAAGCCTCACAACCTTTATGCATGTTCTGAGGGCAGTAAGCCTAATTTTCAGATACATAAATCCACATATGTATTTCTTCTGATTTCTTCTCTTACAGGCCTCGCACTGCTGAGCTAAACTGCTGGTTCTCCTACTGAGTTGACGAGCAGCCTCAGTTTGTGCCAATTAAGGAAAAATTTCTTTGACTTTAAACAAAAAGGAAGGGAAAGTCAGATTCTGTTAAACCACAAAGAATCCACATGCTCTCCTGTGCTCAGTGCATCCCCTAAGCCCAGAGAACGTGCATTTTGTCCTGTATTCAAAGCATCCCAGAAGAGCTAGTGGAATCTCCCCTTTGGTGCTGTGGAAGCCCACTTCCACTCTCCGCAACAAGGACAGTTATGCAACCTGAGGCCGAATAGTTAAGTAAACAGTGTCCTAAGAGTTCAGAAACACGGGTAGTATGCAAGCATCAAGGAGAGTGCTTCTGAATGGAATGCAAAATGGAATGGAGGCGGGGCATGCCACCGTAACCAGAGAGTAACCAGAGAGTAACGCAGGAGTAGGTGTGGGGTCTGCATACATGTGTGTGCACCTGTATAAACTGTAGGTAAGATCCCGTGCCTCCGCTGTGATCAGTGTCCACACCCTCCCAACCTAAGACCTGCAGGACTCAATGTGCTTGACTTGAGGGTGGACTCTTTCCTTCTGGGTCTGATATGGGTGTGGAGTCTCAGCTGCTGGCTG
>CM052715.1:49401073-49417032 GCA_028551405.1 Uromys caudimaculatus
GGTAGCACTTAGAGTGCGTTTCTTAACGTCATAAAGCCTTACTTCCTCTTCTGTAAAATGGAGGTATTACTGACCATAAATTATGAGAAATAAATGATACAATGTATTATTTAAATCTATATCAAGTTCTTAATGTATTTAAAGGACTTAATTCACTGCTTGGCTCATGGTGAAATGGAGCCAGCCCATGTCTATATGTATATCTATATGAGTATGAGTATTCAGCTATGGGTGTGTGCATATGTGTATGTGTAGACATATATGTATAATGGTTTTTTAACTTCTTTTAGAAATGAAAGCATGAGTTTTATTTCCAAGTAAATGCGCCTCCTAGGATGCCTGCGGGAGTGCAGACGCCATGATTCTTGCCTGGGAAAATGGCTTGTGATGGAAACTAGAAGACCGTAGTCAAAGAAGCGAGTGACTGCGATGCCTGTGTACTGGTAGCAGGCTCTTTAACCAGTGATGCTGCTGACTGGTTTTCCTTGTTGTGGCAAGTTTTAACCTTTGAAGAATGTGTTCCTAGGAGTGGCATCTGTTAATGACATCAACCTCACCAATGCTGCCTGTACTGCTCTTACTTTGTGATTATAATAAACATTTTATGGGATAAAACTTGTATTTTAGTCCTTTCAGGAGAAAAGCCAAGAAATAACTTTCAAGTGAGTTTTGTTTATTTCTTAATATAAGTTACTTCAAAGCTCAAACTTAAATTTTTGGGCTTCATTCAAAATAACCATGAAGAATTAAAAAATATTTTTTAAACTGCTGTCAATCTGAAGGTACTTTGAATCTCAGAAAAATCTATAGTTTGAGGCTTTCTTTTACTTTGATGCAGATGGTTCATTTCAGAATGCAAGCGGCACTTGTCTTAGGACAAATGTCTGAGAAGTGTGTGCATTTCATTCTTTTGAACTTGTTTTCAGTATGGTAGGCAGTTTATATTGACTGAATATTTTTTATTTATGTTTTAAGAGGATATTTAGTCCTTACATTTAAGGGGATGAAAATAGTCTATTTAGTTTTTTTGATAATTAATGAAATATTTTTCTTTGAAGGTGACTTTAATCTTTTATTACAGTCAGATTTTAAGCTTTGTAAAATTTCTTATGCTCTGCAAATTTCAGTTTAATGTCCAAATTTATGTATTTGGGCTTGGGTGCTTTGATTTCAATTATAAATCATATTATGGCCAGTTTATCCATTTAAAGGCCAACTTAGGTATAAGAAAAAAGCCAGTTCCTAAGCCATTCTTTGTGTTCCTGAATTTAAGATTTAAATAATTGAAGTGACTGGGGAAGAAGGAGAAATTGGATTACCTGGGGTTAATTAATTTTCTTTTTTCCTGAGGGGAATTTCTGCTCCTGTTGGGCCTATGAGCTCAGTAGCGTGCTGTGTAGTTCTCTGCGAGCACAGTTTACGGGAAAGCCATGTCTAACCCTTTGCTCTGGGACAGAAATGCTGCAAACCTTAAAGTGGTGTTTTCTTTAGCTCACACTTGGCCCGAACCTGCCTCCTCCGTAATTCTTATCATTTTTGTTTTACAGGGTGAAAGTAACCTTCAGGTTTGCTTCTCCCTCGGGCATTAGAATCCTTGATAGCGGTGTTTAAGATGAGGCGAATAAACTAACTGTACAGCTTAACTGAGGTGATTTGTATATTAGCCGTGCCTAGCAGGACCAATCGTGTCTCCCCCTTTGGTTTATTTAGAAGACTTGCACTGTCTGCCAGATGCTGCTTCCTAACCAGTGCAGCTATGCTTCACACCAGAGAATCCATCAGCACAAATCTCCCTACACCTGCCCCGAGTGCGGGGCCATCTGCAGGTCGGTGCACTTCCAGAGCCACGTCACCAAGAACTGTCTGCACTACACACGGAGAGTTGGTTTTCGGTCAGTATGCCGTTCACTGATAACTGCACTGCGATTTGACGGGCCTGTGCACATGTGTGATTCTCAGGGTTGTCTGGTGATACTACAGCTCACAGATCCTCTGGGAACCTAGCTCCTTGGTAGTCGAGTTGGTCCGTTTGACTCCTGTAAGGCCATGTTGGCCTTGGTCTGGACAGATGAGGGTAAGGCTGAGGTAAAGGTTATGCTTGGAGCTTGGCTCTGACCTTCGTTTGCATCCTTTCTCCCCACTGGGTTTCTTGTCGCTCTCCTCATTTATCCTCTGCAGGAGTACTGTGCATTTCATGTCTGTACCTCTTACTGTTTCCTTTCTAATAAACACAGACATGATGGATGGCTGTAACCACACAGAAGGGCCTAGTGAATACCCTGATATCCATCTTTGGAGTTTCCCCTCTGAAACTCCCCTTGTGCCTCCAGTTCTAGCCTCTTCATCTTTACACTGGCCCTGGAGATTCCCAGATGTGTACTTTTGACACCTGGCGACTTTCTTGTTTCTTTAGCCAGTGTCAGGTGATGACATACTTTGTTCTCAGACTTTGTTACCTTCTTAAATATGGTCCCATCCCACTTACCTTGATCTCATGAAAATCCCTCAAGGGACTGACTTGGGTGACGTAATATCTTTGTTCTAGCAGACGTGTCACAGTGGCATGTTTATCTTACTTTTTGGCTGGACTGTTAGTGTGCAATGGTTTTGCCCAGTCTTAGTTCTGTCACACGTTTTATAAAGATTGGTGTGGTTTGATGACTTTATTTTAGTTTGGTTTATGTTCTGGGATCACTAATTCCTGGGTGGCTCTGCCCAATTTTCTTTCTTTTCCATCCTCTTCCTCTTAAGATTTATTTCTTTTCATGTGTGTAGGTGTTTTGCCTACATGTATGTCTGTTCACCACGTGTGTGTATTACCTGATGAGGTCAGAAGAGGGGCTCAGATCCCTTAAAACTAGAGTTACAGATGGCTGTGAGCCGCCATGTGGGTGCCCGGAAGTGAACTCAGGTTCTTTTGAAGAACAGCCGGTGCTCTTAACTGCTGAGCCATCTCTCCAGCTTCCCTCTGCTTAGTTTTCTAACTGTCTTTAATGTATGCCTTCACATTTGTGGTACACAAATGCTTTATGGATTGAGATCTAACCTGGATTGAGAGGAAACCTTTAGTTTAGAAAATAAGCTAGGGGTTTGGTTTTTTTTCTTTCCTTTTCTTTTCTTTGTGCTAGATTTGCTTGTCACAACTTGTATTTTGGTCCTTACCACGTGCTTGGAGACTGTGAGTGGATTCTGTGCACAGCCAGGAAGCAGCTGTGCGGGTTGTGCACCCACTGCTGATCTCTACTGAATGCTGTTTGTTCCCAGATTTCCTCTTGCTCAGCGAAACAAAGGCTAAGTTGGAATGAACAGAGGACAGCCTTCTGTGCTCTGAGTTATTCCTGGTGTCATTCCTAAAACAGAAATCTCACATGTAGACTGAAAGCCTGCACCTTACTGGGGAAAGTGTTCTGTCCTTCATTTGTCCCAGGCAGATCTACTTAAGTTGGGTGCTTTCAATTTTACACTTCAAAATGAGTCGTTTTAATTAACAATAGATTTCCCCACTAGACTGGAGGCATTCAAACTATGAAAACATGCTAGAGAGTTTTGTGTATTTGCTTTTGACGTTGTGTCTACTCTGAACCCCTGGCTGATTTGGAACTTGCCTCACGCCTGCCTCTGACTCCCCAGAGCTCGATTATCAGCAAGCATCCCTGGGTCCACCTGCCATGTTTGTTGTTTAGTTCATGTTGATTTTTCTTCCTACCCTCCTTCTCTCTGTGTTTGTCTCTGTGTCTCTGCCGCCCCCCCCCCCGCCCCCCCCTTGTTTTTAAGATGCTTTCTCTGTGTAGCCCTGGCTGTCTTAGACCTCAGTCTGTAGACCTCTGGCCTTGAACTCACAGATCCTCTTGCTGCTTCTTCCCGAGTGCTGGGTTTAAAGGCCTGTGCCACCACTGCCCGGCTTATGTTGACTTCTTTAGAAAAAATATAAAAACTTAAAAGCATCCTCCTGCCCTTCTCCCTACCCGCCCTTTTTGGTGAAGGGTCTTATAGTGTAGCCCAAGCTGCCTTGAAACAGTTCAGCCTGGGACTAAAAACCAGTGCTGCCATGCCCAGTCCTCCTGCTGTTTTAAGTAAAGAGGTAATGAGTACTGATGCTTCTTGACTGGGCGTGGCAGCCTGTTGGTTCTGCCTTGTTTCCTACCCCGCCCTCTTGTCTCTGTAGTTAAATCATTTTTGTATATTCTTTCTAGAGATTTTCTTTAGGCTTCCAACCCTGCCTCTATTCCTTCTGAGGGAGGTGCTTATCTTTTTGGTTCTAATGTGTCTGTCTCTTAAATACTGACCAGCCATGCCTGGATTCTGCTTAACTTGTAGTAAATGTCAATTACAAATAAAAGTCAAGTACTCTTCTGATTTTTCCTGCCTCCTGATACCTACATTTAGGAAGAGATTATTATAGGATTATATATTGTAAACATTTTTTAATCAAAAAACAATAAGAGAGCTAGGTATGGTGGCACATGGAAGCCGATGCTTAGTAGCATTGTATACATTAGGGGTCTTTGAAATCCTCACTTGTTGGCCTCTGTTGCCCTGGACCTGTCCTGTCCTTTCTCTACCCTCTGTTTTCCTTGGCCTCTGTGGTACCTTTTAGACCGACCGAGTCCCTGTCACTTCTGCTGCCAACTCAAAACCATATTTTACTTCGCTTGCACCTTGAAGCTTTCTCTTGTGCCAAGTGGCTCTGGAGTGTCTGGAGCATTAGATCACGTCTCTTTGCTCCTTTTTGTCTTGGCCTTTTGCTTTAAATGCAACCTAGTCCTGTGTTTGATGGGAAGATGTGTGTGCCTGTGATACAGCATTCCGGTGGCACTGGAACAGGTAGAATCATCAGCCCCAGCCTCAGATTATAGTGTCTCTGCCTGTGGTTACACACTCCTGGATGTGCTTGGTTTCATCTGTGGGCCTCCTCCCCAAGGCCAGGAATAGAGATCTTGCAGTAAGTACCCTGACTCCTGTAGTCACTAGCTTCTAGAGGAAGATGGGACTAAAAATGATCTGTCCAGTTCCTTTTTACAAATAAGTAACTGCAGACAGGAGCATGAACTTGTTCAGGACAATATGTAAGGCGACCCACAAGATTTTCAGTGTGCTTGGTTGACTTCTGTGTTGAGAGCAGTGCTCCTGATAAGACAGTGGAGCTTTCTTGTTCTCCTCTTGTATAGTTTAGTTTTTGTCTTGCTGCACACTGTGCCCTAAGACAGTGAATCTGCCGGACGGTAGTGGCGCACGCCTTAAATCCTGCATGGTGGGAGACAGAGGCAGGCGGATCTCTGAGTTCGAGGGCAGCCCTGTCTACTGAGCAAGTTCTAGGACTCTAGGACAGCTAGGGCTACACAGAGAAACCCTGTCTCAAAAAAACCAAACAAACTCCAAAATCCAAAAACAATGAAACTGAGAATAATTTGTGATTTTTCTAAAAATGCCTGCAAAGCCTCCTGTGCTCTGCTCTGTAGAACATGCCCTCCGCGGAGTGTTGGAGGAGAGATCTCCATGGGTCCATGCGTCTCTCTAAGCCTGGAAGTGTCTGACATGGGTTCTGGAGGGCAGGCCCTGTCAGCAGATCTTTTTCTTAGTTGACTTGCCTATACATGACCAGGAACATGTGTGTCCAGTCCTGTGAGAGGCGTGTTCTCTCAGATGGTTCCCAAGAGCTGTGGTGAACGTTCTTAAGTTCCCATATGTGAGTCAAGAGGTAGCAAGAAGACTCCATGATCGAACGGAGGCGTTACCAGCATCGCTGAGAGTCTTGGTGCAGAGATGAGTGGGTTGGGTCGGCAGAATATCTTAGTTTTGAGGTTTGTTTCTATGGGGTTCTATTTTAGCTGATTGTCATACTCAGAAATTCAGAAGCTCGCACCCCTTGATTCAGAGATGCTGACTCTTCAGAAGATGGAATTTTAAAGACCAGATATGAACACAGTCAGATTTGCTTTCCAGCAGAGAAAACCTGGTGGCTGACTTTTACCACCCTCTGGATCACCATGCAGAGTAGGTAGAAGATACATTGACCACACCAGTGTGTACCAGGAGACTATGGGTCATGCCGTCTTCGTGTACCCCTCCTTGTCCCTCTGTTGAGGGTATGTAGGTGCAGATTTGAAGGCCTCTGACGTTGGAGAGGCCTTTTGTAGGGCACTAGGACAGGTGGTAGCACCAGGCCCTAGAGTCAGCACATGATGTCCTTCCCTAATCCAGGATCCCTACGATCTGCTGTGTCCCCTGGTTCTGATCTGGCCCTCATAGTCCATTAGCCTCACTGTATGTGCATGTGTGTGTATAATATATATATAATATATATATAATATATATATAATATATATATAATATATATATATTATATATCTCTCCTTCAAAATGTTCAAGATGCTCCAAACACTGACCATTTGTACTTCATGATCTACACTCTTAAACACAGAATTGACTTTACTGTGTTGCAAACAGAAAAGGCAAAATACTTTCCAAAAGCCAGGAGAAACCTCTGCGGGCTGTGAGATATGTTCATGTCACCCTGTTGACACAGTGACATCACTCTCGGTGTTGGGTGGTCTGTGCTAATGACAGTGTTGTTTCTCTAACAGATGTGTACATTGCAATGTTGTGTACTCTGATGTGGCCGCCCTGAAGTCTCACATTCAAGGCTCTCACTGTGAAGTCTTCTACAAGTGCCCTATCTGTCCAATGGCGTTTAAGTCTGCCCCAAGCACACATTCCCACGCCTACACGCAGCATCCTGGCGTCAAGATAGGAGAACCAAAGTAAGTCACCCCATGGCTGAGTTTTACTCTGCTGCTCATTTAGAGGAGGTTGTCATTGTAGCAAATAAAACTTAAAATCTGGACATTATGTTAATTTTGATGTGTGAAGTTCTGCTCATAGGTCAGCAAATCATTCTACCTTTTCCAGGTAAAGTTTTTGTCCCCAAATGTCACCTGTTATTCATGCTTTTAGCATCAATTTCCCCTCAACAAATGAGTACTTACCTATTTTATTCTTAAGATGATTTTTTAGCAAGTAAGTTTTAGGAAAATTATAAAATATAAAAACAGAAAACCCAAACTATGTCATGTTCAATGTTTCTGTAGTCTGTTTATTGCAGCATACACCTTTGCCAGCAATATGCAAAAGTGTCAGCTGGAGACACTAGTAACTGAATTCAACTTTATAGCTAGGACAAGTCATTGATTAGCGGAAGTAAATTCGATTTTATTTAATGTTGTTTTTGCTGTAGGGCTGTTGAACAGACAGGTCTACCTGCCTGTCTGCTGCGGGGGCCAGTCAGTGGAGGGCAGGGAGGAGTGTGGGCACAGGGGCAGACCCGTGCCCACCATCTGCCAGTTGTGTGGCCTGGTACCGTTATCTGTGTCAACCTCTCCTGTAAGTGCCAGGTCAGCTGTGCCCCGTGGTCTGGGAGATTAGAATGAGGTGACATGGTTGAAGTTTGTAGCCTGAGGTGCCTGTGAGGGGTGTGGAGGAACTCTGTAAGCATGTGCTCACTCCTCATTGTGTGAGGAGCATGTGCAACACAGTGTGCTTGGTGGTGTTCGTTTTATTTCTGGGTTCATTGTGTCCGTATCCTGACTATGGGAGAGTAGATTAGCTGTGCCAGGATTTCGATGCATTTTTGTGTGTAATCCATTATTGAAGATCCACAAGGGAAAGAGATGTAGATAATGCAGTATAATACTTGTACTTCTTTATCACATGTACAGTATATATATATATATATATATATATATATATATTTATAATGTCCAGGTTTTCTTTTTAATTTGGGGAAATACGATTAGATATGTACAAATGACTATTTAGTAAAACGATGCTAAAATCTATTTATTCAAATAGGTCTTTCTCCTAATGTTTTGTGTATTGATCCTCAAAGGGCAAATTATAAATTAGGGGATTCATATTCCACTGGATATCTTCTCGAAGAGACAGGGATTGATAATATTAGTGAACGTGTCTCCAGTGCTCACACTGGGAAAACTTGTGCAAACTAACACAGCCTTTTCCTCATGATGAACATCGCTGCTGATTCTTCATTCAGATAAATCAAATATTCTGTCTGGACAGTAGTTATAAACTGGAAACAGGATAGTAACTTATTAAGATAAGTTAAAGCAATGTTGCTCAAGTTTGAGCACATAGTAGGTCTAGAATTTTTATAGCTTTACTTTAAGGAAGGTTTTATAGGCTGCAGTATTCCCCTGCCCTTTAGTCACAATTTAAACTAATATAATTTCTGTTAACCAAGATCAGCCATGGACTGAGATTATTAAGTGCAAAATTCTAGAAGTAAGCTATTTGTAGGTTCTCAATTATGCCCCAGTGTAGATCACAGGATCTCTTCTGCTCTGCTTCACCACAGCATGAGCACGCCCCTCCGTCCAGCCTGTCTATGCTCTGTATGCCGCCTGCCTGTCAGCCTTAGTAGGCAGTGTGCTGAGGGTAGTGCCAGCACTGCCCTTTAAGGAAAGAAGCTACAGTCCTCGACCTTTGTAAAGAACTAAGGTCTATGATTAGAGCAAACGAGCAAATGTTCTTTCCAGAAACAGTGGATGAGGAAAGTGATGTCAGTGCTAATTATCTGTCACCCCCAACGAGGAGAAGTGACAGGTAAGTGTGTGCGTGCTGTCGAGATGGAGAAGCCATCTGATCAGAGCGTGCAGTGTCTCTGGTTCTGGACCGCATTGGGGTATTAGGACAGATTCCCCTAGGAAGAAGGAAACTGTGGAGGAAAATATTGCTTTGATTTTCTTTTTCTTTTCCCCTTTTGGGGACAGGATTGAACTGCATGGCCCAGGTTGACCTCCAGCTCACCGTCTTCTTACCTCAGCCCCCGCAGTGCTAGAGTTATAGGCGTGTCACACCACTCCTAGCCACCTTTATTTTTATATTCTTTAATTTTTTTTGTTTTGTTTTACTCTCAAGTTTCTTTAAGCAGATACCTAAATACAGGCACAAGCTACTGTGTTTTAAGTTGTAAAATAAAAATGGCATACTGAT
Organism: Uromys caudimaculatus; assembly: GCA_028551405.1. Taxonomy (NCBI): domain Eukaryota; kingdom Metazoa; phylum Chordata; class Mammalia; order Rodentia; family Muridae; genus Uromys; species Uromys caudimaculatus. The sequence continues at coordinate 49,410,083 of CM052715.1, forward strand.
GAAATGAAGACAGAAGCCCAGACCAGTGCAGCTGTGTGTCAGCAGCATTACCTTGTGCTTGTCCTGTCCTTGGTCCTCTGTTCTTGGCTAGTCCAGCCCTGCCTCTCCAGTGGGTGCTGCTTTAACTCTGTGGGTTCTTCAGGTCTGTGGTATTGTGACTGAGGTACTGCCCTCCTTCCTACCTCACCCATTCAAGCTAATGTAAAACTACTACCCTGTGACCATTTTGGAGTCATTTGTAATTAACTAAAAGCAAGCCAGTGGTCTTCGAGTCAGAGCCCCTTCCAGTGCTGACCCCTCGATGCAGTGTTTGGATGACTGTGGTTATGCAGCCGATTCAGAATTACCCAAATGACTTCTTCAGTTTCTCATCAGTTGGTATCCGTCTCACTTCCATTTCTGTACCGAGTATGTAGATGTCTGAACGTAGGCCAAAGGTCCTGCAGTTTCAACACCTCAACTTGCAAAGTACGGTGCCCCTGATACCACTGTAAGCACTTGGTTTCTTGTTTTTCAGGATGTGGGTGGGCATATTTTCTCTGCTGTCTAAAAGAGCACGTTGAGTCCTCTTTAATACTTGCTGGATAATTTGTTATTTTGAGCATGCATCAGACTGAAATGGTAGTTCCTAAGTTCAGAGCTGTAGAAGAGGCAGATTTGGAACAAGCTTCTGAGAAGTAAAGCCTACAGGGTTGCTCTATTAGCATGGTCAGAACCCTCTAGGCCTCGGGAAAAAGGCCTTGGCACTGGGATTAATTAGTTAAATACATCAAACCAATGACTTCATGACTCTGACCCACATGGGACCTGAAGGTAGTGTCCCTTCAGCTGGCCAGGGTTATGAATACCAGTTACATTGTAGAGAGCAGTGCTTCCTGCCTGCTGGGATTTAATCAGTAGCTCCTGTTAGCAGTTCGAGGGCTTGGAGCCCCCAGTTTATTTGTTTTTGTTTCCCACACATGTCCAGCAGTGTCTGGAGAGCTGGGGCTGCAGTACACTTTGGTACCCCGCTACCCCCAATGATCTGGTTATCTCCCTGCTCATGTTATACACAGGATTTAGAAGTGATCTGCCAGCTCTCCCCAGCTCTGCATTACCCTACCCCCCAACATACACACAACACTGTGGACCCCAGGTCCCACCAGCTTGCTGATCTCTCTCTGCCTGCCTTTGCATTAAGGGATTGTCCCTCCCACCCCCAGTTGGACACCCCCCCCCTTCTCTTGCCACAGACTGTTTTCCTGAGGCTTTCCCGTTGTTGTCAGGCGGTTTGCTCCATGTTCATGATTTGTCTATTCAAACCATACTTGTGAGCATGTGATACATTTGTTATTTGCTGTTTCTAGCAGCAGCAGTAGTTACTGCTGCTTTGAATGGTTCTTGCTCCACAGACATGGTGGCAGAACTGAGAACGGGGTATGGAGACAGTTCTGAGAACCCTTCCTCCAGAGTCCCTGGTTATGCACGACCTGGTACAGCCTGGCATGCTCCCATCTCAGTCTGCCTTTCATCCTTGGGAGAAATAGGACATCATGACCTGTTACTTCAGTATGTTTTTCCCTTTATAGAAGCAACTCATAAAAGTCACCACACAGGCCTCTATTCAGGATGTTGGTGTTGAGTACTGTGCCAGCTGGTTCCCAGCTTGGGGTCAGAGCTTTCCAGCGGCCCAGACCATGTTCTTTTCCTTCTTTCCAAGATCCTGACCAGGGTGTGCCTTTTGGGTTTATAGTCTTGTCCCTGTCCTTCCTCCAGAACAGTTGAATTGAACACCACCTGCCCCTCCCACCCCCAAAAGGAAGCAGCTTTTATTCTTGGATGACCTTCCCTGTCTGTTGCTGCTTTCTCAGAGTCAGCCGAGGACCTGGCTCTCATCATCACAGACTGAGGCTGCACAGCTTCTCAGTGGGTCACAATGGATGCTCGGCCAGGGGCCACCCCTCCCAACAGTGACAGTGCCACCTTTTGCTGAGCTTGATTGGCTCCTGCCATATTTCCGCAGGAGCTTCAGGACCAACTCTTCTCCTTCTGCTTTCCTCCGAGCACTTCTTGTTTGTTTTGTGTTTTGAGTTGAGATCTCGCTGTGTCGCCAGGCTAGCCCGGAACTCAGCTCTTCCCGCCGCCGCTGGGACTGTAGAAGCTCATCCATGCTCCTGGCTCATTAGTGTTTCACGGGGAGGTTTTTTGATAATATGCCAGCAACTCATTCCTCCATGTCCTCAGAAAGATGCTAAGTGACTCTGCCATGTAATTTCGTATCTTCCCCCAAGAAGAAAATGAGTCATACCTGTGGTTTTTTTAAGATTTATTTTTAATTGTGTGTGTGTGTGTGTGTGTGTGTGTGTGCGCGCGCGCGCGTGTTCACACACATGTGTGCAGGAAGACTCCCCGGAGCTGGAGTTATCGATGGTTGTGAGCAACCTGACATGGGACCATGCTGGGACCGAGCTCGGACCTGCTAGTGCATACTCTTACTCATGCATACTCACAATGGCCGAGCCATAGCTGCGGCCCAGTGTTTTCTCTAATCAGATGCTTGTTTCTTGATTATAGGGAATCCATAAAATAAAAATAAGCAGAGGAGTAGAGCATGCACGTATACTACCATCCCTAGAGGCAATGGTAATTCTATGTTTTCTAGTTCTTTACCATTTGAGAAATGTAATCATGGGGCTAGAGAGATACCTCTACAGTTAAGAACACTTCCTGCTCTTCCAGAGGACCTGAGTTCAGCACTCATGTCTTGGGGCTCCCAATGGCATGTCATTCTAACTCTCAGGGATTGAAACTGAAGGACACCCACATATATGTGTCAAATGTATACATGTGGCATACACATACATACACAAAATACAAAAAAATCATTAATAAGGAAATGTACACATATCATAATATACTGCCTTGTTTCCTGGAGTCTTTATAAGCAGTTTCTTTCAAAAATATCCTCTATGTGATGGTTTGTTTGATTGGACATTGAGGCTCTTCACACTAAACAACTCCAAACAGTAAGGAAATGAGCATCCTTGGATGCCTGTTGCTAGGATGCTGACGTATCACAGGAGACCAGCACTGGGCTGTCTGGGGAAGTTTGGCAGGGATGAGCTGGATTTTTCTTTTCCATCTGTATTGAAGGTGAAAAGTGACTGCTTTGACAAGACCTTAGAAAAACGTGTAGTCTTCTGGTTACATTTCAAAGTCTTCTGTGAGAAAAGAGAATTAAAGCTATAGTTGTAAAAGAAATTATTTATATCTATTTATATCGTCGTCATCACTACCACCACCACCAACAACCACCACCACCATCATCATCAACATAGAGTCTTTCTGTTGAGCCCTGACCAGGATGATATTTGCTGTGTACTGGGCTGGCCTTGAACTCAGCAACTCTCCTGTTTCATCTTTCAAGTGTTGGGAATATAGGCATCCACCGCCATGCTGGGCTGAATTGCAGGTTTGTGACAGCACTGCCCGGTAGAGTTTGAAGCTGTGTGAGGAGCTCTCATGAGAACACACTGGAGAAGTCCAGATGGGCTTGTGGGCCTCCTTTCTCTGGCTTTGCTGCACACTTCACGTTCCCCCTGCTGTTCTCTTCAGCCAGTTAGTTCCCCTTCTTTCCTCAGCTTCTCCCAGGCTCTTGGTGCCTGTTCCACAGTCCTTCAAAGCAGCCGTGTTTCACAGGCCCTCCTTAAGGCCCACAATGATCTAGAACAGTAAGGAAGGGGTACTGTGTCCCAGCCACACACAGGAGAGTGTTGTACACACACCAGTCCCACCAAACAGCCGCACCTGGGCTTTGAGCTGCAGGAGAGATCTAACTGAGTAGAGAAGATTTGTGTAGAAGATTCCAGTCTGCTAAATATTAATTTAAGGAGGTGGGTTGGGATAGTGTCTACTGTGTATGTACTGTAAACCATTTCTAAGTAGCCTTGGGTTTTCCTGTGGTGTGTGTTTTTTGTGTTTTTATCTCTGTAATTGCGCACTGGTGTACAGATTTCTGCGTTAAAATTGGATGGCATTTCAAGTGGAAAACTGCTCATTTTAAATGTAAACTTAGAACAGGCTATGCAAGTATTAGAGTTTGAGTGTCTTTAGTTCATTCATCAAATTATTTTTCTAATTAGGGTACCACCATTGAGCTGCATTGCTTTGTTTGACCTCTCCCCCCCCAAATCACTCCACATTCTTTCTCAGGTTAGGATGCCACTGTTCAGTTACATTCTCCTTTTTAATCGTTTTTAAAAGAAGGGAAGGAGAGGGGGAGGGAGGGAGGGAGGAAGGGAGAGAGAGAGATAGAGAGATTTTGATGTTTCTTGCTGTGTGTTACAGTACTGGAAGGTTTTGTACAAACATACCCATTGCAGCGTGGTGAAGGTTTCTAAACAAATGTTGCTGAGTATGTCTTAGAACCGAAGACTTACCTGTGATTGAGCGATGTCGGTTGTCTTAAAGCTTGCATCACAGCTAAAATGTTCTCGTTTGTCTCCTCTCAGTGGCTTCTACCTCCTGCGTTCCTTAGATGCTAAGTAGTAGCTCTGACGTGAGACGAGGCTGACTGACTGTATTTCGCTGCGCTTCTTCTGTTCTAGAATAATCTATAAGTGTTCCATGTGCGACACTGTGTTCACCCTGCAAACCTTGCTGTATCGCCACTTTGACCAGCACATTGAAAACCAGAAGGTGTCTGTTTTCAAGTGTCCAGACTGTTCTCTTTTATATGCCCAGAAGCAACTTATGATGGACCATATCAAGGTGTGTGTGCGCGTCTCTCCTTCCGTCCAAGTGAACCGCAGATTCATGCATGGTCGTAGGCCCTGGCTGAGCTGCAGATTTCTGTAGAGCATGCTGCTGTCTAGGGAAGGAGACGGATACTGACCCATTGCCACATGCTGTCTTCATGTTCAGTTGGCTTTGGGGTGCTGTTTACCCAGGAGTCTTGCTCTGTCTCCCAAAGACTGCTGAAAAGGAACAGGTGTGCATGCTCTGGTTTAAAAGAAGAAAGTTATTAGGGCTCTCTGTACGTACATGAAACTGATGACTGTGAAGTTTTCTCTAAAAAATGAGGTTTATTTTTGTTTGAATTATGTGTACATGTCTGTGTATGGGTATGTGCATGTGGGTTCAAGTGCCCTTGGAGGCAGAGGTCAGGCTCTCCTGGAGCTGGAACAGGCTGTCGTAAACTGGCATGGGCTCTGGGAAATGAACTCGGTCTTCTGCAAGTGCAACGTGTGCCCTTAACTGCTGGGCTATCTCTTTAGCTTTTGTAGTTTTCTGTTTTGAGAACTCTGTCATACGGGATTAAGAAATAGGAGTTTTGATGAGTTATGCCAATTTATATAAATATTGATACATTCAGAAAAAATTGGTTTCTCCTTGAAATTATATAAGCATTTAACTTTTTATTGTATTTGATACCCTTTAGTCTTTCGGGTTGTTTTTTTTTTCTCCCTATAAAAATAGCATATAATTCAGGTATGATGGCATATACTTTAAATTGGAGGCAGAGGCAGGAGGATCTCTGAGTTGAGGGCCAGCCTGGTTTACATGGCAAGTTCTAGGCTAGCCAGGGCTGCATAGTTAATACCTTATCTCTTTTTAATTTTATATTATGTGTATGAGTTTTTTGCTTGTGTGAGTATGTGTACTATATCCAAGCCTGGTGCCCTCTGAGGTCAGAAGAGGGCATCTGTTCCCCTGTAACTGGACTTACGGATGGTTGTGAGCCACCGTTGGATGCTAGGAACCAAACTCTGTGTTCTTAACCACTGAGCTGATGGTAAACATTTAGGGCTGACTGGGTGTTGAGCCCGCTGTAGTGTTTAGTGTAAAGGCCTCATTTGGATGCTCTTCTCCACTCCTCTCAGAGGTACCAAGCTCCACTTTCTTTTCTTTTTCTTTTTTAAACTTTATTTATTCATTTAATATATATGTGAATACACTGTTACTATCTTCAGACACACCAGAAGAGGGCATCAGATCCCATTACAGATGGTTGTGAGCCACCATGTGGTTGCTGGGAATTGAACTCAGGACCTCCGGAAGAGCAGTCAGTGCTCTTAACCACTGAGCCATCTCTCCAGCCCCCCAAGCTCCACTTTCAGCCTCAAAGGCTCATACGTAAATCATAGCTTGCTTGCTTTCCTTGAGACAAGGTCTTACTATGAGAGGCTAGGTTGTCTATCATGTAAACCATGCTGGCCTTGAGTTTTTGGGAATCTTCCTGCTTCTGCCTCCTAAGTGATGAGATTGAAGGCTGGTGCCATTGCCAGCCCCTGTGAAGGGAGGGGAGGGTGGGCTGGGGTGGGGAGATTGCTTCTCACCAGACTTCTGAGATTTGGTTTCTGGAACTTCATCTTGGCTTGAGGAAGTAGTGAGTATCGGGGTGTGGGTCTCCTTGTAATAGTGAACATGGATGAATGAGGTGGAGGAAGGAGGGTCTAACCCTGTGGCCATCGGAGGACTGGGTTGGTTTTAGTTACCTGAACTTACCAGCCTGTGTGATAAGAAGGCAATGGGACTGGTTTTATTTTAAGTACATCCTATTGTCCTAAATTCCTGTTATTATGCTTGGTAGGTAAGAATAAATACAATGTTTTAGAGGCATGTTTATGTTTAAAGTGATGCATCTCTTGCTCCATATTTAGCTTGCCTGATACCATAATGCCCTGAGATGTAGTCACAAAGCAGGACTGGAATGGGGGAGTGTTAGGGAGGTGGTCCCCGTCTCTCTCTGTCTCTCTGTCTCGGTCTCTTTGTCTCTTAGGCTTTCTCTCCCCCTTTTGCTCTCTTCTGTTCTCACATTTATTCTGTCTGTCTCTCAGTATCTCTCAGCCTCTCTGCCTCCCTCTCCCTCTCCCTCTCCCCCTCTCTCTCCCCCTCCCCCTCTCTCTCTCCCTCTCTCTCCCCCTCTCCCTCCCCCTCCCTCTCTCCCTCTCCCTCTCCCTCCCCCTCCC
>CM052715.1:49417532-49516226 GCA_028551405.1 Uromys caudimaculatus
CCCTCTCTCTCTCCTTCCCCCTCTCCCTCTCTCTCTTCCCCTCCCTCTCCCTCCCTCTCCCCCCCCCCCATCAGGTGGTCAACTTTTACTTGATTCACATTATGTCTCTGTTCTTCTAGAGTCCGTGTTTATTTACTTTGTAGGGCCTTCTACTCCATACTGACATTCAATTCAGGCGAACCTTTAGTTTATTCTCATCTGAGTTAGCCGTGACAAGACCTAAGGGAAAATCAGTTCTGAAAGAATTAAGTTGTGTTACTATTATGTATTAGATGATTCTGGGGATCAAATGTAGGGCCTTGCACGTGCTAGGCACATTTGTATTCCTTTAATTAAAGGGACAGTTGATTTTACCTTTGCTTTACTTAAACTGTATAATAGACACATAAATAACTTAGAAGCCTGCATTTGATGCCCCAGTGCCCTGTTTGCCTTGGCAAAACCCCCACTTCTCTCCCGTGATTTCCGTCCCCAGGGTGATTTTGTGTCCCTGTCCCCTCTTCTATTTGCATAGAAGCTTATGGAAAGTTTAAGGATTGAGGCTTTGTCCCTTTTGTTTAAATATTTAGAAACGTTAAAAACTCAGGGGCTGGAGAGAGAGGGCAGTTTTTAAAATGGACGGATGATGCCTGGTCTCACCATGGACACATGTCAACCTTGCATGCACATACACACACATGCATGCATGATTGCACACACATACACACAAGTGTAAATAGGTAAGCCCTGTACTGATGCACAAACTAGATATCTTCTGTGCACACTGAAGTCTGGCGTGTACATGGAAAATAAGCAGGCGTGACCGTAAGGAAATTGTCTGCCCTGCTTTGCGCGCCCCCCCCCCCCCCCCCGTGCAGGTGGCCTTGATCAGACGTTGCTCTCAACCCCATGGGTGGGCCAGTTGACTCTTATATGCATGGAGATCTGTGTCTTTTCCTGGTGAGGATACCATACAACTCACCTTTCTTCCTGGGAAGGTCAGTGTGGAAGAAGGCCACTAATGCTGCTGCTGTTTAGAAAGTTTGGGGGGGGGCAGCAGCAGCAGAATGATGACAACGCAGGGGGAACCAAGCCTTCCATAGACCTAGTCTCTGAGGGGAGCCAGGTGTCAGAGGTCCTGAACAGATAAGCTGTGTCTCAAGGCACAGACTTGCTGTCTTTAGTACAGAGCCAACAAAAATCAAAGTGACCCAGTCTTTAGAATCAACTACATCGATTGGGTCTGGTGGTACTGGCCCAAAACTCAGCTACTGGGGTCATAAGTTCGAAGCTTGCCTGAGCTATAGAGTGAATATAAGGCCAATCTCAGCAACCTGATAAGACTGCCTCAAAATAAAAGGTGGGAAGCCGCATATGTCACATGGAGTGCTTGCCGGGAATTCGCAGAGCCCCACACTCAAGGCTTAGGCCGGAAAGAGCCAAAAAGGATCTAATTATACTGATTTTATCCCAGCCACATTCAGAATCCTGTAGGTTTAGGATAGCTGTTTGTTGGCTATTGTATCAATGATAATAAACAACCACTCAATTTTAAAAGGCTTTTTGAGCACCTACTGGGTATACTCAGAGAGGCTGTGCACTCCTAGTAAAGGGGGCCTGGGAGGTGAGAATTACCCCCAGCCCTGACAGTACTTGTACCCAAAGGTTCCAAGAATATGGAAAGCAGCATGTCTTGCTGGATCATGGGCCTTGAATACTTCGGCACATTAGCAGTTCTGCAAGTGGGAAGGTAATGCTCTCTCCAGAAATGGTCTGCCACGCAGGGAGGGGAGAGCCAGAATGTTTCAGGAGAGGGTCCTATCTTCAAAGAGTGTTAAATGGTACTGATGGATAAGCCTTTGAGAGAAGTATTTGGAACCACGGCCAGTGTGATGGCTCAGTGGGTTCAGGCACCCGATGACCTGAGTTTGGTCTCCAGGACCATCCTGAATGGTGGAATGAGATACTCAGCTTCTAGGAGACATCTGGCCTCCACGTGCACATGCGCGGTGGCATGTGTGCATCCACGCACACAAACATAACACACACACACAAAATAAGTAAATGTTAAAAAGTGGAACTAAAACACAGAGCTTAGAGCAGTCATAAAGTTATGTACTATTATGCTTCTTTATGAGGCTAGTAAGGTCACTCACCGAGTAAAGAAAGGTACCTGCCACCATCCTAATGGCCTGCGTCTCGTCCCTAGGACCTACGTGGCAGAAGGAGGGAACCAGCTCCTGCAGGTTACCCTCTGAACTCCACACATGTGTCATGACATTTGACTCCTCCACAAGTTAAAAAAGTTAATGCTTTTTTTTTTTTTTGGAGACAGAGTCTCACCCTAGCTTGCATAGAACTTGCTACATAGACCAGACTGGCCTCAAATTCACAGCCTCACAGCCATCTGCCTGCCTCTGCCTCCTGAACAGTAAAGGTGTTCACTACCATACTTAGCTCCACTGTTTTTAATTCACCTTGATTTATTTACATTTTTTGTGAGGGTCATTTTTTGTGAGGCCCAGGCTGGCCTGGAACTTGCTGCCTCTGTCTCCTGATGCTAGAGTTACAGGTGTGCAACACCATGTCTGACTTCTCCTTTATGTTTTTAAAAATGTATTATTTTTAGTTTAGGAAATACTTCTCTGCATGATTGTCAAATTCTGTTGAAACGGTGTGATTTGTGATAGGCGTTTCTTTTCTTTTTACTATGCAGTCTATGCATGGAACATTGAAAAGTATTGAAGGGCCTCCAAACTTGGGTATAAACTTGCCTTTGAGCATTAAGCCTGCAACTCAGAATTCAGCAAACCACAGCAGAGAGGATACCAAGTCCATGAATGGGAAAGAGAAATTGGAAAAGAAGTCTCCGTCTCCTGCAAAGAAATCCACAGAATCTAAGAAGATGGCCAGTCTCGGGTGGACGTGTTGGGAGTGTGACCGTCTGTTCACACAGAGGGATGTGTATCTGTCTCACATGAGGAAGGAACATGGGAAGGTCAGTGAGCGTGACATCCATGCTCCGGCACCAGGAGGGGACGCTGGTGGGTGCTGGTGACCCTCTGCCATTCAGTCTCTGTTGGTAGTTAGGATTAGTGTGACCTTGATGTCTGTGTGCCTCACTTGCTTTATCTGTGGAATAGACATTCCCAAACCTTCTCAACCCCACCTGCCTTCCCTTGTACACTCAACAGTAGCAGTAACTTGTCGGTCATGTCTGTTGATAGCTGAGGATGCTGCAGATGAGGCTAAAGCAGGAATCTGACAGTTCCATTTAGCTCTGTGACCAGCAAGGAAGAGTGGAGGTACAGAGGCAGCAGTGATGCTGAATGCTTGTAGCCTGGCTCTGTGTCTGCCCTCTGGGTACCCAGACGCAGTTGCACGCCACCTGGGCTAGAGGGAATGAAGCTTATTTGGGTAGGTGGGTTCCACAGACTTTGGTCTGGCAGTGAGTACCTTCTGGAGAGATGGTTTTCAGTGAGACAGCTCTCTTTTAATGGAGTTAACAAGAGCTGTATAAATCTTGGGGAGTGGGTAGGGGGTTTGGGGGTGACTGTATATTATTGACTGGTGCCAAGATACTGGGAATGCTTCATTTACATGAAGAGGGAATTAATTCTAGATGCTTGCTGGACATGTCCTTACAGGGAGAGAGAAAGTTAATTAAACTTGTGTAATTGGCCACAAGGCTTCGAGACCACCTCAAGGGTGGAAGAGGTGGGGGTCATACAGACTACCTGCCCTGGGACATGTAGGCTCAGAGCAGGGAAGGAGCAGTCCTTACTCCTGCTGGTCTCAAGATGAGATTTTCGGGGTATGGCTAGGTCTTGACCTCACTCTTGCTCCTGGCCAGCTTCCCCCAGTTGCACGCCTTTCTGTCCCCCAGAGTGCTACTGTTGGCTTTGTGAGTCACCTAGAGTTTGTAGTACAAGGATGAGCTTCATACCTTACAAAGCACTGCAATCCAACTCCTGATGTCAACAGATGATTGTACACTCCCCCTTTTATGATTTATTTATTTTCACTCTAAGTGTACGAGTGTGTGTGAGTATGTGCACCATGTGCATGCAGTGTTCACAGCAGACTTAAGAGGGCGCCAGATTCTTTGGAACTGAGTTACAGCCGGTTGTGAGCTCTGGGTGCTGGGAATTGAACCTAGGCCCTTTAAGAGCACCCAGTGCTGTAACTGTTGAGCCGTCTCTTTAGCCCTTGCTTTATCTATTTAAAATAATATGTATTTCTAACTGTTGAGAAATTTTTAAAACCACCTAAAAGGGCCAGTGAGATGGTTCAACAGGTAAAAGCACATGCTGCTATGCCTGGTGACCTGAGTTCAATCCCCAGGACCCACATAGTGGAAGGAGAGAGCAGACAAGTTGCCTCTGCTTGTGACACTCATGGGCATGTTATATGGACACGTGCATGTGCACCTAGAATGAATAAATTAAACATAAATCTATTAGACTCAGTAAGATAAGCAGAATTACTTTTTATATTACCTATTACTGTATTTGGATATTATATTAGGCTGTGTTCACATTTTCTGATTGTTTGGGATCCAGAAAGAATCCATGGCAGGAGTCGGAGTCTCTGAATTTTTATTTTGAATGTGCTATTAGATTATTGTGAAAATGACGTTGTTTGACTGATAGGTTCTCTCTAATGTCACCGGCTTTGAAATCTGCACGCACGTGCGCGCGTGCGTGCGTGTGTGCGTGCGCGTTGTCCATGTCTGTGGGTGTGTAGGTGCCATGGCTCTGATGGAGAGGTCAGAGGACAATGTGGGTCCTCTCCTACTTTGTTGGAGACAGAGTCTGTTGTTTACTGCTGACCCATGAGTTTCCAGGAGATCATCTGTCTCTGCCTCTGTCCCGGCTCACTGTGGCAGTGCTGGGGTATACACTCACAGGAGGAGCTTTGCATGGGTTCTGGGGTTTCAGAGTCAGGTCCTGGTGCTTTCTTGGCTTTACCCACTGAGCTATCTCCTGAGCCTCAGGTTGAAGTCTTTAGATAAAAATATGTCCTAGGTACTTTTATTTTAAAAAATAATTTGTTTTATTTTATGTACATTGGTATTTTGACTGCATATATGTCTGTATGAGAGTGTTGGATCCCCTGGAACAGGAATTATATGTAGTTGTGAGCTGCCATGTGGTTGCTGAAATTGAACCCAGGACCTCTGGAAGAGCAGCCAGTGCTCTTAACCGCTGAGCCATCTCTCCAGCCCCTGTACTTTTAGTTTTATATCACATCATGAGGAACATAGTTTGTCTCACCTTTTTTTTTTTTTTTTTTTTTTTTTTGGTTTTTTGAGACAGGATTTCTCTGTATAGCCCTGGCTGACCTGGAACTCACTCTGTAGACCAGGCTGGCCTCGAACTCAGAAATCGCCTGCCTCTGCCTCCTGAGTGCTAGGATTAAAGGCGTGCACCACCACTGGTTTGTCTCACTTTTGATGATACTAAAATTGATTTGTGGATTCAAAGACATAATATTTCTAAAGAAAAAAACCATCATCTTATTCTTGCCATGTCCTTGGGAATTTGTATAAAGATGTGCAAGAGTGATTAGCAACTGGTTTATACTGGGCCTTGAAGAAGTTATCGTATGGAGTAGTAGACACATCTACTAGTCAACCTCATCTATTTATACTGTTTATTTGAGCCGCTCAGAAAGCTAGCGTGTTTCCTTTTGACCACTGAAATGCTATAAATTCTTTATCCATCACAGGGATCCCAAGGTACCGCAGCACATTTTTTTGTTTTTTGTTTTTGTTTGTTTTTCGAGACAGGGTTTCTCTGTGTAGCCCTGGCTGTCCTGGAACTCACTCTGTAGACCAGGCTGGCCTCAAACTCAGAAATCTGCCTGCCTCTGCCTCCCAAGTGCTGGGATTAAAGGCGTGCGCCACCACGGCCCGGCTACGGCAGCACTTTTATTATTGCATTTGCTTTCATTCATTATCTCTTTAGAGGTACCAGTGGGCTGTATCTGCCTTCGTCTGGGCAGAGATGAGTTCTTGTATATTATTCTCTCTGGCAGCAGAGAACATTTTTTTCTCTTTTCCCCCTTGAGAACGTTTTCTAAGGACAGATCTGACGATGTCTCATCCTTTCCTAAGACACTGGTCATCTCTCTTGAGAGAGCCACATCTTTGTGCCTTCCTGGGTCCATTCCTTGGGCAGCCCTGCAGCTGTGTCCTAGTAAGTTGCACCGGGGCAAGGGATATCCTTTCAGTGTCCCAAGCGTTGCCCATTTGCTTCCAGGGCTCTTCTGGTCTAGTTGTGTGAGAGACCACACTTCTCCGGTGGCTGACTTCTTATCCTTTGCGTCTCAGCTTGGACAGCACCTCATTTAGAAATTCTTTCTCAGTCCCCTAATACCAAATGATATTTTTTTTTCTTGAATGTTTTAGTAGCAACCATTGCTTGTTTCTCCCACTCAATGTCCTCTCTCCATGGTGTCTGTGGGTGCTCTGGTTTGCACTTCATGGTGGGTTGAAAATACTTCTTGGGTTAGTGAGAATGAGTGAGTTCTACTTTGGAAGGCATCTTGCCCTCTTAGACCTAACTTTCCTCTGAATTCCCCATGCTATCGTGACCTCCAAGTACCCTGTATTGTAGGGACTTACAAGGAGTTGTGTATTAGGTGGCAAGCACCTGTCAGTCCTCAGGCTAAGATGAGCTGAGGCTCTGAAATACTCTGTTCTTTTACGGGAACGGACAGTTTGGAAAGGTGTCAGGAGAGCACAGTTGTCATTCCTATCCTGCCAGAAGCATCTAAGTTTGCTACATTACCTGATGAAATATCACTGTGCATTGAAAGTACCTGACAATGTGAAGTTGGTATACTTTACTCCAAGACTACGGTTAGGACTGGAAAGTAAATATATGCATGTGTGGGACATGTTTTCAGTAACCTGGCAGCTGTACAGTCACTGCTTGGGTGTTATTGCTGGTAGAATGATTATTTTAACATGGTTTGGGAAAAGATCTAAGTTAGGGGTATCTGTGACTGGTATAAATTAAGATTTTTATATCACAATAATCTACTGCAGGGTGTGTGTGTATGGGGGGGTATGTCTAGGCACCCAGATTGTGTGGCTTGTGTGTGAATATCAGCGGACAACCTTGTAGAATGAGTCTTCTGCCTTTACATGATGTTTTACTTTTCTATTGCTGTGATAGAATACTCTGACAAAAGCAACTTAAGAGAATAAGGGTATATCCTGCCCCACCATGGAATAAGGGTATATCCTAGCCCATCATGGAATAAGGGTATATCCTGCTCCATCATCGAATAGCGGTATATCCTAGCCCCATCATGGCAAGTAAGTCAGGAGGAGCTTGAAGCAGCTGGTCACATGATGCCATACTTAAGAAGCAGAGAGTGATGAATGCTCACTTCTGTTCAGCTTCCTTTCTTCACTTATACAGTCCAGGGTCCTAAGGAGGGAATGGTGCCACCCACAGTGGACAGTCTTTCCACCTTAAGCAATGTAATGAAGATCATCCCCCTTAGTCATGCCCAGATGTCCATGTCTGTGGTCTAGAGTCTTTTAAGTTGACACCTAACTCTATTACACTTGGGGTCTGAGGACTGAACCAGGGAGTCAGGCTTGCATAGTAAATATCTTTACTCACCGAGCCACTTTGCTGGCCCAGATAGTATATATTAAAAGTTTAATTAAAAAACTTGTAAACGTACTGAATTACTACTTTATTCATTAAAAAAAATTTAAAATATTTTACTTTAAAAGGTATTTTAAAAGGATGATAAAAAAGAGTGTCACAGGAATGAATGCCTCAGATAGACAAACAGTGGAAAAGTGGATCATTTGCTGCCGTTGGTGTAACTATCCAGTGTGGCTAGATCTAACATACGCTTGGTGATGAAATCTTTAAAAATTTTGTTATTATTATGTCTTAGGAGGGTGTTATCTGTGCCACAGCGAGTCTGGGGGCCTCAGGGGGACTTTATGGAGTCACTGCTTTCCTTCCATCTTTGTATGAGTCTGGGGGTCCAACTTGGATCTTCAGGCTTTCAGGGCAATCACTGTTACACACTGAGCCATCTCCCCAATCCCTGATCATGAATGCTTGAGAGCGAGTCCTGCTTTGGCTTTGCTATTACTCAGCTCTTTGCCTTATAATGCAGTGCACTGCAGAGGACCTCTGAAGTCTCCTACTGAAGTAGTTCTCTTTTGATGGTGCTTTATGCAGGGGCGAGGGCTTTTGTGTTAGCCACAGCACAGAGCTGGGGTACAGGTTTGCAAATTAAATAATTTCCAACCAAAGAAGGCCTTTTATCTTTGTGGTCTCTGCTTTTGGCCATAAAATTAGCTGGCCGGTGTAATTTACCTGAAGAGCCCCAGGCTGATGAGTCCTTCTTCAGTTTCAGGTATGCTGTATCTCCTGATGTTCTCTTTTGGTTGCTCTGTTGAATCCTTCTAGGGACGGCAAATTAATATCTACTAAATGAGATTATGTCTGAGGTCATTCTTATAGATCAACCATTCTGCAGTTACAAGAGCTAATGCAATGTAGCACAGAATGTAAGTTATCTATATTTGTTCAAATCTTTACAATTAAAGTGTGATCCATGATAACTGTTCATCTGATAATATGCTCAGACAAAGGAACCATTGCTAACTTGTTGATATGAAGATTCTGAAGCAGAGGGGCATGTATGTGTCATGAAACTCATGCCACGTGGATATGATTCTGCTCTTTTTAACTTGGGACGGAGCTTAGAAGACTTGGGGCTTCAAGGCTGCAGTGCCACCTACCAGCGGTGTGGCTTTGTAAGACACCACCTGACTCCAGTTTACATGGCCTGGAGAATAGAAGCGGTACTGGTCACCACAGACTCTTTTTAAAATTGATGATATGACAGCGTGTTTTTATTGAATGGAACAATATTATAGCTATTTTTTTCTCTGAAGCCTACATTTTTTAAAATTATATTTTATTTGTTTGTGTGCATGTTGTAGCATCCATGGGGAGGCCAGAAGACACCTTGGAGGAGTCAGTTATCTCCTACTGTGTGGTTTCCAGAGATTGAACCATGGTCGTTAGGATTAATCGCAGGTGCCTGTACCCACTGAGCCATCCTGCTAACCCTAGAATCTCCGCCCCTCCCTGAAACAGACTCTTGCTGTGTGTCCCAGCTTGATGTCCTGGGATGATAGGTGTGCACCATCACACCCAGATTTTTAAAGTTTAAAGTTTACACACACACACAAATCTTTCAATGATCAATGCTTTCCCCACCCTTTCTTATTTCTGATTAGCTGGTGTTGTCCTTGATGGCTAGCCAAGGATGGTCTTGAGCTCCTGGTCTTTCTGCCCTGACTTCCAGGCATGCACAGTTTCTGCAGTACTGAGGACTGAACTAAGTTACATCTCCAGCCCTAACTCTGCTTCATATACTTTATAAATTTATAACATTTAAAATCTTTCATTTTGAAGTGCTTTTAGACTTCTGTTTGCTCATTACCTGTTCTGGCCATTTGTGGTTAGAGAACATGACAGGAACTTACTTGGACCCATATCCCTGATGAAGGACAGTTAGCAAGCCCTCAGACATAGTCTAGTTGCTCTTCAGAGACCCCCTTCCTCATCCTGTACCTGGTCTAGGCCTTAAGTTTGTGTTCAGTTGCTTGGTCTTCCAGCTCTTCTCCGTCTGTGACCGTTTGCACTGCCTTCGTGGTGACTGGTTTAATCTGAGGTTCTATGACTTGGGCTTGTCTGGTGTGTCCCTTGTGGTGTGTCATTTGGTTTTGGTAGGGATGTCACAGAACTGATATTGTCCTCAGTGCATCCTATTAGGAGGTGTCCTGGTGGCTCTGTGACTCACTCCTGGGTTTGTCAACTCTATGCCCTTGGTTATTGTGGGGACTTTTAGGTTTCTTCATTGTAAATTGCTATTTTCCCATTGTATTAATAAGTGCTTTGTGGTGAGATAATTTAAGATTATGCCAGTATCCTGTTTGTCTTCATTTTTGTCTCTTTGCTGTGACTGCCTGTCTTATTCATGTTGGCAGCTGTGGCTATGCAAGGTCGGCCTTGTAGGGCTTTGCTCTGTCACTGGTTTTCATTGACTCATGGAGATTCTCTAGTAAGAATAAACTCAGTTTTTATCAAGGGCTGGAGGGGCTTGTGCCTAATCATTTTCCTCCCCAGTGGTTCTAAGTGTTGTGGATATCAGGAGCTCTGGCCGGCTTCTGGATCTTTTGGACAAGCTTATTCCAGAATGTCCTCTCTGTCATAGTGTGTGTCTCTTTCCCAGCTCTGCAGCCAGCCATTCCTTTGTGAGCCTGGATGTTTTGCAAAGAATGGCAACAACATGTTTTATTTGAATTGTTAGCATTTTTATGTGTGTGAATGCTTTGCCTGCATGTATGCCTGTGCACCACTAGTGTGCAGTAACCACAGAGGCTTAAAGATCCCCTGGAACTAGTGTTGCAGGTGGTTGCGAGCCACCCTGTGGGTGCTGGGAACCAAGCCTGGGGCCTCTGCAAGAACAACCAGTGCTCTTGACCGATGAGCACTGTAACTCCAGCCTCAGTAACAAGAAACTCTTATGTGTGTTTGGTCCCTACTGAGCATTGGGAACTGTAATTGGGAAAATGACAGTTGTGGGCGGAGTTACCAGTAGGAGCTCAACTATTTAGTGTGAGGTGGTGATGATGTCTTGGCTGTTTGTTGTATGTTCTTAGATTAGAATGAGAAACTTTGGGCAATATATCCAGCTATTGGAAGGTAGATATAGGTGTGTGTGTGTGTGTGTGTGTGTGTGTGTGTGTGTGTGTGTGTGTGTGTGTCAGTGTCAGAGACAGATACATACACAGAGAGAGAGAGAGAAGAGAGATTACTTAATACGATGTCCTACAACCTGGACTTGTCTAGTGTCTATACAACGCATATTCTTTTTAAATCTGTGTGTTTGTCTGTGGTGTGTGTGCACACATGCGGATGTGTTGTAAGTTCATGCACATCTGTAAAGGCCAGGGACAACCTCCAGTGTTGGTCCTCATGTTCGGCCATCTTTTAGGCAGGACCTCCCTCGTGTTTGCTGCTTCATCCGCTAGGCTGCTGGCTTGTGAGCTTTCTGGGATTACCCTGTTTCCATTCCCATCTTGCCCGAGGAGCCCTGGGACTGCAGATGGGTGCCACCACGCCTGGCCTTCTGTGAGTTCTGGGATCTGGACTCAGGGCCTCACACTCGCAAACGTCTCATCCAGCCCTGGAAGTTTTTAATAAGATGTTCAGTCGAATGGGGAACAGCACGCACACTGTTTTAAGGGAAAGTAGAGGTCGTTTGCATGGTGCAGTTAACAAGCAGGGTCTCAATAAAAACCATTTGTTTCCACACTTGGTCTAACCTGTGGAGGAAAACACCTTCTAGGATGAAGCCACTGTGTCAGCAGGAGAGCTGCAGAAAGCAGCGAGTCTGGCACAGGGCTTCCTTCCTCTTAGAGCCCTACCATAGGAGCTCCCCAGGCCAACAAGCTGATCTCCGTGGGAGTGGAGCACATGTGGCCGATTTTAAAGCTTCCGGGTGATTCCAGTGGACAGCCGGGGTTTAAAACATCCGAGGTCCTCGGTGCAGCGCCCCTCAGCCCTACTGCACTAGTTCATACGCTTATCACCGCACCAGGCACCCTGCTGAATTCTGTGCAGGGGAGGTTTATCCCAAGCACGCTAGCTCTCAAAGCTCTACCCTGCATTTCTTCATGGTGGTAAATTGGGAGGCCCAAGCACAGGGAAGTAGCACATTTCAAAGGAGTAGTCTGAGGCGTGATTACAGGTGATCCTAGGATGTCTCCATGTTGTTCCCTAAGGGGGCAAACCCCAGCTTAGGGTAAAGCTAAAGATACTATCATCACAGTTTATTTTTGTGTGTATGTATATGTATGAGCGTATAGGTGTGCATGTGTGGAAGCCAGAGGGCCACTTGTGGGAATCTGTTTCCTCTTTCTTCCACGTGTTGCCCAGGGGCTGAACTCGGAGGTCAGGGTTAGTGGCAAGTGCCTTTACCCACTAAGCCATCTGTCGAGTGCCAAAGATGTCGCCCCTTGCTTTTTCTACAAGGTGTGGTTGATTTGCAGTACCTACCATTTTTTAGTCTTTTGTGGAATAGGTTTTCATATGTAGCTGAAGGAAGAAAGGACCGTGGGAGAGTGGTAGGCAGGGCGCGGGGGCCTGAGCAGAGCTGGGGCTGTCTTGTGTGCTGTCTTGTGTGCTGTCTTGTGTGCTGTCTTGTGCCTGTGAAAATGATGGTTGTGTGTTCTCCAGCTTACAGCAGCCGTGCCCAGACTTAGCGTGATCCTTTAAAACTTCACGCCTGCACTCGTGTGTGTGTGTGTGTGTGTGTGTGTGTGTGTGTGTGTGTGTGTGTGTGTAAAAATTATGCACACACACTTGTTAAAAACCATCTGTCCAACATGGGTCTCATGTTTGTAAAAGGGACAGAGCTCCATTTCTTCTCCCCAGCTCTATTAACCTGTGGGTTAAATACCATATTTTCCTTTGTTGCCTTTAACCCGTGGTGCTGCCTTTAATGATGACCATTGGCTATGAACAGAAAAACAGCATCTGGCTTGCACATCCCCCCCCCCCCCCCCGGTTTCATTTTCTTTCATGACAAAAATAGTTTCTCTTTTCTTTTTCTCAATTTATCTTCCAATTGTGAGGATGTTGACTTCCTGCCAAAATCATATCACCTTGACAACAGGTTAAAAGTTCAGTTGTTCCTGTGTCTTGATTTAGAATTAGATTAGGGGGAATGCAGTTAAACTAAGTGCACAGGCTGGACTCCAAATGTGGCGGGCGTGGTGGCAGGGTCTGCCTGGCACACCCCAGGTCCGCGTCCACCCCCCAGCTCCTCGTAAGAGTTCAGCAGCAGGAAGGTTGCCAACTCAGCACTGCCCCTGCTTCTGTGGAACAGCCACTTCCTGCTGGGCTTTATGTTCCCACCAGATTTAAATAGATGGTTAAAGCCGGGCAGTGGTGGCGCACGCCTTTAATCCCAGCACTTGGGAGGCAGAGGCAGGTGGATTTCTGAGTTCAAGGCCAGCCTGGTCTACAGAGTGAGTTCCAGGACAGCCAGGGCTACACAGAGAAACCCTGTCTCAAAAAACAAAACAAAAACAAACAAACAAAAAAATAGATGGTTAAAAAACTATAATTGGTTTGTACATTAATGCTTTGCGCTAGAAATATGTATCCTATATAATGCTGGTCTTAACGAAATTTCATTCATTTTGGCTACAGACCTTGATATTTTATCAGTATATTTTATTATAATTTTATATAGAATGTTTTGCAGTTACTCTCAGTTTTGTGGTTAATATGTTAATAGGAGTTGTTACAATTTACATTAGTGTATTTTATTGGTGATCGTTTTATAGAAGTCCTCACATGTTATTTTAAGGATATAAATGGCTTGCAAAGATGGTATTGACAATTTTTAGTTTAAAGAGTACAAAATGCACCCCTAGCTATTGCTTTTGATAACTTGTGACAAAGTTGAAGGTGAGAGTAGTTACAGCGACAGAGCCAACACTTGTCAGGGACTGTGACAACATTTACTCTAGCTTGGGACTTGTCACTAGGTTGCCATTGCAGAGGGAGGGAGAGCAAAGAGTGGGGAAAACTCAGAACACAGGCTCTGCAGCAGAGGTGGGTCTGCTCCCCTGCAGCAGAGGTGAGTCTGCTCCCCTGCAGCAGAGGTGGGTCTGCTCCCCTGCAGCAGAGGTGGGTCTCACTCCCCTGCAGCAGAGATGAGTCTGCTCCCCTGCAGCAGAGGTGGGTCTCACTCCCCTGCAGCAGAGGTGGGTCTCACTCCCTTGCAGCAGAGGTGGGTCTGCTCCCCTGCAGCAGAGGTGGGTCTGCTCCCCTGCAGCAGAGGTGGGTCTCACTCCCCTGCAGCAGAGGTGGGTCTCACTCCCCTGCAGCAGAGGTGGGTCTCACTCCCCTGCAGCAGAGATGAGTCTGCTCCCCTGCAGCAGAGGTGGGTCTCACTCCCTTGCAGCAGAGGTGAGTCATGTTCCGGAGGGTTTCCAGCAGCTGCTCCTGAGGCACTGCGCTGGCTGGCTGGCTGGCTGACAGGCCGGATACATCTTAGTGCTGGGTTTTATTCTCAGTGATGTTGAGTAGCCCCAGATCAATCTGCAAAGACCTGTTCAGTCTGGTTTATAAAGCCCTTCCACTTTTGGAGCTTTTAAAGTTAGGATAGAAAGGCACGAGTCTGCTCTGGCATTTCGTATTGGTGTTAGTCCATTCCCCTCCGCCCTGCTCGCCCTCCTGCCTTTGCGAAGCCTAGGCCATAGCGTCCACAGAGGCTTTCTGCCATTGGCCACCTGTTAGTCACTGGCCTCTCTTCTCTCCTTTGCCTTCCACTCCCTTACCTCGGGGGCTCCTCCTCTACCCCCACAGCTACCTTCTAAGAGTGTGATGACTTACACACCCTACGTAGACTGAAATCTGGGATCAGCTCTGAGGAAACGTGAGAGCTTCGTCTTTCCAGGTGTAGCTCATTTTTCTTAACAATTGCCTATTCCATTAGTTTGGCGGAAAACTAATTTCATTTTTTCTTTACAGATGAATAAAATCTCATGTGTGTGTGCACCACATCTTCTTTTTCTACTCATCTGTTGGCGAACACCTAGGCTGTTTCCATTTCTTAGTGGCTGTGAATGATCCTGGGGATAAACATGTGTGTGTTAGGGTCCCTGTGTCGGACCTTATAGCCTTTGGGTCTGTGTCCACGGGCGGTCTAGCTAGGTCGGATAGTATTATTAGCTCTGTGTTTAGTTGTCTGCGGAGCCTGTGTGTGGTCTTACACGGTCTCTGTACCTTTTTATATTCCCACATGTGCCAGCATCTTGTTTTGTTCCTGAGTGCTCCCCAGGTGTTTACTTCAGCCTTCCTTCAGTCATTTCCTTGAGGCGCTGACAGGTTATGTCATTACCAGTGAGACATTTGTAGCGCATGTCACCCTTGGGAGTGACCTCCCACTGTTCTCAGCTGGGGCCCAAGGCTTTTCTGGGGTTGTTTGCAGTTGTGGGGCATAGCACAGTAGGGTGTCAGTTAACTGAGAAATCTATAGGTTCATACCGTGTTTCATATTTTAGAACTGCCTGTCTTTCTTAGCAATTGCCTATAAGGATTTGGATGTTGTGTGGACTGTGGCCATCCTGAGAATGGTTTTGAGAAGTTTCTGTAGAAAGCAGCTCTTTCTACAAAAGTTTAAGAACCGTAGAGAAGTGTGCCAGGTAGCCCCAGCCTGGCAGCAGCAGTGTCGTGCCAGCAGGGGCCCTCTGGCGTTGCCACCTGTAGGTTGTTCTTTCTGCTGGTGGGGTTGTAGGTGTTGGGGTTAGTGCAGGACCTTGTGAGCTTCTCATTGGTCACTGTGGGACTTCATGCTCATATGAGCCTCCTGCTTACCTGCTCCTTCTTTACAAGAACTCTGCCACAGGAAGTGGGGTCAGTTTGGTGGTGGAGAGAGAAGCTCTGCAGGGTAAGCAGCTCTTCATCCCCAGAGCTGACCCAGCAGGAAGGCGGGTCGGGAACATGACTTCAGTTTTAGGATCCAATAATAAGTATAATTTTCTCCAGTGCTGGAGATGGAACCCAGGGCCTTGAGTTATTTTGGGATTATCAGTCAGAATCTAGAAAGCCCCAAGCTTGCCGGATATTATTATACTGGTTTCTAAACGAAGTGCAGGATTCGGAAAGGGGTCTCTGAGTGCCGATGATGCAGCTCAGGGGTGGAACACTTGCCTGGCTCACACAGGGCCCTGGGTTCAGTCATCCCCATCCCCATCCCCAGGAGAGCGCAGCTCTTAGTTACCCTCACCCAAGAGGAGAAGCTGGGAGATTGACAACAGGAAATTGAAAGAAAATGAAGTGACAAGCAGGCGCCCAGTTTCTGTTTCTAAAATACACTGATTATTCTGAGACATAATAAATAAACAAACAAACAAACAAACAAATTGCTTAAGGGAGATAAAGTTGTTTGGAAGCATGGACACAGAGAGGCCCATGGTTCCTATCCTGCTGCTTGTTTGTATCCAGAAGAGCTGTGTGTCAGTCAGAGGGCTTACGCTGGGATGAACTGTGTCTAGTCAGATGTCTGCTGGAGCCATGAGAGAGGCATTTCCTGTAAACTCATGTGAGCTTCTTGCAAACAAGGTTGAGCAGAAGTAGATCTGTATTTACTGGCATTCATTTGTATGTCCTAAAAAGAAGGACACAGCTTTCTTAGCAGATTGTGACTCTTTGCCCTGACTTGGTTGAGGGTTTTTATCAGAGTTCATTGTGTGGGTTATTGAGTATGAAAGCTCCAGATTCAAAGATTTGCAGTCAAGTTACAACACAAAGCAGTAAGACAGACATGGGGAGTCCTAGTCATCAGGTCAGTAGTACCTTGTGTTTTAAAAGTCTTTGGGGCTGGGGTGCCCAGAGCTGGAGTAGTTGGGGATGGGGGGGGTGTCCCAGTAGAATCCTCATTAGAACTTGTCCCCTGTGATTGGAACCAAGTATAGCAGCCCCCCCCACCCCCCATCCATGGGAATTGGTTCTGGGACAGACTCTTTCTTTTCCACCAAAATCCAAGGATGCTCCAGGCCCCTAGGAAGTGTGGTGCAGTAGCTGTGTGCTTGACACGCCTCACCTGTGAGTTTCAAATGGTCTCAGGACAACTGGCAAGTGCCTGCACAGTGAACTAGCATGCAATGGTTGTATGCTGAGAGTTACTGTACCACTGCTTAGGAATGGTGACAAGAAAAATGTGTCTGCATTTGTTCAGTAGGGGCAGCCATTGTTTTTGTTGTTGTTTCATTTTTTACCTTCCAAATTTTCAATTCTATGCTTGATTGGAGCAGAGTGGTAGAACTTCCTATTCGGGAGCCATAGCTAAAGAGCCCATTGTAAAATGCCCTTGGCAGATCCCAGAATGCATGCTGGCTACCTGACAGCTGCCAGAGCAGCTCTATAGGCCCTGGCGCTTCTGCATGTGTGAAGCATTGCTTAGGCCTGGGTGTGTGGACCTTGCCTTCTGTTGCATCAGTGACAGGACTGCTGCCACATGCCATTGTCTCTGTCCTCGTTGCTGCTGTAGTTCCTTCACCCAGGAACATGCTCTGAGCTCCTCACGGCCACCAGCAAGGTCCCCATTTTACTGTGTGTACCTGCTGTTGGCTTGGGGGCCTGGGACCACCTCCCAGGTTATGCCTCTGCTCTCCCTGTAGATCATGGCGTCCTGAAGACCACCTGTGGATTGTCACAGCACTCAGTAGCCGTGGAAAGGAACAATCCAGATGTACAGCTAGCTGCTAGTCTCTCTGGTGTGCTAGGCTGGTGAAGCTGATTTAGACTCTCAATTTGGCCAAAGGCTGTTACTGTCACCATCTGTCATCCAATTTGGTAACCAGAGATTTGCACATTTAATTTTATCTTCCTGCTGGGCAGACTGAGGCTTTGACCAGAAGAGCTGGCTGCAAGGGCCTGGATGTTACTGTGTGGGCTCGCTCAACAAAGCTAGGCGACCCTTAGGAGAGCCCAGCGTTAGGTACCAAGTAGCATCTTTGCACATGAGGTACAAAAGCACACATGGCACTCCAAAGAGTCTGCACCCTTAAGAGGCATGAGAGCAGTAACTGGGATGTTTCAACACAGTGAGTAAGATGTTTACAGACATCCAGACTCGCCTGCTGCGTCGCCTACGGGGCTGGTGGAGGAACAGGCTTTCCTGTTTATTTCTAGTATGCTCTGGAGGTGGAGGATGTCTGGATTCTGGTGCCCAGACAGGCGTCCTGCCATGGGTCAGCGTACCAGGCAGTACTTTCTGGTGTAAGGACAATTCTTATTAAAAACACCACCCACAGTCAGGCACTGAGTTCATCTTCCTGGCACAGACAGCCATTTGTTTTTGGTTCTGTCTCCAGCTTCCTGGTGGCTTCCTTGAGCTTGGGTTTTGTTGTCTGGACACTGTGTCCCATGCGGGGCTTATTATAAAGCAAGGCTTTGACTCTGCCAGACACATATACCAGTATTTCCCTTGCCACCCAAACCTCACATCCCTGCCTGTGCCCCAGGCACCCTCCTATCCCCGAGATCTTGAATGGCAGCAGGCCCAACAGAGTGTAGATGGAGAGTCTCTTGTGCCTAGAAGAGCCAGTGTTAAAGTTTGTGCTATGCTGGAGATGGCTGTCTCCCGGTTGTGACTCAGGACTGAGGCTCTGCCGCAGTTCAAGAGGCTCACACGAGTTTGTCTAAGAAGGCAGCCATCATTGGTCGTTCCTTAGGAAAGTGTTCTGAAGTCCCCCTGGCAGACCGGTTTGTAACTGTGCAGCATTTACCACGCTTTTCCTTCCACCTGTAGGTTGACACTGTTGGGCATCTGTGCTGTGGTGGCGATGGCAGAGGAAATGACAGGCCACTCTGCAGGGTTGGTTAATATGGAACTCTTTTTATTTGCACTTTGCAGTCTCTGGCAGGTCAGCTCCATCTCATAACCAGGACAGTCGTTGCTGCAGGAGCGAGCAGCCCTTGTGTGAAAGCCAACGAGGGTTGTAGTGACCACCCTGTTAGAGAAGCAGGAAGGCTCACTTGGAAGTAGAGGCTCAAGCACTGAGGAAGGTTCAGCGTGACTGTGGCATGTGTTCCGGTCTGGTTCAGGGGGGCAGGAAGGTGCCCTGTACTGGCTGGTTTTGTGTCAACTTGACACAAGCTGGAGTTATCACAGAGAAAGGAGTTTCAGGTGAGGAAATGCCTCCATGAGACCCAGCTGACAGGCATTTTCTCAATTAGTGATCAAGGGGGGAGGGCCCCTTGTGGGTGGTACCATCTGTGGGCTGATAGTCTTGGGTTCTATAAGAAAGCAAGCTGAGCAAGCCAGTGGAAGCAAGCAAGCCAGTAAGTGACATCCCTCCATGGCCTCTGCATCAGCTCCTGCTCCTTGACCTGCTTGAGTTCCAGTCCTGACTTCCTTTCGTGATGAACAGCAGCATGGAAGTGTAAGCTGAATAAACCCTTTCCTCCCCAACTTGCATCTTGGTCATGATGTTTGTGCAGGAATAGAAACCCTGACTAAGACATACCCTATGGGGCCTCACCCCTTTTCACAGGAATCTACGGAGCCATCGCAGTTCTCACACAGAGCATGTGACACTAGCCAGGACTACATCCAGTGGTCCTGTTTCTTTACACCCAGCACGATGGCTGATTGTACCTATCAATAGTGCTTCATAACATAGTTTATTTAGGCAGTAGGAAAAACAGTATGGTGGATGGCTAGGAGCACCTCCTGGGGAGTAGCCTTTGCTGACCATTTAATGTCTACCTTGGGGACAGTTATGCTTATTTGCTTATTTACTTCCTTAATGTTATTAACAGATTTCTTATAGATTATCTGATTTTTAAATGGTGATTGTTTTGAAAAGGAATGTTCATTTTCTCTTGACTTGAAAATAAATAATTACAACTACACATAGGTCTTTAGACATTTTAAAAGACTATTTAGATAATTTCTAATTAAAAAGAATAAAACAGTATTATATGAGAAATTGTAGTAGAAGGCAGTGGAGAGTGTGTAACCTGTCATGCCCAAGGCCCTGGGTTCCGTCTAGCACACAAACCGGCCTTGGTAGTACACACCTGTAATCCCGGTTTGAATTGGAGGAAGTAGGGTCTGGGGTTCAGGGTCACGTAGCTACATTGTGTGTTTAAGGCATGGTGGGTCTACAAGAGATCCTGACTTGAAGGAAAGAAAGAAGGGAAGGAAGACAGGCAGGCAGTTTCTCTAAGTTTTCCCAGCGGTTCCTCTCTGAAGGTGGATTCTCTGAGAACAGACACATGTTCTCCATCTGCAGGGCAAATATTTTAGAAACAAAAGAGAGTTCAGAGTTAGGACCAACCCCTGCTTAGAGGGGAAATGAGGCTGAGAGTGGACAGATGGTTGGCAGTGGAGAGAGAGACTAAACAGTCACATGACATTAGCAAATAGCTAGAGGTCAGAAAGCACATGTGCATGCCTGGGGCCCCATCCCTCCCTTCAGTGTTCACCTGAAGGAAGGAGCCTTGTGTTTGTCTCAATGCTGTGGGAGGGCCTCCTGAGGGGTTTGTGAGGAAGGAGGACCCCTGACACTGCAGAGAAGGGACTTGTTTGGGGTCTGTAAGAGGGACTGAAGTCCTGTATCAGCCACTGTTCAGCAGGGGAAGATAACAGGGAGCCTAGGTATGCCTTGGTAGTTCTAATGCTCTGGTGGTGCCTGGGACTTCCTGGAATTAAGTCCTCCTCCCAGTGCAGCTGCCTGGTATGCTCCTGAGCTTGGATGCTGTGGGCCCGCCTGCTTCGGTGCTTTCTGCTCTGCTTGGCCTTTCGTGATTGCGTGTTCATCTCCATTCTGCATTGCAACTCTATAGTAGTACAGTGACACCAACAGACTGGGCTTTTTTGTTTGTTTGTTTGTTTGTTTGTTTGTTTAGTGTGTGTGTGTGTTGTGTGTGTGTGTGTAGTGTAGTTCTGGGTTCTTTGCAGCCCATTTCAAAGCTGCCCCTTCCATATCTAGATCACATTCAAAGATGCACATAGCCTGGGAACCAGTTTAGAATGTATTACATAAGACAGTAAAGAGTGTCCCCCTTGTGTTGTAAGTCACATCCTGGATTACTTAAAATCTCATTTCCGCTGCCCCTTATGATACCTACATCGATGTCCACTGGTAAATAGGTTTGCTTCTGTGGGATATTTTCTGTTGTTGTGAGACAGTGGTCTGAGGCAGGAAAGTTCGTTTCACATTTTAATAATCTGTGGAAACCCACTCTAGCATTCATTTCTCAGAGCTGCCTGCCCTCAGACCAAGCACAGCGCTGAGCCGTCACAGTGCGAATCTTACGGCTCTAAAGCCTCCTAGCCAAGACCACTTGGCTAATCTGCAGTCTGAATTCATGCTGTCTCAGAGGTTTCTCCAGAACTGCTGTTTCAGCTCGCAGAAACCTGGGTAACATGATTAATTTTAACACTCTAATTATATTTCTCAACACTTCCATGTGTGGGCAGATCATGCTGCGTACATGAAACACACTCTCTTGGTCTATTCTTGGAAATGATGGAATTGGAACAGAAAGGTCACATCGGTTCCCAAGGTGTTAATGTCTCCCTGTAAGGGTTTAAGGGTTTATGGCCACGTTCTAAATGTTAGGGAAAGGATGCTCATTCGTTGTCTGTGGAAAGGGTCATCTGCCCAGTGAGTAAGGGTGACTGGAGTCAGTGGGTTCATTTTCTATCTTTTGCTAACTGTAACTGGAGTTAACATTATGTAGCAGGACCCGACAAGAAAAAACCGTTAAGACCCACACAACGTTAGTTTTCATGTACCCAGATGTCAGTCTTAATACTGAGCAGTACTTGTGATGCTTGCTCTCTTAAGTATGCTCACAATTAATTTTAAGTGAATTTAAAAACTAACTACTAAGGTATGTAAATCTCAGTGCTGATCTTATAAAAAGCTTGTTGTTTTATAGAAAACATAATTTTTAGGAATATACTAGATTTTAGACTTAAATTAAAAAGCACCAGTTGGGTTTACCAGTATGAGTTGAGTATCCCTTATCCAGAATGTTGAGGACCAGAGCAGGTTTCAGACTTCAGCTTTTCATTTTGTTCTGTTTTTTATTTTGGAGTATTTACACTGACTTTGTGGTTGATTTTCATATTGGGGATGCTCAGTCTTTTTCTTTCCCTTTATAGATGGCATACATTCTGGAACTGTGTAAACAGGGCACTCACATGTCATGTGTAACTTGCAAGCATTTTCCTTCTTTCTGTATGTACCTCTTCTGTCTAGCACAGTGCAGAGTACCCACTGTGAACAGTATATGTCATGAAAATTGAAACCAGTCTGTAGAAGGGAGACATCTTGGCGGAATCACAGACAGAATGAAAGGAAATGTTCCCTGAGGGCTACTTTGAATTCAGATTCCAGCCAGGAGTTTGCTTGTAGAGGCCTTGTGAGTGCAGTGAAGGCTACAGTACCGGCCTGACTTTAATGGGGACAGGACCAGCAATTAAAATCCCTGATGATTCTTTGAGAAGGATCAAACTTGTGTCTGAGTGCTGGGAAGCAGATATGAGGGCTGCACCCGGGGGGGGGGGGGGGGGTTAGGAAAGCTCAGGGCAAGTGTCTCTGAAGAAAGCCGTCCCAGAGCTTTAACGGATGTGTGAGAGGAATGTGACCCAGGCAGCTTTGAGCGTGTGGATGTAGCTTAGACTGACAAGAAGAAGGCTAGTGGCAGTCAGTAAGGAGTGCTTGGGTATAGTGTGCCTGACTGTGTATGGGGACAGTGGGGCCGTGAGGGGCGAGGCTCGAGGCCTTGCTCTTTAAAGCTGTGGAGCACATCCATACGGTTCAGAGAGAGGAGAGCCCAGCTGTGCGTATCCAGTGGTTTGCCCTTCCGTATCTAGAGGAGAGGAGACAAGTGCTGTGTCAGAAGACACCTGGGAGACCCTACAGATGAGAAATGATTAATTAATCTAGAAAGGTTTAGAATGGGCCTCAGGGAATGTGTGAAGGAAAGGGGTGTTGCTGTCTCCAGTAGCTGATGTGAAGCTTGGATATCGTCTGCACGCGGGCGATGGCCACTGAAGTGCTCCCGCAGTGAGCTCATGTTTGGTCTCTTTGTTCCAAGGGTGATGGTGTCCAAGTCTCCAGCCCCACTGCAGACCGTTCAAGTACCTTACAACCTTACCCACTCTCTTTGCATCTTCTACTTTCCCCAGGCATTTGCGAAATCGTAAAGCAGGCTATGGTATCTCTTACTGTAACAGCAGAAAAAAATCCCAACTTCTCAGCTTCTCATCCCCCCATCTCTGTCTTGAACAGAGCATGGGCAGGGCTCTGAGCCCTGGCTGTTGTTTTGTAGACCAGGCTGGCCTTGAACTTACAGAGATCTACCTGCCTCTGCCCCCTGAGTGTGCCACCATGCCCAGCTTCACAGCAAATAAATTCAACAAACACAGGTTATGTCGTCGGTATCCTACAGAGCTCCCTCATGGACAGCTAGTGGAGTTAGCACTCAGGAAGCCCCGTCTCCCAGTACATAGCAAGCCTCCGTGGCCTCATCACTGTATGGGGGAAGGACAGTGCATGGGTGCTGGCTCCAGCAGATGGTCCTGGAGAGCAGTGGAGGCTAGCTGGCCATAGCCTTGGTTGCGGTTATTCAGCAAGGTGTCAGACAGGCTGAGATCCTGGTGTGACACCCGTTACTGGAAGGGTCCTGTGTTGCTAGAGTGTCAGGTGTTGAGGTATATTGAAGAGCAACAGGGACCACTGTCTGCTGAGCTGCCTGGGGCCTGGGTTGTTATGGCCCTTCTAAGGCTTGTCTTGCTCTTGCTCCTGATTGGTGCAGGCTGCCTGCTCCCAGAGCCTTGTTGGTTACCCTCTGGTAGTGGATTCTGCTGTCAGGACACTGGGCAGGAGTACTTCCATCTTGTAACCCACTCCCTTTCCCCCTTACTTTTGTTTGTTCACCACAGTGTCCCTTTACAGTTATTCTCTTTTTTTGGTTTTTCGAGACAGGGTTTCTCTGTGTAGCCCTGGCTGTCCTGGAACTCACTCTGTAGACCAGGCTGGCCTCGAACTCAGAAATCCACCTACCTCTGCCTCCTAAGTGCTGGGATTAAAGGTGTGCGCCACCACTGCCCAGCAAGCTCTGTCCTTCTACCTCTGCCTGACCCTTCCACTCCCTTGGTGCTGACTTGTGGAGGTCTCCAGTGCTTTCTTGTCTGCGCTTTCTCATGATGATGTCTGCCTTGTAGGATGCTGTTTGCTCTTGGTTCCCCCTGCTCAGTGCTTGCCACCCAGCTTTAAATGGTGATGTGTCTTTACCCTCAGAAGGGTCTTTTTAAAAGACACACTCACTTTGTGTGTGGGCACATGAGGGTCAGCACAAGTGTGGAGGTCAGAGTACTGCCTGTGGGAGTCTACTCTCTCCTTCCACCATGTAGGTTCTGGAGATGGAACTGAGGTTATTAGGCCTTGCGGCAAGCTCCAGTACTTACTAAAGCATCACACAGGCCCTCAGGAGGTTCTTATTCAGTGATCCTAGGTCTGGATCTCTGAGATGGCTCCCTCTCTTGTCCCAGACTTGACTGACTACCTGTTTCACATCTGTGTAGACCTTCAAGGGCCTTTCATAGTGTACCTAAAACATAACTTAAAAAACCCCAGCCCCTTCAGGACATCGGGCAGATCTTCCACGACTGAGCTGCACCTCGATCCCCAAGTGTAACTTGAGTCCTTCCTGTCCCAAACTCTACATTTCTCCAGACCTTCCCTAGTTAGTAACTGGGAGTTCTCTTCTGCCGGGTGTCATGCTAACGAATGTGGAAGGGTGCTTAACTTAACCTCTTACCTTGGTCATCTCCATTCAGCCTATCCCCCAAGGCGCCCAGCAGCTCTTCACCATGGAGGACTCTGTCAGGTCCAGCCATCTGCCTGTCCTCTTTCACTCCCCAAGCCCAGGGCCCATGTCTCTTCCTTGGAGTCATGGAGGATGGCTCTTCAGATTTCACACTCTGCAGAATAACCCATTGACCATAGGTTCTCCACGTGACTCTCGACTTCAAAAGGTGTCTTGCCACATGCACGGTAATCTCCAGTTCTCACCATGGAGCCCAGACCTTCCTCTGTGATCTTCCTGCTCCCCTTCTCCCTCCCTAGAAGACTACATAAAGGACTTGATTGGTCAGCTCACAAATGGTCAGCCTTCCTGAGTCTTACCGCACTGACCACTGGTGGCACTGGAGAGCAGGGGCAATCTTGGAGATTGGGTGTTGATGGGATCTGAAGATGTTTCGTCAAGGCGTACCAAAGCACCTTAATATTTCCACAGCTTTTAAGCTTCATTAGACAGTGTTTAGGAATAAGTGGTTAATTACAGAGACATTTATCTATACTTATCAGGAAGCTGAATAAAATACAGTGGCCCACTTATGCAGTGAATCCCCTAAAGTTTCTCTCAACACACACTGTATATATTACAAGTAAAAATACCTGTTTTTATAAATATAAGTAAAAATGAATATCTATATTCAGAACAGAAGTGTTGTGAAATAGAGCTTTAGACTTGACCACTGTCCGAAGGGCGAGGTTAGAAGCAATTATTCTATTTTGAAGTCAGCATTTGTTTTTAATTTTTGCATTTAGTAGGGTGTATATGTGTGTGTTTGTGTGTGTGCGTGCGCACGTGCGTGACATGGTGTGGGAGTGGACAACCTGTGGAAGTTGGTGCTCTCCCTTTCAAACTCAGGTTGTCAGACTTGGCAGCAGTAACGCTTACCCACTGCCTTGATACTTACTTCTTTTTCCATCTATTTATCTATCTATCTATCTATCTATCTATCTATCTATCTATCTATCTATCTGACAGACTCTTAGAATCTTGGGGATGGGTGTCTCACTCGGGGATTGAAAGATGGCCAATGTGAGCTTCAGCTGGCCCGGAGGGGCTCCCCTCTGTCTAAGCCTTCCAGCCTCTCTGCTTATCAGCTCACCCAGCCTCTGGAAGTCTCTATATCAGTGTCTGCCATGCTCATATCTCTCCTGACTTCTGAACACTAAGCAGTGTTTTTGCTGTGTGCCCAACACCTCATCCCAGTTGTCGCCCTGTGATTACTTGGTAGGGCTTACTGATATGTTTCTAGTGCACACACATAGATTATTGGAATAGTTAATGTGTCTGAGCATTTCTGAAAAACAGGGCTCCCATGATGTGTAACTGGCAGCTTCTGTTCCCAGGGAGCTTTTGGAGGATAAAAACACTCAAGCACCCCTTTAAGAAAACCCCAAACATTAGGGGTTAGATACACCTGCCAGTAAACACCATATTTATTAATTGAACATTTTTGCATTCAACCTAATGTTTTCAATAGCTTTATTCATCATCTTCTGCAAACTGGCAATCTTGATGTCCATCAGCAGGTAGGTGGGTCGGTGAACTAGGGCATACTTACAGAAGGGGGGCATTTACACAGCTAGGGTATAGCTGTCTACTAAGTTGGACATTTCTCTGAAGTGAAAAGGAAATAAGGAGAATTAGCCATGCATTGTGCTGGGCGCCTGTTACCCTGTGGGGTGGCCCAATTGCATGACAGGTACACAGAGGAAAATGAGAGGTATAGAGAAGAGGGTGTGGCTGCTGACAGGGCTGAACGCGAAGGTCCCATGAGAATGTGGAGAGTAGCACACCTGTTCTGTATCTTGATTGACATAGCATAACTCAACTGCATCCATGTCTTCTAAATACTTATTTTAATTTATATATGTGTATGTATGTGCCCACTGAGGCCAGAAGAGGATATCAGATCCCCTGGAACTGAGTTTGCAGGCAGTTCTGAGCTATCTGATTCGGACTGGGAACTGAACTCCAGTCCACAGCAAGTGTCTCTAACCACTGAGCCATTGCTCCAGCCCACATCCTCACATCCTTTTCTTTTTGAGGCAGCCTTGCATTTCCACATCAGCTGTGAACTCCCTCTTTTGTTTCCCAAATTCGGGGATTAGAAGTGTGAGCTGTGGTGCTCAGCACTATACAGAATATAAAATGCACCCACGTAAAACTGTACCTCAGTAAACCTTACATTTTTTGAGGCAATAGATCAAAAAAGGTTTGCTTTGCATGTGCAGTGCATTCACATGAAGGAGTACTGCGGGGTCTTTTGCGTATCTTAAGAGTCTTTATAAAAGATCCATAGCCGTCCCATTTCCGTGGGGCACTTTCCCTTTCCCTGTCTTGTTACCTGTGGCCAGCTGCAGTATGAAAACACTAGGTGGAAAATTCCAGATGTGAATGGCTCATAAGTAGCATGATGAACATTTGTCCTGTGCCACCCAGGCGTTGCATCGCCCCTCTGTCTAGTGTGCCCTCTGTACCTGCTGCCCACCATGAGTCACTCAGTGCCGCTAGCTGCCTCGGTGATCACTGCAGTGCCAATGTTCAACTGACTCTCATTTTAGCAATGCTGGTCTCAGCATGTGAGTGGGTGCTGCAATTCAGATGAGCCAAAGAAAGGCCATAGCACTCTGTAAATGCAAAGGTAGAGAGTATCGTGAGCTCTTTCAGACTTGGGCACAGTTCATTTCTTACTGTGCTTAGCTTGTAAATTTAATACAGTATAGCTTGCCCGCAGCTTACTGTGGTTTGCTGTAAGCTTTCAACTTTGTAATGGGGTTGTGGGGTTAATTCAGTTCACTTTCCACTTGGGAAGGGTTCGTTGTAAGTCAAAGACTGTATAGAAAAGAGCAGCACCCGCACAGGCTTCCGGGCTGTCTGAGCAGTCAGGAATCCTTGGGGGGGCTTCGAACGTTCTCAGTAATAAAGTGTGGGAGTTGGGGGTGTGCAGGGAGGACCTACTATGCACTTGGACCAGGTACTGAATAGACAGGTTCAGGGTTTAGAAGTTACCTTATGAGGGGCTGCTGCTGTGGAAAGCGTTCTGATGGCGTTGAAGGTGTGTGTCAGGGTGACTTGGGAGCAGCTGGGCGCCATTTAATCAGATGGCATGCTGCTATTTTCTGATGGCCGTCAAGGGGGTTTCTGGAATGTTGGTGGAGTGTGGGCCTTGCCTTGCTCTCATTAAATTGTAAACCCTCATTTCATTTAATCTTGAAAGGCGTTTTGATCATCCCCCGTGCTAATGGGGGTGCATGTTACAAGAGTAGCCCTCAGGAAATGGAGTGGCTGCCTCCAGAGATGGGCCTGTTCCACCACACCCAGATTAAGTGGTGCTAAGGAGAGTTCATGCATACAGAGTGAACACTCTGCCAACTTAGCTACATCCCCAGCCCTGTCTGTCATCTTGAAATACCGTTCAGTTTTAAGTTTTACGTGTTTCCCTAACCTCGCAGGTTGCTAGCTTTGTGAAAAACGGACTCAGCAGGGCGGCTTCTTACCTGCTCTTCCCTGAGGGCATCCCCGCTGACACTGCCTTATCAAAAGCGGTCTTTGATGTTAATATAAAACATTAAGCCCGTCACCACAGAAAGTCCAGTCTCAGGCAGTCCAGTCCCCTGTCTCTGTGCCCTCTTGCAGTGCTGCACTGTCACGTGTTACATTATCTGAGTCTGCTGTTTGACAGACTTGTCTTTTAGAAAGCAGTCTTAGGTCTTAATTCCAAGTTGATCTGATATGTACAAGATTAATAGGGGAATTAAGTCTTTGGCTTTTTAAATATTGTTATTGAAACAACTCTTTGTTGATGATTCTGTGCTTAAAGCTTTATTCTGAAGTGGGTCTTTAAAAAAAAAATGAAGTGGGTCTTTGTTCCCTCTTGTTGTTTGGCTACCTAAGTGGAGTAGGGATTACTGATGATGTGCTCTGTGTAATCAGAATTGTCTATAAGCCTAGAACTTGGGAGAATGAGGCAGGAGAATCATGCATCTGAGTCCAGCCTAGACTACATAGCTTGTCTTAAAAAAAAGTAAAAATTATGGGGAAAAACCTCAGGAGATATCAGTTACTTTTCTGTTGCTGTGACAAAACACCAGGACCAAGTCAACTTATAAAACATTTAACTGGGCTCATGGTTTCAGAGGGTTAGGATCCATGATGGCAGGCAACAGGAACAGCTGAGAGTTCACATCTTGATCCATAAATGGGGGCAGAGAAAGGCATACTGGGAATGGAACCTGAAACCTCAAAGCCCACACCCAGTAATGGCCATGACTTCTAGTCCTTACCAAACAGTTCCATCAATTAGGGACCAAGTACTCACCAAAATGGCCTGTGGGGCCATTCTCATTCAGACCACCACATCTCTCTATCCCCATCAGATATTGATACTTTCAGTGTTGACATGGAGATGAGAATTCTTTCCTTCACCTTTGTCTGAGTTCAAAGCTCTTCTCAACACCCACCAGACCCTTTTGCTTTAGTTGGTTTGCTTATTTCATAAACAAACCAAACCTGTTTCCCACTGTGCTGATATAACCGAAGATATATAGGGTGAATTTCCCAGTGTACCCCCAGCTCTCCACAAGAAAGTTTTGTGACCTAGTGGCTTTATTAATTAGCCAAGTATCTGCATGGGACCACACAGCTGTGAATCATAGACACAGGGTGCCAGCCCTACTTTGGTTCTATAGAGCCAGACTCTCACCAGTTAAATGGATTTGATGTTTACATGTATCAGATGATTACGTTTAAGAAAGTATTTCTCCATCGTTTGTACTGTCAATAGTAATGTCTCTCACATAAGAACTGATTCTACCCAGCCTGATGTAATGAAGCCTGAGCCAAATTTGGTTCCATTCAGGAGAATGGCAACCCTCCTGTAATATGACAGTATTTGATTTTTGACTGCTTGATACATGTCTTGCCCAAGACTATCTTGTAAAGCTAAACCTCCAGTTTGCTTCAAGGACAGAGGGGTCATCTGATTGGCACAACTGTGCCTCTAACCAAAGTGGGAAACTTTTGTGTGTGTAGCCCTTGGGATTTAACTGGGGCTCATGCACTAGACAAACGCTCTACCACTGAGCCAGAGCCCTAGCCTGGAAACTTATGGATAAAAAGAGTTCTTTTTACCAGTAGTTAGTTTTAAAGTATTTTTATCCAGCATGATATCTCATATGTAAATACTCTCTCATGCACATTAAAAGGCCGCCTACTGAAAGTACCCTTCAAAATTCTATGTTCCCAAGATAACCACATGCATCTTACAAAAACAAGGTCTTCTAGAAAACTTCCCTTATAGATGAGTAGTAACTGAAGAGCAAAGGTTTTAAACGGTTAAAATCAGCCAGTGATTTAACAGGCACGGTGAAAAAGGCAGCATTTCCCATTCACAACAAATTGAGTGATGGTTTTACTTGGTAGCTATTGCAGTGGTTGGTGCTTACTTTTAAAACAGTAATTTGCTTGAAAATAATATTTATATTCTATCACAAATACCTGGGTATTTGGGTTAGATTAAAAAAAAATGTAAGTATTTAGGGCACGAAAAATTCCACCCTCCTAAAATGAGCTCCTTCTTAGATGATCCACTACTGCACTGTATTGCAGTTTGAGATTTTATTTAAGTGTGTATGAGTGTTTTGCCTGAATGTATGTCTGTGTGTCATGTGCATGCTGTACCATAGAGGCAAGAAGAGGGTGGCTGATTACCTGGAACTGCAGTTTTAGGCAGTTCTGAGCTGCCCTGTGGGTGCCGGAAATTGAACCTTTGAACTACTCAGTGGGTCTTCTGGAGCCATCTCTCCAGCACTATAAAACCTTATAGTTCTGTTAGTTTTTACAGTGTTTTAGGGCTGCCGTAGCTCAGTGGAAGAACAGTTACTTAGCATGGCCATGTTTCAGCATTGATAACCAGTGCTGCAAAATGCCAGTTTAAATACATCAGGTGATCCAGGCACAGTGGCGCCGACATTTAATCCTAGCGCCTGGGAATCAGAGGCAGGTGGATTTCTGTGAGTTTGAGCCTGGTCTACAGAGTGAGTTCCAGGACAGCCAGAGCTACATAGTGAGACCCTGTGTGAAAAACCCATCAGTCAATCAGGTGACGTTTGCTTCCGCGGTCTTAAGGGGCCCTCTCTTCTCTCCCACACAGCAAATGAAGAAACACCCCTGCCGCCAGTGTGACAAGTCTTTCAGCTCCTCCCACAGCCTGTGCCGCCACAACCGAATCAAGCACAAAGGCATCAGGAAAGTTTACGCCTGCTCGTAAGTCTCACAATCTGCTATGGACACAGAGAAGGGAATGTGACCCAAAAAATTTCTTGGGTTTTGCCATTTACTTTCGATTCATGCTCTGCTCTGGTGTCTCACCTGTATCCCACTTCTGTGTGTGTGTTCCCCTCATCACGTGTAAAGCATGAGAGCGGGGTTACACACTCACATGTGCACGTGTGTGCACGCACACACATTTGTATTAGGGTGTGACAGGCTTCCCAGGCGCACGGTAGATGAGACGCTTCTTACTCAGTGACTGGACCATATGACCATGTAGATTTGGGGTTGATCCACTTGGTGGAAGGCCAAGAAGGGGACCCATATATACACTTAGCTCTCGCCCAGACTGTGGCCATCTGGCTGCAGCCTGTCCCCTAAGTTAGCAGCTTTTTTTGGGGGGGGGGATCTGATGTGAGGGACTGAAGGGGCCAATGTAAACTCACCCACCAACAGTCAGTCATAAATTGTCTCTTGTGTGAGATGACCAGGCTGTGGTTTATTGTTAGTGGGAGTCTGTAGCACTCACTCAACCCACATGTGTAAAGTCACTTGATAGGACAAAGCACTGCTCATAAGACCAGGGACTGGAGAGATGACTCGGCAGTTTGGAGCACTTGTTACTGCAGAAGACTTGAGTTTGATTCCTAGCACCTAGGACTGTAGGGATGCGACATGGTAACTTACAACTATCATGATGTCAGTTCCAAGGACCCAGTACTTTCGTCTGACCTCCACAGGCACCAAGTATGCATTTGGTGCATGTACGTACATGCCTGCAAAACACTGACACATAAAAGATAAACTAGCCTAGAGGGATGGGGAGGGCCGAGAGCGCGCAAGCACAGGGCCAGCGTGGAACGCAGTGACTGTGGTCAGAGCCAGGACCAGGGGCCTCGTGGTGAGGACAGATGAGGCATGAGGGTTTGCTGTGCCTTGGGCAGTTAGAGGAAGTCTTCTAGGTAGGAAATCAAAGTGTGGAGTGATGTGAGAGATGACAACATCCCATAAAGTCTGTGTCGATACAGTAAGAGCATCAGGCATACAACGTCTGCGCTGAGAAGATGGAAAAGCCTGACATGGGTCTTCCGTGACAAGCTGCTGCTTTTTCTGATTTTTTTTTCTGTTTTTTTTTTTCCTTTTTCTTCTACTTCTGTTTTACTAATAGCCAAAACCCCACAAGGGACCAGTACGATGCCTCAGTGAGTCAGGGTGTTCATAAGCTTCACAAGCCCGACAATTCGAGTTTAATCCCCAGAGCCCGCCTAAGGGTCAGAGGGAAGAGCTGATTGCACAGGGTTGTCTCTGGCCCTACACACGTACCGTGGTATGCACAAGCATGCGCTCTCAGAGGCGCACTCGCGTGTGCACGCACGTACACACACACAGTGTATACACTCAGAGGAAGAGAGAACAAATCTTTTATGCTTGAGAACATTTCTTGCTGCCACCCCACAGAGGGAGGGTCTCTACTATGAAGTCACCAGCATTTGAGGACTGTCATTAAGAAATCCCCAGATGCCTTCTCAGGTAACAAATGTGGTTCTAAAGATGCAGGGTGCCGACACCTTTCACCATGCAGTGGGTTTTATGTTTGTTTGGGTTTTTAGGAGAGGTACATTTAGAGACAGGGTCTCACTCTTTAGTCCAGGTTAGTCTCAAACTATAATCGTTCTGTCTCGTCTTCCTCCTTTTAGAACAGGCATGGACCAGCCTGTGGTCTCAGTGCTGTCCCTTACGTCTGACATAGCGTCTGACATAGCGTATCCATACTCAGTATGGCCATTAACCTGTCTGAAGCTTGCTTTTGGACTGTTTAAAAGAATAGTAAATAAGAACCTAGAAAATGAAAAACATCTTTGTAGTGTATATAACTTAAGTAATTTACCTCTCATGCATTTTAATCTCATGAATGAATAAACATTTCCAGGTACAAGTTATATTTGTGCTTTGGGGAATTTAGGCTAACATTTCATCGTGACGTGTAGAGGGGACAGGGTGCAGAGGGGGCCATCTGCAGCCTGAGGCATCTCTCATGTAAATTCCAAGGATGCTCTGTGCCACTGTAAAGACAACAGAAAATCCAGTGTTCTCCAGTTTTGTTTTATTTTTTTAAGATGGAGGCCATCTAGAATTACAAATTAAATAATGCTTTAGCCAAACCTAGACAAATATTCTGCCTACACCAAAGTAGGATGTTCCTGTGAAGGCACAAAAGTCAACAGAGGGCTGGAGAGGTGGTGCAGCTGTTAAGAGCTCTGCTCCTCTTTACAGCCACCTATAACTCCAGCTCCAGGCTGTGTGTCCCTGTGTGCATGGGGCACACACACATACACAGAAATTTGCTCTTTTTTTTGTTTTTGTTTTTGTTTTTGTTTTTGTTTTTGTTTTTCCAGGCAGGGTTTCTCTGTGTAGCCCTGGCTGTCCTGGAACTCACTCTGTAGACCAGGCTGGCCTCGAACCCAGAAATCCGCCTGCCTCTGCCTCCCAAGTGCTGGGATTAAAGGCGTGCGCCACCACTGCCCGGCTTAGAATTTGCTCTTTAATCATACATTTTACAAAAGCCTAGGGTAGAACCTTTTCACAGTAGGGAGTGAGAGTCACAGCACTGCTTATTTTATCTGGTGGCTCCAGTGTCAGCTCTGCCTCCCTGAGCCTCTGCATTGAGCAGTCCTCGGCAGCCATAGTTCCTCTCTCTGTCTTGTGCTCACAGGCACTGCCCTGATTCCAGGCGGACCTTCACCAAGCGGCTGATGCTGGAGAAGCACATACAGCTGATGCACGGGATCAAGGACCCTGACGTGAAAGAGCTGAGTGACGACGTTACCAACGAGGAGGAAGTGGAGATAAAGGAGGATGCCAAGGTCAGACATCTCTGCTCTGCTCTTTGCCGTCACCTATGCTGACGAGTGTTTCTGTTCACGCTCATTTTGTGCAGTCATAGCTTCCGTCAGATCTTGTCAAGTACCACAGTAATCCCTGCAGCCCTTCCCGGTGCCCAACTGCTCCTCAAAAAGAACCTCTTGAAGGATCTCTTAATCTAACTCATAAAATTATACATCTGACTTAGGGAAATTGTTAAAAGAAAAGTATTAAGCAGATGGTAATCACTGGCTGCATCAGCAGTGGCCGGTGTTCAGAATGACTCTCTGGAGTGGTGGAAGATCAGACCTCACAACCCGTGCCATTATATTCTTCTCTTTATGGGTGGTGAGCCTTGGTCAGTTGGCGGTGTGCCTAGCAGGAGCCCACTCACACAGCATTGAGCATTCTGCTTGCTGTTAGGGTTACAGGAAGCACCGCACAGCTGGTTTTCCTAGCTTTGGTGCCAGGATCAGTCTAGAAAAGGCTAACACCAGTTTCTCAAGACACATTAGCAGCAGTCATTGAGTGTGTACTTCATCAGGACAGCCAGGTGGGTGTGGCATTAGGAC
Source organism: Uromys caudimaculatus (assembly GCA_028551405.1). Classification (NCBI taxonomy): domain Eukaryota; kingdom Metazoa; phylum Chordata; class Mammalia; order Rodentia; family Muridae; genus Uromys; species Uromys caudimaculatus. Next base: position 49,451,677 of record CM052715.1, read on the forward strand.
AGGTCTTCCCCACAGGAAGTTAGGTGTGTGCAGAGGTAGCTGCAAGTGCAGGCCGTAAGAGTGGTGTCCTAGAACAGGGGATGCAGAAGTGGGGGCATTTGGGACTTAGAAAGCTAGAGAAAAGGAAAAAGGCAGCTCCAGAGGGGACGTGTGACAAGGAGGACTGGGACAGTTGTTGCTAGGGCAGGAGCAGGTGCTGGGACCATGGGGGTCTCTTCCTCATTCCCTCTGGTCATAATAAAGCCATGTGTGCCACGTCCTCTCCCGTGAGGTGCTCCACTCTGTCTCCCTTGGTCTAAGTGTGCTGTATTCCTGTTTCTATCCAACACCCTGTCCTCTAAGCATAAGGGCCTCGAGCCCACCAGGACTTTTGCACTCAGGTTCTGGTGTCTGAAGGAGGCCCACTTATCACCTGTCACGGCCCTCCATGACCCCTCCCTGGGTTTTCCCACATGAACCCTTTCCACACCCTTGCTTTTTCTTCTGAGGTGTGGAAGGCCTGCAGTGCTGCTCCCTGCAGCCCGAGGTCAGGAAGGCACTGCTGTGCATGGTGACTCCTGGAAACACAAAATGCTTCCTCTCTGTGGGGTGATGGTATCGTTTGAACTCACACTGTTAAGACCTCCAATCCTACTGCTTTCTTGTCAGGCATAGAACCCACCATCTTCAGTTGTATCTTTTTTTTTTTTTTTTTTTTCTTTTTCTTTTTTTTGTCTTGGTTCCCCCCAACAAAGGTTCCCAGTCCCAAGCGGAAGTTGGAGGAGCCGGTTTTAGAGTTCAGGCCTCCCAGAGGGGCCATCACTCAGCCACTGAAGAAACTGAAAATCAATGTCTTTAAGGTCCACAAGTGTGCCGTGTGTGGCTTCACCACCGAGAACCTGCTGCAGTTCCATGAACACATCCCTCAGCACAAGTCGGACGGCTCCTCCTACCAGTGCCGGGAGTGCGGCCTGTGCTACACGTCTCATGTCTCCCTGTCCAGGCACCTCTTCATCGTGCACAAGCTGAAGGAGCCTCAGCCGGTGTCCAAGCAGAATGGGGCTGGGGAAGACAGCCAGCAAGAGAATAAGCCCAGCCCCGAGGACGAGGCGGCCGAGGGCTCAGTGTCTGACAGGAAGTGCAAAGTGTGCGCCAAGACTTTTGAAACGGAAGCTGCCTTAAACACACACATGAGGACACACGGCATGGCCTTCATCAAATCCAAAAGAATGAGTTCAGCTGAAAAATAGCCACAGAACTTCAAGAAAATCCCCTATCTACATAGGAATTGAAAACAAGACGTTTTTGTTACCAAAAGTTTGCAGTGTAACAGAGTTAACAGGACTGTCTAGACTGTCTCAATAGACTCTCTGTCCTGCCCTCTCACCTCTGCAGATGTATCCCTTCCCATAAATGTTAAGGCAGTATTTGAGTTTTAAAGAGTTTGTATATATTTAAATAACGTTTTATACTCTTTGTTACATGTTTGTATCAGTATTTGGTGGAAAATGTTTTGAAGTTTTGTGTGTGTGTGTGTGTGTGTGTGTGTGTGTATGTGTGTGTGTGTTAGAATTCTTTTTTTGTACCGTCTCTTTAATTAAAACGAAGTTCTTAGTAACAGGGACAGTTCCCGAATTCAAACCAACCATTTTGTATGTTATGAATTTGAATGAGTTCAATAATTACAGGCTATCATGCCTTTTTTTAGTGTTTTTAATTTTTAGAACTCGCCACATAAATTGTAGGTGATTGTGGGTCTCACAACACTAGCAACTTTTAAGTGTCTTAGCACCACACGCAGCGTGCCTGCTCCTAGCAACCGAGGGCTCCAAGGACAACATCACCCAGTGAGGGTGTGGCCTGAGCCATCCAGACAGCATAGAAAGCTGCCCCACAGGCTCCGCCTCTCTCCACAGGGGGTAAAAGAGGCCGGGAATCCAGAAGGGAATGCGGGCATCCTTAATTCCATCTGGGAGGATGAGGAAGACAGGATCCATACAGGGGAGACAATGGAGCTGGCGATTTTTCTGAGTGAATCCGCAAGGCTGACTTACAGGGCATGAGGAGACAGGCTAGGAAAAGGCCAGCCTGTGGTCAGAGTTGAAAGTTGTAGTTAGACCTGTAGCTCTCTGTCAGGTTTTGTCATGGAACTCACCAACTGTTCCAGAGACACATAGGACAAGAGTGTCAAGTATTTCTCTGGCTCGACAGGAACAGAAAGGCACGGTTGCCGTAGCCCCTGGCTGTCTACACAGTTGGTGTTTCCTGTTCTGGGTGCTACTGCCAAATGTTCGGTACTTAGTGTCAGGATGCACAGCCTCACCACCGATCTAGCAATGCAGCAGCCTGTACTCTGCAACTGGCCATCGACGAGCCAGCAGGCTTCTAGAGTCTCAGCATCCTCTCAAGGCCGCCTGACTGGAGCACTGTCGAGGTGCTCTTGGTCACATCCCTGTATAGTTCTCTGGGAAAGCTCTATATTTTGGTTATTGTTTGTGTTTTCCGTTGCATTTTATATCTTGTATTTATCTCCTGATCCGTTTTGTACTTTTTTTCTGTTTTGTTTTCCTAAACGAAGAAATCCGTTTGTGTATATAGACACTTGCATGCTAGACCGTAGTCAGTGTTCGGTTAAAGGTCTTGTTGCTGTCGGGTGTGCACGCTACACCATCGTGACTGTATTCAACCCATTTCACATGTAAATAAACGAGGAACCTCTGGCCCTTGAGCTTCTTCAGGAGAGTTATTGCTGGGTCTCTGACATAAAATTCAGGGAGTGACTCACTGGGGGACAGGCTGCAGAATACTGCAGACTTCTTCCCGCTCTGAAGAATGGCCTCTCATTCTCATCAGCACGACCAGCTCGCTCACTCCTCTGCCTCTTCCGGTACACTCCAAGGGTGTGAAACGTTCCTCTGCTTGAAGTGTAATTGATGTTCCGTGTTACATCCGCTCCGCTCCCGCTCCCTCTTGTGTTCATGGCACTTTCACACGATCCTGCATCTGAACCTTGCAATAAGCTGCCTGGCGGCCTCGCAGGTCTGTACAGCTTGCAGTTGAGGAGGCTGCATTCAGGTTCAGCTCTTCGCCCAATCCCTCATAGCTGGTAAGTGGCTTTGCATATTAGAACCCAAATATTTGGCTCTCAATCTAGTACTCGATCTTTGTGGTTATGTACATATTGACAAATATTCATTTATTCAACAAATAAAGTTATGTGCAAAAAAATACGATAGTCAAACTTTGTTTCGTTTTAGACATTTTGTTTTCACTTAACATGCTTGTGTGTGTGTGTGTGTGTGTGTGTGTGTGTGTGTGAGGGTAGCACACATTTGAGTGTGGATGCTGCAGAGAGACCAGGGCTGTCAGGTCTGGGAAGGTGGAGTTACAGGTGGCTGCAAACCAGTTACCCAGCATGTCACTGGCAACCAAACACAGGTTCTCTGCAAGAGTACTACAAGCTCTGAAGCACTGAAAGCCATCTCTCCTGGCTGACACTACAGCTTTTATTAGATAACCTGGAAGTATTTCTACTTTTAGATAACCAAGATCTCCTGATAACATAGAATTATGATGGTTAAATACTTAATTCTGAAGGGTTACAAGAACAGCTCTTTAAAATGCCCAGAGGTTCAAAACAGAAACTGGAACCCAGGTCACAAAACTGGCATTCAAGTGCTGTACCCTGCAGGAAAGCCTAGCCAGTCAGTGCCTCCCGAAAGAACTGATGAATCAAAGGACAGGTCTCGAGGAAATTTCCCAGAATACAGCAGCAATTAGGAGTTGGGGTTTGTAGCAGCCAGCGAAGAAGTCAAGAAGGATAAAATGAGAGGGCCCAATGTTGGTTTTGTAGACATTCCAGATAGAGGACCAGAGTCCTGAGAAAGCCAGAAGGGAGCATTCTGGACCGTGAGTCAAGTGATTCACATGTGAGTTAACACAGTGCTGACTGAGAATCCGCCTGCTGGTACTCAGTCCACAGTGCTGACTGAGAATCCGCCTGCTGGTACTCAGTCCACAGTGCTGACCGAGAATCTGCATGCTGGTACTCAGTCCACAGTGCTGACCGAGAATCTGCATGCTGGTACTCAGTCCCGTCCAGCACTCAGTGGTTACCGATGTTAAGTGTGGGTATTTGAGAGAGAAGATAGAGCAAATAAATGTCTGAGATTTTTTTCTTTTTCTTATTTCCAGTGTTCACTGTGAGTTGACTGAGGGAGGTATGGCTCCCTAACACCTCGCCCTATTTTTCCACTAACCCGGGAGCTGAAAGGGGAATATTCAAGTAAATGTACTAGGCCCAGAAGTAACAGTAGGGGAAAGCAATGTGTTCCTAACTCAGTGACCAAAACCAATCATGTGATCCCTGGAGAGTCAGGTAGACCTATCCTATGCCGGCCATAACAGGAATCATTGCCAGAGTTGTGTGCTAGCTCAGTGTAAGGCCTGGCTGCAGTGGTGGCCCCAGCCGGGCAGAGGCTTCTGCTGCGATCCAGTTTTCTGAGTTAGGGAGGAGAGTTTCATGCAATGAAACAGGAAAAGAAGTTGCGTTAGAAAGTTCAAGCTCAGGTTTCAAGCTGGAGATTTAGATTAAACATTAAGAGAAGTGCTTGAGTTTTTGATACACATTTAAGACAGGTCTGTGCCTCTAACTGGGCAACTTTGCGTTACCAGTAATAGTAAGAGCAAAGCTCAAGGGAGAATAGCAGCCCATGATCCTGACAAGAAAAGGGAAAGCATAGGTTCAGTCCACATGGCCACACTCTGAGATTTCCTCCCTCCACAGTGTGAAGTCTGAAGGCGACTGTACACCTCTGTCCTAGTCAGGGTTTCTATTCCTGCGCAAACATGACCAAGAAGCAAGTTGGGGAGGAAAGGGTTTATTCAGCTTACACTTCCACATTGCTGTTCATCACCCAAGGACTGGAACTCAAGCAGGTCAGGAAGCAGGAGCTGATGCAGATGCCATGGAGGGATGTTTCTTACTGACTTGCTTCTCCTGGCTTGCTCAGCCTGCTTTCTTACAGAACCCAAGACTACCAGCCCACATATGGTACCACCCACAAGGGGCCCTCCCCCTTGATCACTAATTGAGAAAATGCCTTACCGCTGGATCTCATGGAGGCATTTTCTCAACTGAAACTCCTTTCTCTGTGATAACTCCAGCTTGTGTCAAGTTGACACAGAACCAGCCAGGACAACCTCCTACCATGGCTTTGGCAGCCACCTTTCACCAGTATCTGTGGGCTTGTGTGTTCCCATCTCCAGGTCTGACCAATGGTGAAATTCCCACTTGACAACTTGGGCAGCTAGTATGAATGTAAAATGTATTAATAGGTGCTATGAGCACTTAAAAAATGCCCACACGGGAGGGGAAATAAAGAAAATGTGCTGAAGAATTCACTATGACTTGTAGGTCTCTTAACCCAGGATGGTGGTCTGACAGTACAGTGTGCCAGGTCCATGGGGTTTCTGGTGCTGTGATGCATACAGAAGCCTACAGAGAAGCCTACAGTCAGCAGCTCAGAAACTCAGATCTTCTGGGAAAACCTTGGTTCCTCTTGAAGCACAGTCCTGCCCTTCTTAAATGGTTCCTTTGACCTTCTCCTTGGTGCCCCTGACTTTGAACCTCACATCAGTACCAAGTCAATTATAAACATACGGGTGTGGTTACGTAACCTGTAGACGCACACAGTACGAATAGGGATTCAAAGCCGCCACAAGAGAAAACCACTAGACCACAAAGGAAGATAGCAAGCGGAAGATACTGAAGTAGAACCCACTCAAGCCAGAAAACAAATGAGCCCCGGTAACCTCAGGTTCTTAACTTACCACTGCTGCTTTGTGTACAAACTGATTATGTTCTCCAATGAAGCAGCAAGCGGAGTGGCTTTTTAATAAAAGCTCAACTGTATGCTACCTGCAGGAGAATCGCCATTACAGGTCCACAATGACTGCAGGTGGTGGCTATGCATGCAGGAGAGGTGAGAGAGGGTTGGGGATGCTTGGTCAAAATAGACCAAGTGGAAAACTAAAGAGACAAAGACGTTCTTTAAGGAAAAAGTCAATTCGTCACAGATGGTACCAATTGTAAATGTAAATGCCCTTATGTATAGTAATAAGATGTTAACAGTTTTGGAGGGAAAGATACTACACTATAAAAAAAATAGCACGGGGCTTCTTTAATGCTCACAGTCAACAAGGTCCATCCCCAGACCAAGCAATTGGGGAAACATTGGACTTTGGACCAAATGGACCTAAAAAAAGACATCGATGGTGCATTCCATCCAGCATCAACAGAATATACATCATTTTCAAATACGCAGGAGACATTCTCCTCGGCAGTTACTATATTAGCTACAGAACAAGTCTGAACAAGTTTGGAAGGACTGAGAACAGCCAGTGTCTTTCCTGGCCACAACTCATGAAGATAGTCATAGAAGTCTTGAAATATCCAGTTAGAAATTAAAAAGGGAACCAGGAAGCTGGATATGTGGTAAGGAAAACAACCGAACCCTGTGGGCTACAGAAGAGCAGCTGTAAGAGGAGAATGTAGAGCAATACACGGCTCTCTCTCTGAGGAACTTCTGGACTAACCAGTTGTAATTTTGTAGCTACCATTACCCCCAAACATTCTAAACACATGTGGCTTGGACATGAAGCTAAGTTTGAAACATGGTTACTGTCAGGTGTCCCTGCGTGTTCTCCAAAGTCCTAATGGGTTCTGGTGACTATGTTAGCATTCACTCGTCACCCTAAACCTCACATCAGTAACCCCAGGATGTCGAAGGCTGGGGCAAGAAGATAGCCATGGTTTTAAAAGCTGATCTGGGCTATAATAATTTCAAAGTCAGCCTATGCTACCCAGAGTGAGACTATCTCAAACAAAACCTTAAACCCCTCGATATATTCTGTGAGGAAACTTGTATAACCAGCTCTCATTGTCTTCTGAGCATCTGCTGACTGGTGTCCTCTCTCTTCTTTGGATAGGCAGATCTGAGGTGTCTGACTTAGAGCTTATGAGTTTCCCAGCAGGAGACAGCATTACAGAAAAGGCTTAACTTTAGTGATTGTTTAAAATTTTAATTTAACTTTACAACCATTACCTCTATATGTATGGGTTTGCACTGTGAACACAGTGCCAGTGAGGACCGGAAGAGGATATAGGATCCCCAGAAATGGAATAGTTGTGAGCCACCTGACATGGGTGCTGAGGAGCAAACTCACGTCTGCAGGAGCAGAATGTGTTCTTAACCACTGAGCCAGCACCCCAGTCCCAGAATGGTTTAACTTTAAGAGAATTCAGAAAGAGATTCTACAAAGCTGTGTGCTGGAACAGGGCTGTTGAGGAACTCAGGGGCTAGCCAAGTGCAGATCTACTCTCAGGCATGAGAAGACAGAAGCAGTTCTGGGCAGACAGCCATGGAACAGGGCCCTTCAGTAGCAAGCATGGCACGAGCAGGTCATATCTGTCCATTGCCAGAATGACAATGCAGAAGAGACATAGGCTGGAAGGCTGTTTGCTCGCCAGCATGTATAGTTAAGTATCAGGCAGAGGATGGAACAAGGTATCAGATTGCCAGCTTTGTCCTGGAATTATGTCTTCCTTGCTTCAAGTGGATTATTTTTTTACTTGAGGAAGTAGAGCAGTACTTCCCAGAAAAACATTCTTGACCAGCTTCCAAATTCAGTTTGTAAGGGTAGCTCTGAGTCAGGACACGACCCTGTTTGTATTCTCGCCCCAGATGTTTAAAGGAACCTTAAAGGAACTGTTACTTAGCTTGCTGTTTCTGCTTCCTAGAGTTTTTCTCACAGTTGTGCTCTGCCGTTGTCACATCTGTCTCTAAACACAAGAATAGCCACCATGATTGCAAGACTATGTTGGAAAATACTGTATTTGAGTACCCCGTGACAGACATTCTCAGTTCCAGAAATCCTAGGCTTAGTTCAAACTATTCTCGCATCTTCATGTCATGTCAGGCTTAAATGAGACCAGTTAATTTTGAGAGTATAGTGTGTGGCTGAGAACAGGGCAGGCACAGGCCTGCTGGTTGGATGGGACAGTGTGAGACTGACAAGAACCAGTGAAGCAGAGCTGCACTAGGGAGCCTGCAGTCGTATGGATCTTGGCAGGAGGCAGATGTGGACCTCCTGGTCCTCATTCTCCTGCTCTGACTCTCCTATAGAAGCAGGAGCGTTTAAAATGTATTCACGCTGGTGCCCGTGGCTGTGGTGGCTACCCTTGTTTGGTCAGAAAGAGGCTGGCTGCCTTTAAGGGATCCATAAGCTGAGATTGAAGAGATGGCTCTGTGGTTAAGAGTGTTGGGGACTTGAGTTTGGCTCCAGCATCATATGTTGGGTGGCTTCTCCACACCAGCTCCAAGGGGGAACCTGACACCCTCTCCTGCCCCCCCATGGGCACCTGCACTCTCATGCACATAGTCACACACAGACACACACACAGACACAAACACACACACACACACACACAGACACACACACACACACACACACACACACATTTAAAGTAAAAATAAATTCTTAAAGGGATCTTCAGAGCCAACTTGGATGCCCACATTGCGGGACATTGACGTTTAAACTCTGCTGTCCCCTGAATAAGACGTCCACCAACCAACATACAGACGCTGGGCTATTTTAGAAGAGACTCATCAGGGTAACCGGAAATGAAGTTGATCCCTATCTCCGTCCCCCACATCCTGTCACCGGAAGAGCCCCATCCCCCACCCCTCCCCCCCATCTTTGCATACACCCCTCACGTTCCCATGCCAGGCTCTGCCCTTACTGATCCCTCCTCTGTAAGGTTCTTCCCCAGTAATTTTCAGGTCAGCTTTCCACATCTTCCTACATAGCTCTGCCACAAGAGCCTTTTCCATTACCCTTGCTAAACTGCAGCCAGAGGCATGGTTGTATCGCATGCTTGAAGTCCTAGCCCTTGAGACAGGAGGATCATGATCATGGATACAAGGCTAATCTGGGTCATCTAGCAAGAACTTGTTTTGAAGAATGAATTTGTAACTGAATGAATGAATGAATAATGAATGAATGAATGAAACATGCTGGCCAGCTGCACACACCTGGTACACCAACCTCTCCCTCTGTGCTGGGTTACTATCTCCCCCCACCCCCTATCACTCCTTCCTGATGCTAGTTGTCTATTTGCAAATTGTCTGTCACACTCTGCGTGAGCTTTCTCATTCCAGGCCTCTGCTTTCTCCCAAATACAAAGACCCATTTCTTCTCATGTCCCCATCCCAGAGTGGTAGAGACCAGCTACACTTTCCTCATCACACTGACATGTACTTTAGTCAGCAAAAGCAGATCCTTGTCCCCCCCCCCCCCCCAAAGGATGAGGCATCCTGGCTTTTCGTTTGCATAGCCTGCTCTAGAAGGAAGTGACCTTGGCATTCAGAGCATTAGTCAGCTGACGCTTGCCGAGACAGGAAATGATGAGGGCCTGTTGGCAGAAAAGGAAGGCAATATTTGTTTTCCTGTCCTATTTCTGTGCCCAGCCCCGTGTCTTGCATAAATCCGGGGCCTAAAATATCCTTGTGAAATGACTGAGTTCCCTTAAACTTTGACTAGTCATAATTTTATTTTTTTTAGAGTTGGGACAAACATCCAAAGGATCTTAAACTTTTAGTTATTCAAAGGTAAGGTTTTTGTTTGTTTGTCGGGACTTGTCTCATGTAGCTAGGCTGGCCTTGAACATCTGATCCACCTACCTCTATCTCTTCAGGACTGGGATTCCAGACGTATGCCATCCTGCCTGGCCTATGTAGTGCTGGGAATTCAGCCTAGGGCCTCTTGTATGCTAGGCAAGCAGTCTCCTAACTGAGCTATATAGAGCCTCAACCCCTGTCATTCTGATTTTTGAGTGTATACCAGCAACCATTTTATGAATAAATTCAGGGTTCAAAGACATTTCTGTTTAATCATTCATAAATATTCAAATTAGCTAAGCCTCTTTTTTTTTTTTTTTTTTCCTTCCATCTTCCTCTTCACCGGGAGAGGAAGTGATGCTGACTCTTCACTGTGTTCTAAGAAAACAGAACGTGTGGGTCACAAGGTAAACAGTCTCACTCCAGAGAGGCTGTCTTTAAATAGAAACTGCTGCGTCTTCGCTTGAAGAGCCACAGGTCCACACACCTCGTTTATACTGCGGAAATACATCCTGTGGGTACCCATGACTCAGTTGCACATTCTGCTAATGCTTAGAGCATCTTCTAATAGCCTAGGCTTCGGGCCTTGCCTTGAAAGAATACACACGTGTATACACATACATACACGCACACAGTCTCTCCCGTGTCCCTTTGATTCCTTTGTTCTCTCAGGACACCCTATCTGGAACTATTTCTTCTCCTTCTCCTTCTCCTTCTCCTTCTCCTTCTCCTCCTTCTCCTTCTCCTTCTCCTTCTCCTTCTTCTTCTAATTTAAGTATAGTGTTTATGCCTGGGCATGATGATGTACGTTTTAAATGCCAGACTCAGGAGGCGGATGCAGGTGGATCTGTGAGTTCAAGGCCAGCCTGGTATATAGTGAGTCCTGTCTGAAAAATAAAATTAAAAAGGTATGTGTGTGGATGGGTGGGTGGGTGTGGTGTATATTCACAGTGTGCATGCATATAGAAGTCAACAGGCAACTTTGATGGAGTCTGCTCTCTCCTTTCACCTTTATGTGGGATCCAGGGATCAGGACTCAGGTCGTCAGGCTTCTATGGTAGGCATGTCACCCTCTGAACCTCTCATGGTCAGTTTCTATTTAATCTTTAAGTCACTGTTGGCTCCTCTAGGAAACCCTCCTGGACTTCCCCCCAGGTAAGAATAGGGCAGGAGAACTGCCATTTTCTGTACCACCCACTGGCTTTGCACATCCATTGGTCCACATGACAATAAGGTTTATTCTCCAGCTCTGTCAGACACCGGTACAATATTTAAAATTCTTTTTTGGCATGGGTCTGGGGGTTGCACCTAGGGTGTCATGCCTGTCGGGCAAGCACTCTACTGGTAGGCCCTCTTTTTACTTGTTATACTGAGGCAGGGTCTTACCAAGTTGCCCTGACTGCCTTTGAACTTACTGTGTAGCCTACACAGCTCTCGGGTGGCTGTCCACCTTCCTCATCCTCCCAAGTAGCTGCGATCATAGGCTTGTGGTCCAGACCATCAGAGGCTGGCTTAGTTTTGCCATCTGTAAACATCATGTAAACATCCCACGGGTGTGGGTGTTTATAGAACTAAGTTAGAGCTCTGGACACACAAACATTTAACCTCTTCTGGCGCACGCATTATAGGACAGTTAGTTGTCGGTGCCAACTGGTTTTATTTGCTGATCACTTCCCTAATGTTTGTTGTTTGTAAGTGTGTAGAGGGCTGGGTCCGTGGCAGACTGCTTGCCTTCCATGGAAGAATAATGTCCTAGGTTCAATACCAAGTACGTATCCCTACACAAGGCCCGAAGCTTAGAAGATGCTCTAAGCATTAGCAGAATGTGCAACTAAGTCATGGCTACCCACAGGATGTATTTCCGCAGCATAAACGAGGTGTGTGGACCTGTGGCTCTTCAAGCGAAGACGCAGCAGTTTCTATTTAAAGACAGCCTCTCTGGAGTGAGACTGTTTACCTTGTGACCCACACGTTCTGTTTTCTTAGAACACAGTGAAGAGTCAGCATCACTTCCTCTCCCGGATGTGTGTTCTGAACCTTCGCATGTGGGTGTGTGTGCATCTGCCTGGAGCAAGAACTCACTCCCAAGCCGACACTGCTTTCAGGGTCCAGTAAATCCGTGAAGAGTTTGTATAACCTTTGCTGATGGCCCTGCTTTCTTTATCATTCCTGGGTAAAATCCAAATATTGCTGCTTCACGTCATCAATGTGTTTTTGTTTTTAAACCCAGAGGGACATACGAGACCTTCTATCCAGAGAGAACCCGAGTCTGATTCTTAGGAGCTGGACGTGTTAATCTGCATAACTAAAGGGAGCCAGGTGGCCAATGGCGCCATTTCCACTGCCCTGACAATAACAAATTGTATATAGACTGGTTTCCCTGGCTTATCTGTCCGCTTTGCAGGTGGCTGAGGAGATGTGGTTTGTCTCTTTGCTTGTTAAGGAGTGAGAGGCGTCACATTTACCCCCAACACATTATAGACAATGGGCTTCATAAATATTAGGCTCTTTGTCTATGAAGGGAAGGCTGATCCTGACAGGTTGAGAAATGAGGGCCTTCACTTTGCTAGCTTGTCTGCACGCTCTGTTCCCTTTTGTTTCTCCTGCGAGAAACATTTCACTCAAGTGCATGCGAGATACTGATGAGTTCCTTTCTGATCTGAATTCACTGAAGCCCAAAGAATACGCTCTGAGAAGTAAGTAGGTTTCCCCGTCCCGCTGGGTAGCCGAGCACAGAACAGTCTGCAATATTTGCTAGAAGCATGCTAGACTAACCCGTGAGAATTCGCAAGGACACCAAGCAGGAAACAGATGACAAAGCCGTGATGGGGGAGGGTCATCACAGCAGAAGGCTGCAAAGCCAGTCCAGAAGTGCCATTGTAATGAAAGCATTGTTCCTGCATAGTGCTCTTTACTAATGAAATCAATAGCGTTTTGCTTTGTGAGACATGTCTGGGTTTATTCCTTTCTGCTTTTGGTAGTATGTTGCTTTCTTATTTAGGGTACTCAGCTCATCTATTCTTAAGCTAATAGTAGACTTTAAGGTATGCATTGAAAAAATGCACGGGCTCAGGCGAGCAATGAGATCTCTTTGTGTGTGTGCTTTGTCTGGACTTGAGATAGTTGCAATGTGACTTTTGTGTGTTTCTCAAATTTATATGCGTACCTTTCTGCCGGAGCACAGGCTGAAATCAAATTAGTTTTCAACAGGGTACCTCTCTTGGAATGGGAGTCACTGTTGTTGCGGCTGGAAATAACGAATAAGAAAAAGATGAAAACTCTTTTAAAAGCCAGATAGGCTAACAGAGTCATTTCCATTTAGAATGCATGGCCGCTTGTGTATTTAAAAACATAGAGAATAAAAATAGAACACTCGGATAATTCAAAATACTATAACATTTGAAGCAAATCCTGTTCTACACTGGGTCAGATATCCCAGGATTTGATGAAATGGTGGCAAAATATAAACTCAGGTAATTCAATAGATTATTTGTTTAAGTCCTGTTTTGGAACTGATTGTGTTTCATAACAATACTTGGTAATAATGAGAGGGATGTTGCAACCGAGTCAGGCACGTAGCCAAGAGGCTCCAGGAGGTCTGACAGCAGGCACAGCTTTCTGGTATAGAGACAGCAGCACACAGTCCTCAGTAGTCCCAGACGCACGAACATGTCAGCCCTGGAAGTTTCTCTACCCATGTTCTGTCTGCAAGCACTTAGAAATTTAAAATCTTTGTTTTCTTTTCATTCAAGAAGAAAGTTCTCAGGCTAAGGAGACAGCTCAGTTATAAGGTGCTTTACCTTGCAGGCAGGTAGACATAAGACCGTCCTGTTGGTGAGGATTCATGGGCGTAGCTTCTGACATTACCAGGAGCTGTAATCTCATCGCTAACTCCCTGATCTCTGGCTTTTACAATCTCCCTGCACCACTTCCACAGCCATCCCTGAGCCTTAGCTTTGGGCATCATACTGTAGATGCATCTGTTGCGCCCAGGTTCCACAACTCTGCATTTTGATGGATTGTCTTTTGCTTTTTATACACGTCTCCTAGGACAAAGAGAAGTTCCTTGATGAAGGATGAGGAAGATACTTATCTGCAGCTATAAACACAAGTATTTACTGTGTATTAGGTTGGTTTAGTAAAGTGGTGATTGAGGTTTTCTTCCAAAATCCACACCTTCACTAGCATTAAGTAGTTGGCTAGGTTTTCAGGTATGACTTTTTTTTTGAGCAGGTCTTAAATCCAATTAGAGAGCTGTTGGTTACTGCCAAGGTATACATCTCACTGCTTCCCCTAAGGGCTATCCTGCCATGATGGTTGTATGGTGTGGTTCTTGGGCATCATAGCTGGCTAGGAGTGATGGTTGCCTTCCTCCTTTGGAAGCTGGTAGGGCATCTTCTGGTACCATGCAGGATAGTACCTGGGAGAAGGCGCTCAAATCACCAGATCTTTACCTTTGGTCACTGCCTAAAATAAGCAACCACAAAAGAAACCAGAAAGAGGGCTGGAGAGATGGCTCAGTGATTCAGATGATTCAGCTCATTGTCTACTCTTCCAGAGGTCCTGAGTTCAAGTCCCAGCAACGATATCATGGCTCACAACCATCTATAATGGAATCCGAAGGCCTCTTCTGGCACGTAGGTGTACATGCAGATAGAGCACTCATACAAAATAAATAAATAAATAATTGTTTAAAAAAGGAAAGAAAGAAACAAGAAAAGACCACGACAAAACGCTGCCACAGAAAAGGATAAGAGGTACATCTGTCAATACAGAATCAGCCAGAGCAAAGGCACCAAGAGGGGACAGACCACTAAAGTATCTAAATTTAGACCAATTAAGCAAATTAAAGCTGTCTGCTGCTAAATGTGTGCAGTTCAAGGGTTAAGAAAGGTATGCAGGGCTGGAGAGAAGGCTCAACACCAAAATCTAAGAAAGGTATGCAAATGGAAGTGTCCACATGTAGCCCTCCGTGGCGGCAAGGCAGTGGTGGAGAGGGCGGATACAAACTGCTCGTGGTTATTTGTTTCAAGCAGAGTGACGGGGACAGAGGTGTTTCAGTTATTCTTTCTGTCTTTTATTGCATAATTCCGTTTTAAAACACCTTCTCCAATCCAGTGCCCAGAAGTGGGAATGGGCATGGGTTGTGTGCCACTGGATAAAATGCCAGGACCTGAGAGGGTAGAGTGTGGCAAGAAGGCTCTTTAAAATTTATGTGTTTTTGAAAACGAAAAGTGGTGATTTAGAGAGACTTTGAGTGAAAGGATAAATTAAAGGGCATATTCGTATTCTTTTTCTCTTTAGCAGCCTCACAAGGCTAGGGAATTGCTCTACCGTTGGGCCACACACCCAGCCCACTCTTACCTATGCGTGGGAAGCTATTTTGCTTGGGCTGTGTTAGTATGTTGGTAATCGCTGCTGTGCTACCACACCTGCCTTCTGCCTCCATGGTCGGGTACATCACACTGGGAGGCAGAGTCAGCATGCTGTCACAGGTCAGGACTTGTTCATTGTTTCATTGACTGGACTGAAGAGATTGATGGAGCCATTGTTAAGAATACAAATTAAACTTAAGGTGCTGGCTACAGCCAACACATTTTCAACACCAAAACAAACAAACAAACAAGAATGAGAAATACTCTAGTGGTCAATCTGTTATTAGATTCAGCACATAAGTTGCTCAAGTCACAAACAGACGTGTGGCAGTTTTGACGTATATCTTGTTTCAACTTCGTATTACTTATTAAGGCAAATGAAGTAGCCAGTGATATTTTACTGGGATTATGCCTGTATGAAGCCATCTGATGTGGCTATAATAGATTCATACGCCAATATTCCTACTGCGATTATACCTGTTGGTGAGCAGAAACCGTACAGTGCGGCTATAAGAGAGACAAGAGATTTGATGAAGGCTGTCTGTGAGAACCAGTGGACTATATTCTGAATTTGTACTAAGGAGTGTTATAGATTTCATTTCCATTTGTAATCTGTGGTTGCTATAGAATGAATTATGTTTCTCCAAATTCATATATTGAATTCCTACCGCAAGCATTTGGAAGTGTGTGGGGGTCTCTAAAGAGACAATTAAGCTAAAACAATGCCTAGTTCAATGCCAGGTTAGGACACAGGCATACTGGGAAGGAAGACTGTGAATCTCTGTGGTGTATATCTGGGACCATCTGAACCAAGAACAGCCTCAGAAGAACCTAGCTCTGCTCACATTGCCATTCTTGATGTAACAATCTGCAGAGCTATGAGGACAAGTATGCCTGCTGGTGAAAGTGCTGTGTGGCACTTGTTGGTGAGGGTACCATGTGGCATTTTTTTAATGGCAGCCCTGGCAAACTAATTATGTACCAAGTGTCCTTTATATCGGTATACATAATAATATTCCTGCTCAGGAGGTGTAGGTTGAATTGTGTCTTCTCAAAAATATGTTTACAGTCCAGGGAGATAGCTTAGTAAAGCAGTTTCCTTGCAAGAACCTTGTTTAATAGACTGTGCTTATAACTTCAGGGCTGGGAAGGTCAAGACAGAGAGAGAGAGAGAGAGAGAGAGAGAGAGAGAGAGAGGGAGAGAGGACGCTGGGGCTCACTGTCTAGCAAGTTCAGTCTATTTGTTGAGTTCCAGGTTAATGAGAGATCCTGTCTTAAACAAGGTGGACAGTGCCGAGGAATGATACCAGAGGTTGCATGTCCCCCGCCCCCATGCAGATGCATTCACACACATGTGCACCCGAACACACATAAACATGCATGCATGCACAAAAATACCCTTGCTTGCACCTTGATCTTTAGTTCTTATGTGTGTGACAATATGCATAACTTAGCATCTATGTTGCTATAAACAGTCAAATAATGGAACAGTTAAAACAGTAATACTAGGTTAGAGTGGACCCCAATAACATGATCATTGTCCTTAAAAGAGGAAATCTGGATGCAGACATGCACAGGGAAGAGCACTGCATAATGAATGGTGGGGGTGCTGGCAACCAGCTAGCAGAGGCCTGGCAAACAGACTCCCCAGAGCCTCTGGCAAGAACTGAGCCTGCTCCCGCTTCAGACTTCTGGTCTCCAGGATCAGAGAATGGATTTCTAAGCTTCAAGCTCCTCTGGGTGTGAAGATCATCGCGACAGATAGGGAACATGAAGACAGAAGCTAATGCAGACTGCTTTGACCTCCCAGACACACTCTGCAGAATTAAATCCTGCAGGTTGGTCACCTGGAGTGGAAAAACAGAAGCCCATATATCTCTGGTGAGGGACACAGGGTCTAAGCTGTAGCTGTATGCTTTCAATCATTTCTCAAAGCTCACACCGGCCCCTTTCTAATGCTGTCCACTGCCGAGGCCACACCCAGGACTGCCGGCTTGGCCTCCATTTCACTTGTGTAGATAGAGTGGGGGCTGGGCAGTTGATAGCCAGGTGTTCCCAAGCAAGACTACAGTGCTTTTTATGTCTGACATCTGATCCATCATAGCATCCTCACAGCTGACCACACACCCTCACACATCCCAAACACACTTCTCCTCTAAAAAATGTCTTAACCCTGCACATTCCTGGTCCCTGCCTCAAGTCTCTTAGCTCATGC
The DNA here is from genome assembly GCA_028551405.1 of Uromys caudimaculatus. NCBI lineage: Eukaryota > Metazoa > Chordata > Mammalia > Rodentia > Muridae > Uromys > Uromys caudimaculatus. The sequence goes on from CM052715.1 coordinate 49,468,926, forward strand.
TTTGACAGGACATTTTGATTTCCCATTTTGATTGCACAGTCTGTTTGGCTCCATCATTTATTTCCTGTAGTCATTGTTTTATCTTGTCTGTGTGCCTCAACTCTTTGCTAGACACCAAGGCCCTGTTAAGAGGAGGCAGTTCAGAGTGGACACTCCACCAGGCAGCACCAGCTTGAGCTAGAATGTAGGTATCTTTTGAGAGGAAGCCTGTTGTAGTCTACCATCATCATGGACATTTTTGTTGTTGTTGTTGTTGTTGTTGTTGTTGTTGGTGGTGGTGGTGGTGGTGGTGTGTGTGTGTGTGTGTGTGTGTGTGTGTGCTCGAGCGTGTGTGCTTGAGATTGAAGCTAAGGCCTTTTGTGTGCTAGACAAGGGCGTTACCAACCAAGATATGACCCATCCAATATATCCGATTGTTCAGTGTCTGGATGCTGCCCATTTTCCCAGCTGTTTTACCCAACAGTTTGTCTGGAAGGTTTCTTTTTGCTCAGGACCAACACCTCCACAGAAACCAAAAAAACAAAAAACAAAAAACAAAAAAAACCCTCCTATTAGAGAGAAAGCAATAAAGTGGATCCCATAGAAAGTTGCAGGTTCTGTGACTATCAAACATTGACTCAGGACTGAGGCAGGAGGATCTTGAGTTTCTTAGGCAATTTAGTGAGACCTTGTTAAAATAGCTTGATATTAGAGTGCTTCTCTAACTTGTACCAGGCGCTGGGCTTGATCCCAGAGTTCTGAGAAAACAAGCTCAGAAACTACATTTTAATATGCACACATCATTGCTACCACAGGAGAAGGAAACCTCTGCCAGTCAGCACAGCTTTAGAAGAAACATGTTGCTTAATCATCTGGACATGAAAACTCAGAACAAGTGTGGAGACTCGCAGTATTGGGTGCTTAGTCCCAATCCCATCCCCCCCTCCCTCGGATGCAGCATGGCTATCTGGACTGTGCCTATGCGCTACTGTCCTTGGGTTCTTGATGGAAACTCATTAGGGCGGTGGTGAGAAAAGGGCAGTTTGATCCAGTTGAGCCCGGGATCAGAAGGGAAATCCATGTAATATGAAAACCAGAGCGGCTTAGGGGAAGAGCACCGAAGTGATCAGGAGAGGAACGAGGGAGTTAGTGGCACTGGAGAACTGGGGGCTCCTGGATCCGGCCTCGAAGGCTTCGCCCCAAGGAGAGGAATAGAGGGAGTCAGCTGAACTGGGGAAATGGGGGCTCCTAGATCCGGCCTCGAAGGCTCCTCCCCAAGGAGAGGAACAGAGGGCGTTAGCTGCACTGGAGAACTGGGGGCTCCTAGATCCGGCCTCGAAGGCTCCTCCCCAAGGAGAGGAACAGAGGGCGTTAGCTGCACTGGAGAACTGGGGGCTCCTAGATCCGGCCTCGAAGGCTCCGCCCCAAGGGCAGTGTTGCCCATCCTGGTGCTTTCCCTGATGCCCTTACACTTCAGGGTGCAGAGCTTGGGAGATCCTGTGACAGGGAACGTAATCTGAAAATCACGCTAGTCTATTAGTAACAGACATGTAGTATTTCATGATGCAGGGAAAAACCTCAAAATAACTTTTCGGAGCTAGATGTGGGCACTTGGACCAACCTTATCAAAGTTTATTTCAATCCACGTCCACAAAGTTCCTTTCCTGGGATGTGCACCGACTAAGGCAGGGCACAACCTTACTTTCATGGCAGACAGACAGGACATAGTGACACACCATTCAGTGTGACTCCCTGAGCACGAGTCTGCATTGTTTCCTGAGAGAGATGGTTCTCCAGCCCAGACTTGCAGCATGACTCAACTGTTGCCAGTAGATTGGGAGGAGGGACAGCCCAGCCTGGAAGGCCAACAAGTTTTAGCCTGGTGAACCTTTAGAATGGAGCAGAGGCAATGCTCTGGCTTCGGCTGCCTGTGGGGTGAGACCAGAAGGTAAGTCAGGGCCTGCAGGGCCCGTTGAAGCCCTGCTTAGGAGTCCAGCAGAGATTGTAGTGGCCAGAGAGTCAAACTAGGCTGAGAACTAGTATTACCTGGCAAATAGTCTTGTCCAAGCCTCCCCCTGGACCACAGCTGACCTCTTCATGCCCACCCCCTTCCCACAAATAAATGAATAAAGTGTAACTAAAACCACCACCACCACCCTCATCTTCAGCATTATCTGGAGCTGGTAAAAGGAAGGGGGAGCACTGAGCCTGTATCTCAGGAATGCTTGCCTAAACTGCAAGAAGGCCTGGGGTTTCATCCCTAGCACTGAATAAGCGGGGAGTGTGTATATACACCTGTGATCCCAGCACTTGAGAGGTAGAGGCAGGAGAATTCGAATTTAAGTCATTCTCGGCTACATAGCCAGTTGGAGGTCAGCCTGGAAATCTATTGAAACCTTGTTTTGTTTAAAGGCAAGAAAGTGAGGAAGGAAATAAAAAAGAAAGGAAGGAAGGAAGGAAGGAAGGAAGGAAGGAAGGAAGGGAGAGAGGGAGCGAGGGAGGGAGGAAGGAAGTCAAGCCGTATCTAAGAAACTGCTGTCAGTGTGGTGAGAAGCCTGTGGATACTGTAGGCTGTGCCCGGAGACCTCCCCCCTCCCCCGTATGCATGTGAGTGTGTGTATTTGTATATGTGTGTATGCAGTGTGTGTTTGTGTGTATGCAGTGTGTGTATGTGTGTGGTGTATGCATACATTCACTTGTCCACCCAGGAGAACAATTATCCTTCATCCTCAAAATGAAGTCAAAATCAACTTGCAAAATGGAGTCTCTCAGGGAAAGGCACTGCCTAAAAGAACACTGTTTTACTCTCCATATAGAGTAACTTAGAATGGGGCATAGATTGATCTCAAGAGACAGATACATCATGGCCACATTGGGAAGAGGAACCAAGAGGTCCAGTGGCCTGCTCTCCCCTCCTCCCACAAGTCCTGATATGAAGTTTAGGTTTAAGTAGAAGGTAAAAAGGTGCACACGGCTAAGGGTCTTGGTCAAAATGGCCCTGCTCCTCACCATTGTCTCTGCTGTAGTCTCTCCTGCAAGGCGGTCTAACAAGTTCTCATCGCTGTTTAATCTCTTCCCAGGAGCAAGCTCCCCTTCTGGTTCCAGCCTTTTCCGTCTTCCAGAATGAGATTCCTGGGAAAGGTCTAATTTCTTGGGGTTCATTGTCTCAGTAGTCTGACAGCTGAAGGGGGCACAAGTGTCTCTTTTAATATTTTAGAGATAGGATCACATGTTGGAATATATATATATATATATATGCTTATGGGTGTTTTGCCTGCATGTCTGTGTGCCACATACATGCAGTTGCAAGAGGAGGCCAGAAGAGGACTCCAAATATTCTAGAACTGGACTTACAGACAGTTGCAAGCTGCCATGTGGGTTTAGGGAATCAAACCTAGGTCCTCTGGAAGAGCAGCCAGTGCTCTTAACCACTGAGCCGTCTTTCCAGCTCCACAAATGTTTCTTTGCTGTATTTCTATTCTTTCAAGGATAGTTAGAATCTTTTTGTCCTCACAGTCCTTAAAATCCTGAGGGAACAGGTCCACTTGGGGCCCGGGTTTCACGCGTCTCTCACTGTACTCCACAGACAAAGGGGTGAGGCATGCACAGGACACAGCAGAATGAAAGCTCAGTAAATCCGTGTGCTACGTGAACTGAACCACGGGAGCCAATGGGCTGGCAAGGAATCCAAATAAACAGATAAGCAAGATCAAAGTGAGGGACTGGAGAGATGGCTCAGTAGTTAAGAGCACTGACTGTTCTTCCAGAGGTCCTGAGTTCAATTCCCAGCAACCACATGGTGGCTCACAACCATCTGTAATGCGATCCAATGCCCTCCAATACCCTCTTCTGGTGCGTCTGAAGACAGCAACAGTGTACTAATCTATATAAAAATAAATAAATCTATATTAAAAAGATATTAAAGACGGTTAAAAACACTGTAGTTAATATCAAAACACAACACATAGAATAAATATTAAGATGGATAGAGATGAAGAAAATTTGGCGGGCTAGCTCAATTCCTAGCCCTTTCAAAATAGGTCAGGAAAGGACGAACGGCTGGAAAGTAAAGAAAGGAAGAAGAGAGAGACATTGGGATCACAATGCAAATAATAGCCACGCTTTCTCCAGGAAGAAAGAGGGAAGAGGCTCAGGAGTTACCAAACCACACAGGTAAAAGAAATCTATGTAGTGTGTCCGTCCGGACAGAGCTGAAATTAAGAACATCAAGAACAGTAAGGCGGGGCTAGAGATGGCTCAGTGGTTAAGAACGCTTGCAGCTCTTTCAAAGAACCAGAATTCCGTCCCCAGCACCTTTGCCAGGCAGCTCACAACTGCCTGTAACTCCAGCTTCAGGGGATCCAAAGCCTTCCTCTGGCTGCTACAGAATACCACACATAGGTACAAGCCCCCGTGCTAAGCTCTTTAAATGTGCTTTGGGGATTCAAACCCACGTCCTCATAATTCATTTGTAAGTAGCATTGCCTAGGGAAACTAATTCTTCAAACTTCTGCTTTGGAATTCAGTGTATGACTCGGCGGGAAAGCTTGGCAGCAACATTCTTAACGGTAACGTGGACAGGCTGGGCTCCTACAGCGAGTGCCTTTCCACCTGGAGCCCCAAGGGGAGTTTCCGGGGGCAGTACTGCAAGCTTCATGTTCTGCAGGTGAGTGGAGGGAATGTTTGTGTTTGTGCTCAAAGGACAAGATACAGATCACAGTACTCCATCAATTGCATTCCCTAACTGAAACCACAAAAAGAAACTATTAAGAGGTCTCACGGAAGCGACAACTAGATTTTAGTTTATTCTTCTGCTTCTTTCTGAGACAAGATCTCACTATCTAGGAAACGACAACTTGGAGCTTGCAATGAAGCCCTTACTTAGGACTGTGAACTCTTGATTTTCTATGCCAGTGGTTCTCCACCTTCCTAGTGCTGCGACCCTTCAATCCAGTTCCTCATGCTGTGGTGACCCCAAAGCATAAAATTATATTCCTTGCTACTTCCACTCTACTTTTGCTGCTGTTATGAATCGTAATGTAAATATCTGATATGCAGGACATCTGATATCTGACCCCTGTGAAAGAGCTGTTCAATCTTCTCAAAGAGGTCATGACCCCACGGGTCATGAAGGGAGAGCTCTCGACTCTCCCTTCCAGTTCTTGGGATTTTAGGCACTCCATCATGCCCAGCTAAAACTTGATTTTTAAATAGTTGGTGGAAACTTGCCCAGCCTCTCTGGAATGAATGACACCCTAAGAGGCACTTGTCACAGACCATGTAAGCTGTTCAGGTAATCCTCCCTCCACACTGTACGGAAAGACCTCCTGTCAGACCTTGAAGTGGGAGATCCGAGGTCAACGGTGTAGCAGTTTGAACAACAATCTTCCATACACGTTCTTGGGGCTCTTTGCCCATCTCTGTCCACTCTGGTGGGGTCCAGGGAGGACTGACTCTGCTGTATTTGGGTCTTCAGAGCTCTCACCATCCCCCGCCAGTAAGTTCCAACTTCGAATCCTTTCTACCAAAAACTTAGTCATTGCTTAGAGGAGCATGGATCAAACCAAGACAGTCGGAACCCAGGTGCTGAGCACTAGTCCCTGACGGCATTTCTGCAGCAGTACCTGGAATCTGGGATCTAGTTATCCATAGCTCTGGCCACAAAAATGGAGCTCTGTATATGAATTCGAGGCTATCCGAGCAGACGAACAAGTTTATGGATACAGCTGACTATCATTTTAGGGCTCATTCTATCTTATTAAAAGAATATAATATTTTTATTGTTTTTTGAGAATCTCATACATTCATATACTCATACAGTATATTTTGATCTTCATCACCCCCACTACCTCCCTAACAATTCTCAGATCCACCTCCCATCCCCACTCTCATCCAACTTGGTGTCCTTAATTAAAAAAAAAAAAAAATTAATAGCCCACTATTGCAGTTGACTTGATTTAATCCTTTACGGTTCAGATAGAAGCCTAGACATCATGCAGCCTCTCATTAAATACAAAATAGGTTTTATGTGTGTCACACACGGCTGGGATAAAATCACATTGCTGACTAGTTAGAAACCATGGTCTGAAGTGACAGGAAACAGGACCTCTCTGTTTCAGTGCTCTAAGACCCTTACGGTGGTGAGCCATGCAGGCAGGGATGCTGTCTCCAACCCTCATTTGTCCTGGTGATGGTCAGGATGACTGTGTAGGTCATTTTCAGATGAATGGTTTTGATATCAGAGCAAAAGTTCAGTGCTATGAAATCATGTTCATTGTGTGATAGGAAGAACTAGCTCAGAAATTTGTATTTATGATTTGGCTTATCTTTATTAAGAAGGGCATTCTAGTTAGTGACTTGATTTAAAAAAAAAATCTTTTATTTTATAAAAGTGTCCCGTGACTCAGAAATTGCATGTTGATAACTCTCTGGGGAGCCAGTTTTTATGACCTTTCACCCGAAGGAGGAAGGAATACACTGTGGTGAATTATCCAGAACTTCTTAAATTGTGATGTTGAACCTGGGTGCACGTGCAACCTAACATAGGTGAATCTGACACTCCGCATTTGCCCGGAAGGTCCTGTACTGGCAGGACTATGTCTTGAGAAGTCAGAAACCTTTTTGTCTTTCAGCACATTTTCTTCTATCTCTCTCCCCAACTGCCTGCTATATGCTAGGGTAGTGACAGGCTTCCTTAGAAATAATCATGCCTGTGGTAGCTCATGACTATAATCCTGGCACTGAGGAGATGGAGGCAGGAGGATTAGGAAACCGAGACTTTCTTGAATTATAGGAGACCCTGCCTCAGAAAGCAAAGCAAGGAGCCGGGGAGATGACTCAGTGGGTCCAGTGACTGCTTTGGAAGTGTGAAGATCCCTGGGTAGACTCTCCAGCACCCATGTAAAGGCTGAGTGAGGTCTAGAACCCCAGATCCTGGGGGGTATGTATGCTTGGATGTGATAGCTGTGGCAGAGCCAGGCAGGTCCCGTAACATCATTGGCCAGCCGCTCTAGCTAAAATCAACGAGCTTCAGGGTCCATGAGCTCAAAAAAATAAGGTGAAGAAAGATAGGGGAAGGATGATCTGTGTGGATATCTGGTTTACACACACACACACACACACACACACACACACACACACACACACACACACACACACACACGAGTAAGCATGCATGTATACTGCAAACACTAACATTAAAGGGTGCTGTGGCATTGTGTTTCCCAGGGTGGAACAGACTATAGTGTGGGTGTGTGTGTTCCTGATTCTTGTGCTGAAGAGGAGGTGACCATGATGTCTCAGCTGGGTAAGTTAAAAAAAAAAAAAAAAAAAGCAGACAAACTGTGTCAGCATGAAGTTTGAAAGTTCCAAATGCTTAGGGTCAACAAAGCAGTGCCTTAAGGACGATTGGGACCTTGAGACCTCCAGGACCTCTAGGACTTCCAGGACTTCCAGGACCTTCAGGACCTTCAGGACCATACCAACTCTTCACCTTACTTTATCAGCTTAACTGAGAATAATGGTGTGGAAGGAAGCTGGGAACAGAGGTGGTGGGACCATAGTGAAGAAGACAGGAAGGGAAGAGAAAGACAATAGCCAGGAGGTAATTGCTGGATCCTGATGTAATAAAGATGTAAAGCTGAATGGTCTCCCCACAGTGCCTCATTGGGCCTGGAGACAGGAGTGGGTGGTGTTCATTTCCATAGCTGAGTTCTCTGCTCTGCCCATGTGTCTGCCAACTGTTGGGTCAGGAAGGCCCTTTGGAACTTGGATTGTGTGAGGCCAATCGGTTGTAGTAGATTAGCACCGAGAGCCCAGCCTTTGGTCCTGGCCGTCACTTCCCAGCTGTGTGATCCCGAGAAAATCATTTAATCTCCCCTGAGTTCCAGTCTCCTGTCTCTGCAGCAATGGACTGACAGGCTTTGACGTGCAGGGGCTCCTACTTTCTACTGTCTTAGAGTCCTGCCTGATCTTCAGCATGCAGAGGAATACATTTTAGCCCATGGAAACTGGTTTGATCGTCTATAAGTATTTTAAACATTTCTAAGCAAGAGCTTTAAAGCCTAAAAATTTTTTTTTAATTTTTAAAAAATTTTATTTATTTATTCATTTATTTATTATATGTAAATACACTGTAGCTGTCTTCAGACACCCCAGAAGAGGGCATCAGATCTCATTACGGATGGTTGTGAGCCACCATGTGGTTGCTGGGATTTGAACTCATGACCTTCGGAAGAGCAGTCGGAGCTCTTAACCACTGAGCCATCTCTCCAGCCCCCTAAAATTTGTTTTTTTATCACTAGTGATTAATATTAATTCTGGTCATCTAAAAAAAGAACTAACAGCTCGTGACTGAGAGTTCTCCTTCAAAGTGTTCATAGTGTAGCTATTCTTGATAACTTTAAATTGTCCTCTAAGTTTACGGCACCCACAGGCTTGGGTGTGTTATCTGTCTAGCCTAGTGTTTCCTGTACTGTTTAAAGACAAACCAACGCAAACCAACCCAAAAAAGCCACAACAAACAAACCAACAGCAGGTATGTTGTCACGTGCCTGCAACCCCAGCACTCCAGAAGGGGGACGAGCCTGAGATCAGCCTGGGCTATAGAGCAAGTTGGGGGATAACCTAAAGCTACATAGTAAAACATTTTTGGATCAAAACCAACAACAACCAAAAGGGATGTGACCAACCTCATCAGCCTAGCACTTTTGCAGCATCTGTGAAACCCTGGTCGAAGTCAATTTTTTTTTTTTTATAGTTAAGTGGTGAATATCATAAAAACAAAAACAGGTGTGCATCTTCTGTGCAATTAGCATTTCAAGTCAGTAACCAAGATGCCAAGTTTAACAAGTTGTCTTGCTTAAGAGATTGATCAGTTGCTATGATTTCTCTGGCTAACACTAAGCTGACTAGCCAGAGCTGACCAAATGGAGTGAAATGTTGGCCGTCGTTGCTGGTGATAAAAAGATACATTGGTGATACATTCTCAGAGACACACGAGGGTGCTTTCTTGGAGACCAGAAGAGCAGGCCCAGTCTGGGTTGAGTGGCGCTGATTTGGGACATTGCTGGGGAGAATTAGATTGAACAGCAAGCCTTTTCCCAGCGTTAACACAGAGGCAGGGCTTGAGATCAGAGTGTCTTTGGCTAAAGACTGGTGTGGCATCTGCAGGACACTGTCGACAGTCTCATCAAGAGTGTTATTTCCAATGTTATTACTATTTTCTGGTCCTTTCTATCCCCATGGCTTCTTGTGGGCTTTGATGATCAGGGCAGAGGCAGAAGTGTACAGCCCTGTCTGGGCCTGTTTGTTCTGGATGGCCAGTTTCACCGCCATCCTTAAGTCATCCAGTATTCTCTACATCAGCCATCTCTCCAGCCCTGCTTAAGCTGTATTCTTAGCCACTATGTTCAATTTGATGAACTTATTTGAGACAAATTCTCCTGCATGTAAGATAAGGTGACACTTCTTGGAGGTTGGTAAAAGTTACAATAGTGACGGAACCATACCTCCTGTCTGGCAGGCACTTACTGAACTATGGCATTTGTGGCTGTTAATAATTGGTATTGCCGTTATATGAAACCATGTGTCTTCAGTGTTTGCCAAGGCCTGGAAAGTGCCCCGAGCTTGGTTCTGAGTATGGTACTGGGAAATTGCAGAGTTTAGATCCCACATCACTTCCAGACCTCCGGCTCAGAGGCCTTCAGGGAGGGGATCGGTTCTCTCTTCACAGGCCTCTGGGTCAGTACCATTCGAGGCAGAACACTAGTCTCCCTGGTAAGAGCTTTACATATCAATTCTTCCAGGGATTCACCAGCTGCATGATAAGCTGCTGTGTCTGAGCTTCAGTCTTGGGTGGCGCCCATCCCAGAGTGGCCGACCTCCATCATTTGGCTCCATCTCCTATTGCATATTTTTGTCTCTTTTGTTAGAGACTTGTTCACAGATAGACTTGAGTCAGTACCAGCATCTTTTTAGATTTAGCATCCCCAGGGCTGTATGCCAGAAGGGGTGCAAGAGTTCAACAGACTAAGGACCAGAAGACTCTAGTTCATTTCTACCTGGGCCAAGTGCCTAGGTCTATGGCTTTCAGCACCCTTTTATGTTTTAAGCATGCATTATTATTTTGTGTGTGTGTGTGTGTGTGTGTGTGTGTGTGTGTATAATAAGGGTGTCAGATTCCCTGGAGCTGGACTTACAGTTAGGTTGTCAACTGTCTGATGTAAACACTGGGAACTGAACTCTGGTCCTCTGGAAGAGTAGTATTCACTTTTAATCCCGGGCACATGTCGCTACCCTCTTTAGCATCTTTGTTTCCTATTTTTCCTTCCATTATTTATAAAGCAGACAAATTTGGTGTTTGGTATTCATGCTAGCTCTGTTCCAAGACCCCCCCAGGAGACTGAAATCCACAGATGCTCAAGTCTTTATATAAAATTCCATAGTGCTTGCATAGTGTTACAGAATCCTCCTGTGTGCTACTAATCATCTCTGGCTTATTTATAATACCTAATGTAAGGGCTGTGTGCATAGTCATTCTATAGTCATATTGTTTAAAGAATAATGAGGCAAAATCTGTACACGTTCAGTATAGATACAGTTGTAAAATAGAAAGCCTGTGCAGGTTAAAATGCCAGCTTTGTGGGGGGGGGGGTGGTGGTGGTAGGAATACCCTTGGAAGAGTCTGAAGCAGTAACATGGCCTCTCTCTCTTGGTAGGTATTCTAAGGTTCAGAAACACTTCATTCTTGGAACCTTCCCTCTCCCTCTTTACAAAAGACTCTTCCTCATCTTGTGAAATCATGGCCAAATGTGCTGCTGGGGCCTTGAGGCTGGACAGGTTTGCTGCCGTGTGTCTGTAAGTACCAGCGTCTGGGTATTCAGCTGGGCATGATGTCAGAGTCATCATCATCTCTCCCCACTACGTTTAGTGTTGAGTTTAATTCATTGACTGCTGAATGGTCAGTGCTGTCTGGCCTCAAAGTTCAGTGATCTGAATGTTTGTGTCTCCCCAATATTCCTACATTGAAATGTAAACCTAAATGGGATCAGGTGGGGCCTTGAGCATGTAATCTGGCCATGACAGACCACCCTTACAAATGAGATTAGTGTTCTCCTAAAGGTACTCAGGGGGTTCCTCGGCCCTTCCTTCTACCATTTGAGGTCAACCAGAAGGTGCTAACAATGAGAAAACTGGTCCTTTCTAAACCTAGATTCTGCTGGTGACTTGCTTTTGGGGAACTCTCCAGAATGATAAGAAACCAAGTTCGAATGCTCATAAGCAACCAGCCCATGGCATTTTGAGGGAGGTCACCAGTAAACAAGGAAATGCGAAAGCACAGGGAGGGCAGACAGTGGCCACACTCGAGTGGGGTCCAGGGCCACCAGTACGTGCATTATTCTCAGTCACCCCTGAGCTGAAATTCTTTTCCGGGTGGAAGCAGGGCCTCTCCCCTGCCTACCGCACCGATGTTGCTCCCTTTGCCTTTTGGAATTTTCATGGCTTCGTGGTACAAGTTAAATAGACCTGTAGTTCTAGGTTTTGATAACTGAAGCCTTTCTTTATAGTTCTCTAGTGGGGACGACCATACATGCTTTGTTGTCTCCTCACCACTATCAGAAGCCATCATTACGAATCCCACCCAAATGTGATAGGTGAATACATTTGTTTAAATTACATCTTAAAAAACAAACAAACAAACAAAAAACCAAAAAACAAAAAAACCCCAAACTGGTGAGGAGCATTTCTTTCCTCCAGAGTTTATCTGTTACTTGTATTTTTTCTTTTGTAAAAATTCCACTCCCTTGTCTGTGTGGGCATGTGTGTGCGTGTGCATACATTGAGATTTTATCGGTTTTTGTTTTTTTTTTTTAAAGCTTGTTCTCTTTATATGGGCTATTTACCCTTAGACATACTACATGCAACAGATGTTTTTCTCAACCTTTTCGGCTTTTTTGTTTGTTTGTAGTATTTTACTCCCTCTTAGCCAAATGCTAAGAAGTGATGCTTATGTTAATAAGCTGAGAGCCAGAGAAATGCATTAATCTTCTCCTTTGTGATTTTTCCCCGTTACTTTTTTTTTTTTTTTTTTTTTTGGTTTTTCGAGACAGGGTTTCTCTGTGGAGCCCTGGCACTCACTCTGTAGACCAGGCTGGCCTCAAACTCAGAAATCCATCTGCCTCTGCCTCCCAAGTGCTGGGATTAAAGGTGTGCGCCACCACTGCCCGGCTGTTACTTTTTTTCTTGGGATTTTTAAAGATGCATTTTTAAATGTGTGTGTGTGTGTGTGTGTGTGTGTGTGTGTGTGTGTGTGTGTGTGTGCGCCTGTATGAGATTGTGTGTGCCGGTGGCTATGGAAGTCAGGAGTTAGTTAGATTAGATCACCTGAGACTGGAGTTATAGAAGGTTCAGAGCCACACAAGGGTGAGTGCTGGGAAAACCGAACCTGGGTGTTCTCTGAGTGCTGGGAAAACCGAACCTGGGTGCTCTCTTCATGAGAACGGTAAGCACTCTTATTCCTGTGAATGATCTCCTCAGCCCCTATTCCTAAGTTATTGAGTATCTCTCATGTAAATTTTAGGCATTTTTCTTGTTATGTTTTTCTTATTTATTTAATGTATATGAGTACATTGTCGCTGTCTTCAGAAACACCAGAAGAGGGCATCAGATCCCATTACAGATGTTGTGAGCCACCATGTGGTTGCTGGGAATTGAACTCAGGGCCTCTGGAAGTGCAGTCATTGCTCTTACCTGCTGAGTCATCTCTCCAGCCCAGGTTTTTCTTTTTGAGACAGGGTATTTCTATGGGTGTCAGCTATCCTTGAGCTCAGGAGCCTCCTGATCCAGCCTCCAGCATGCTGCGGTTACAGGGTCTCCTCCATGTCCCGGTTGTTGGTTTTGTTTGTTATGGGGTTGTTTTCTCTGTATTTTTCGTGTTATGTGATGGCTTGGCCAGGTGTCTTCTTTCTGCAGGTTCATCACCTTGCTAGGCCTTGTCCTTCCTGTGGCTGGAACTGTTTACATGGTGGCCAGGGACTGGGGCTTGGCCCTCAGGACATCATCTGTACGTGGGACTCCTCCTACCAGTTGTGAGAGTCTGCCTTTGCGAAACTTGGAGAGCAACAGGCAAAGAAGCAGGACTGGTTGCCAAGTTGAGCTCCCTCCTCCGGGACCCCTGAGCAGGGGCAAAAGTAAGCGTTTGAAACTAAGACCTCCCCAGAGAAGTGGCCTAGAGAAGTGTGGGGTTGGAAAATAATTCCTCCAGTTTGAATTTTTGCCAGTGCCCAGCAGCTTCTAAATATCCGAAGAGGCCAGATCGCCACGGTTTACAGTTCAGTCTTTGTTTACCATCAGGGGGCGGAGGCACTGACAATGATGCTTTATGTTGGGTACAATTATCTAGTGTGTTTTTGTGCTGACCAAAACCTGAGTTCGTAGAGAGTTAAGGGGTTCACTGTGGTTATTGTCCTAGGAATAAAATTCTACGATCATGGCTATTTTTAGTACTGTAGATACATATACAACTCTGAAGCCAGTGGTAGGGGCGAATGTTCAAGCAAAGCTAATAGTGTATTTGAGTTGAAAATAGATAACTCAACCCAGTGTAGCAAAACGATGATCCCAGTGGGGCCCACTGTGCTCTGCTTTGGTGAAAATTTAAGAATATTTGTTTCAAGGACCTGGGCGGCACACACTATGATTCTAAAATTTAAGGGGTGGAGGCAGAAGAATTTTCTGTGGTTTTGAAGCCAGCCAGGGCTACATAGTGTGACTCTGTCGAAAGGAAAGGAAAGAAAAGAAAAGAAAAGAAAAGAAAAGAAAAGAAAAGAAAAGAAAAGAAAAGAAAAGAAAAGAAAAATATTAGCTTCATTTCCACCTGTCTATATGGAAGGGAAAAACATAGATTGATATTATCATCTATTTATCTTTATCTATTATCTACCTATCTATGCAGTGTCTATCTACTTACCTACCTACCTATAATCTGCATACCATAGCCTGTTTATGCAAATGCCTTTCATCCACCCGGAGTAATAAATTCCCCTCAGGTCTTTAAATTTGTCTTTTCTTACTCTAAAGAGGGATTTAGAAAAATTAAATATCTCAGGGAGCTGGCAGGGTAAATATGAATATGTAATTAAGTAGCTTCAAGGAGTATGTCCCATGGGGAAAGTATAGCAATGATTTTTTTTTTCTGCTCTTATTTGAATTTTACACAAAAACAGCATTGACAGTAACTTAAAATGCTAACATCAAAAACTCAGGGAAAGACAGAGACTCTGAGGAGCGCTCAGCAGGCTTAGTGTTCTAGGGACCAGTTCCTGTGTAGGATGGGATGCAGAGCACCTGCTGGGGGGGGGCCCAAGGGGCCCCTGCTGCCCTTCAGAATCTACATAGCCCTCTCTGTTGGGTATATTATATCCCCATCACATCTGAGTACAGCAATGGCGGGCTTGCCCAGGTTCCAGAAACCTCCAGTGACCTCTTGTGATGTGTTTGTAGATCTGTCTCTGTACCTGGCTGCTCTGTAGACAGGTTCAAGTTCATCGTGATAAGAGATAGGAGTCAAATCTGTCTTGACTGCTAGCCAGGACCTTGGCTTGTTTGATTTCTATGAACCTCAACTCCCACATATGTAAAATAAGAGACAACATGGGATAAACTGATGAAATTTGATGCAGTAATATGTGCTCGTCCCTCAGTCTCTCTGTTCAAGTGGGCAGTGAGAAAAGGTGGGGCTGTGCCAAGATCTTTTGCTGGGAGACCCTGATCTTACTAAGCAAGCAGCAGGCCCAGCTATGTTCCAGAGCCTTCTGTCAGACTGCAGTAAAGTGGCAGGCATCATATCCCCAATGCTTTCAGCAATGCCAGGCTGGCCACAGAGGCCTCTGTGTGGGACCCATCTTACACTTAAAGCAGATATGTGTATAAAGTGTCAGTCATCAGTGTGGACCTTTAGGCTCCTCCCCAAACTGAGATGTCTTCTGATCTGTATGCATTTTATTGGCTGTTAGTATTTACTGTGGTCTCAAAATGGCTGGTTGGTTGTCATAGCAATGTTTTATTCTTTTGCATTTAATAGTATCAGAGACAAAATGTGTCCCTGAATGTTAGGAAGTACAAATCAAGATGTATTCACTGATTTTCTTTTCCCTCCCCACTTTGATGTCCGGCTGTTAATCAGAGCCACATAAGACCAATGTATCTTTTAGAAGGCTGGAGTCCAACTGGGCATTTGGATTCTTCATTCTTTAGCCTATCAATGACTCTTGTATGTTTCAGCGTAACTTCCTGTTGAGTAAGCCTGTCTTGCTATTTTAAGAGGCAATACAAGGGCGTAAAGGTGTGAGAAAGAGTGCTGGAGATGTTAGAACAAAGTGTGAGTCCTCGGGACAGCACAGGGACGCTGTTTTCAAGTGAAATGCCAGTTCTCTGGATCCACTGGTCTCACGGATATTTTGCTTTTTTTTGACCTCTGTGAAGCAGACCTGGGGTCAGGGATTGGCCTTCCTGGTGCCTGAACTTGGGCCATACAAGGCACGGTGGTGCACCAACATCAGGTTAACATTGGTAGGGGGGTCAAAGTTGAAAGGCCAGATATGAATAGACCTAGAGTGGACTGTGGAGGCCAGAGAAGAGCAGTCCAGGTTTTGAGTGGAAGTCCAAGGTCTCTGCATGAGTTTTGGTTCACTTTAGGGTAGTGTATGGATGAGTTTGGCTTTCATGAGGGTTGGTAATAGCTCCACTCTTGCTCAGGGTTTCTAGGAGCCATGGATAGAATTCTGCAGTGCTTTTCTTGGCAGAAGAACATGCCAGTCATCTGCACCCCAGAGCTGCCAGAAGGCACCTGCCGGACACTGAATGGGATCCGAGTCCTGACTCTCCTCTGGATTATCTCAGGACACACCAGTCAGATGACCGCTTGGCTATCTTTGGGTATGGGTAGCTGATGGACTTCCTCTCCAGCATCCATGGGAAAGAGATCTCCTTCTAAGTGGGCTAGCGGTGGGCCATGGGACGGAAGCCTGGCAGCTGTCTCATGAACAGCCAGCCTTCCTTCTGTCCTAGAGACAGGCTGAGATTTGCCATGCCATGTGACCTCTTATGCCAAGGTTCCCAGGGATGCAGTCAGGAGCTCTTTTCACTACTACTCCCCTAGGTAGAAATCAGGTACCCAGTGACGTTTGCCCACTGTGTGCTCCCTCCATCAACTAAGGAAGACAGAAAGTAATCTTCCCCCCTGAAGAGTAGGCAAGTGTAACCAGATGCTGGGCACCCACAGTAAACCACCATTTCTGAACCATTGCTCATTGCCACTCCCCGAAATCTCTCATCCATGATTCAATGTCTGCCACTCTGTAACCAAGGTCATCTCTCAGTGGAGGACAAAGTAGGTACATCAGAACTAGACACCAGGCATTCAGGGCAATTACAAGGAGCCTCTGAGGTGATGGGCATCTGACCCAACTCTGAGAGTTCCAGAGGGCTGTGGGTGTCATAAGAGTACAAAGAAGCACACAGCCTGAGTGACAGAAGCCTGGGGCACCACGTCATGCCCACTGTAAGTTAACCCCTGACGTTGCTCTTACAGCTGTCCCAGTGCAAACAGATGTTGAAAGTATGCCTTTTGCTTTTTCTCAAAGTGAATTCTGGTGGTTTCCTTCAGCTAAACTAAAATATATTGCTTTCCCACATATCTGTTATAGATAATGTGCTTGAATGGAAAGCCAGAGTGCCTGAGAACCCGCTGTACCTCTATTCTCGGAGCGGCCCGTTCTATCTCGGGGTGGATACATTTTTCCTGATCAGGTGATGAGGTTGAAATGTAATTTCTGCTGCGATCCTGAAAAAAGATGTGTGGGTGTAGAGGAGGGTTGTCAGTCTCGCCTTCCTGAGAAAAGGCCGTTGGCTTCTGTTATTTCTAGATCTTAACCTGTAGGTCACAGCCGCTTATTACAGCTGTCCTGCATATCAGATATTTATTTACATTATGATTCTTAACACCAGCAAAATTACAGTTGTGAGGGAGCAACGAAATGATTTTATGGTTGGGGTCACCACAACATGAGGAGCTGTATTAAAAAGTCACAGTTAGGAAGGGTGAGGCCTGTTGATCTAGAGAGCACTGTTGTCATGGGTACTCTGTGCAGTAGCTTCAGTTTTGTAGATGAGTTAGGATGAAGCTGAGAAGTGGGCCTTTTGTAAAGGTTGATTTTTAAAAGCATTTTCATTACACTTTAGTATGTATGTATGCATGTATGCATGTATGTATTTGTGTGTGTGCCTTATATTGGGGTATGTGTGTCATGACCTGTGTGCCAGTCAAAGGGCAGCTTGCAGGAGTTAGTTGTCTTTTCACGGTGTGGGTCCAGGGGTTGAACTCAGGCCATCAGGCCTGGTGGCGAGCGCCTCACTCTGCTGAGCCATCTCGACAGCCCACACAAGTTGCTTTTATTTATTAAAATCACCTGTTTCAGTGAGTCTCAAGCTCATACAAAAACTTCCAATTCTCACTCCAACAAAATTCAAACCAAACAATGTGAGGTTCACAGTCATACTCCCTTAAATTATCGACCCAACATTTCCCAGTCTCAATTTTTAAACTTCATACATTCTTAAAACTGTTAAGAGTTTGATAAATGACACGAGAAGTCACCTGATAATGTAGGATCCATTGGGTGGCACAGGCCAGCGCTGTAAATACCGAATGTCCAGGGATACTGCAATCAGAGTGAGATTCCATGTGCGTATCTGTGCTGGTTCACGCTGAGCCACTTGTTACTGGGAGGTTGCTGGTGCCGCGGGCTTGCAGGCCCCTCCGTAGGAGCATGGAGTCAGCCTTTCTGGGGCAACACCAACAGTCTGGGCTGTCACGAGCCCTCTAGGTGATCCTGTGACCACTCGGGTCTAAGAGGTACAGGATGAGCCCAGACAGTGGAGCTAGGGATGGCAGAGGCAGTGCACAGACCCTGACGCTGGGTCAGAGATGGAGGAAGATGTTTCTGTCTGCTTTGTCTCAGTCTGTGGCTGCCTTTTCACACTCTAGCTTTTATTTTATTACTTTAGATGCTCCCCATATTCTTTCATTTCAAATTTACGTTATATAGGACATTTGTGTCTGTGGTATGTGTACGTGCACGCGCATGCATGTGTGTGCGTGTGTGTGCGTGTGTGTGTGTGTGTGTGTGTGTGTGTGTGTGTCTCACTGGGAGAAGAATCACGTAACACTGCTTGCTCTGCAATTATAATGATCCGAGTTAGAATCTCCTCCACCCATATTAGAAGCTAGACAGGGGCTAAATACACTGGCCTGTATGTGAGTACCTGCAAAACACACACACACACACACACACACACACACACACACACATACACACACACACACACACAGAACACAGCACACAGAAACACACATATACACTACACATACCACACACATACATATCACACACATATACATGCATACATACATATACCACACACACATATACACCAAACACCATATACATACACTACATGTAAACACATACCACACACACATGTCATATATACAACACACACATAACATACACCACATACACAGCATACACTACACACAACACACATATACTACACACATTTAATTTATTTAATTTTTATGTGTATGGGTGGGGTTGTTTTTGTTTTTTTTTTTTTTTTACTTACATGTATGTGTGTCTGTGCACCACACATGTGCCTGGTGTCCAGGAAAGCCAGAAGAAGGTGTCAGGTTCCCTGGAACTGGAGTTACAGACAGTTGTGAGCCACCATGTGGGTGCTAGGAAATGAACTTAGGTTTTCTGGGAGAGCAGCCAGTGCTCTTAACCACTGAGCCGTCTCTCCAGCCCTACACTAGAAATTATTTAAAATTGTTTTATGTTTATGGGTGTTTTGCCTGCATGTGTATTTATGGACCATGTGTGTACCTTGTGTCTGAAAAGGCCAGAAGAGGACATCAGGTCCCCTGGAACTGGACTTACAGACAGTACGTTGCCATGTGGGTGCTGGGAATTGGACCTGGGTCCTCTGAAGAACATTTAGGTCTTTTAACTCTCTCTATCTCTCCATCTCCCATCTCCTGCATTTACTACTGAATAATAGTGTATCAGCCTCATTTTTGCAGATAATAAATTTTGCCCAGAAACAAAATAATAGTTTACCCACCTATGTACTATTAAGGTCAGAATCAGAACTTATGAACACAAGGTGAGTATCCCTAGAAATCTGAAACCCAGAAATACTTCAAAATCTACAGCTTTTTAAGTGTTAACAAAATACCATAAGTGGGAAATTTTATAGGTAAGAGGTCCCAGACAAAGCACAGGTGTGTAAAAAAAAAAAAAAAAAATACTGTCTACAATTATCTTCAGGCTATGTACACAGCAGTGTGTGAAGCACATGAACTTGTTCTTAGTCTTGAGTCTCACTCCAAACACCTCACTGGATGTGTGCAAGCAGTCCCAAATGCTAAAGCACACTGGGGTCCACCCATTTTGGAGGAGGGATACTCAGCCTGCAGTTTGTTTTAAGGACGCATGTCTTAACCATCTGATTGCTGATACTTACACAGAAAGAGCAGGGTCTCAGTTATCTTTTCCTACCTCTGGGCTGCTTCCCATTAAAGACAATGGCATAATTTTCCCTTCCTCAGTCCGCTCAGGACTCTGGGTCTCACGGCCTGTTTCCTGTCTTCTCAGTGCCCCTTCCTTGTGGGATCAGCTGTACCTTTCCACACGTGGAGCAAGCCCCAGGCTCTGCTTAGCAAAGGCCGGCAGTGGTGCCAGCCACTCAGAGAAGAAAGGGTGGCCCAGATTCACCCTTTCCTGCAATGAAGAGGAGGCCAGAATCAGAGCTGGCTGACCCACTTCCTGCTCCCAGTGCTCTCATTTAGACGTCTTTATGCATTTGGTTCCTTCCTATTATAAGGAATCCAACTCGCTGCTTTCAAAGGAAGTCTAAGGCATTCCCCAACCCGCCGGATCCCTTCCAAGTAGGGCCCAACACAGACATCCTTGCTGTGCAACAGGAAACACGTTTACCATTCAGAGGAGCTCCCATGAGGATGAGGAGCTAAATGCCAGAGGTCAAGGGACTCACAGATCCGCTCACCACCAAGACATGAGAATGTGCCAGATAAGAATTCTGTGATCTTCCTGTAATCCCAGCATTTGAGCCGTGGAGGCAGGAGGATCATCTTAAGCTACATCAGGGGCTTGGGAAAGCTATGTGAGACCGTGTCTCAAAATCAAAGGAACAAAACTAGACTTCTGTGCCCTCCCCTCCCCCCAAGATAGGGTCTGTTTGTGTGGCCTTATCTGTCTTAGAAATAGCTCTGTAGACCAGGCTGGCCTCTAACTCACAGAGCTCCGCCTGCCTCTGCCTCCTGAGGCCTGGGAAGGTGTGCGTATGCCTAGTTTGTAATTCTGTGCTCTTGGGCAGTCCTATTAGTAATCTGAGTCTCACTATCTCTGGAAAAATGGGAATATTAATGTCTCCTTTTTCTCCTGGTCGGATTCAAACATCCGTTTGGTCACTTACTCAACAAATGTTTATTGAGAAGAAGTTGGGGAAGGTGGAGGATTGGGAGCAATCTCATTAGGAAAGGCATCTGGAGAAGGGTGTGGTACTATAGCCATGGGAGTCTCTCACAGTATCACTTTCATAGACCAATAGGGCTGTGGAGATGGCTCTGTGTGGAAGTGTTTGCTGTGCAACCGTGAGGAGTTGAGTTCAAATCCCTAGCATACATGCCTAAACCCAGGCGTGGCTGCATGTGCCTATAATTCCAGTATTGTGGGCAGAGAACAGAACTCATGGGCCAGCCAGTCTACCCAAAATAGTGAGCTTCTGGTTTAGTGAGGGACTTTTCTCAAGGCAATAAGGAGGGTAGTGACAGAGGAAGACACCGGTGTCCTTCTGACTTCTGCATGAGCCACACGGGCAGATGTACTTGCATACTAACGTGCATGAACCACCTAACCAGAGAGAGAGAGAGAGAGAGAGAGAGACAGAGAGACAGAGAGAGAGAGAGAGAGACAGAGAGAGAGAGAGAGAGAGAGAGAGACAGAGACAGAGACAGAGAGACAGAGACAGAGAGAGAGAGAGACAGAGAGACAGAGAGACAGAGACAGAGACACAGAGAGAGACACACAGAGACATACACAGAGACAGACAGAGAGACAGACAGACAGACAGACAGATGGCACCGTTAGCCAAATATTCCTGACCCTCCATCCTCCAAGTCAGTGGCTCTCAGCCTTCCTGATGCTGTGACCCTTTAATACACACAGTTCCTCATGTGGTGGTGACCCCAATTATAACATCATTTTGTTACTACTTCATAACTGTGATTTTGCTACGGTAATGAATCGTAATGTAAGTATCTGACATGCAGCCCTGTGAAAGGGCCATTCCACCTTTCTAAATGGGTCGAGACCCACAGGTTGGGAATCACTACTCTGGGTGCTTGGTCCTCTGGATGGACCACGTTGCTAGCTCCAATCAACAAGTTATATACTTCACACACCATGATGCCTATGCTGGAACTCTTGCACCCTTATGCCAACAGCTTTCCTGTGTCACTTTAGGCTAGAACATTGAGTTGTTGGGTTGGGATCCTCCAAAGCTGTCTTGTTCACTGCTGTGGTTGTGAGCACTTGTTGTCCCATTAGCCCATAGTGAGGAAGACACTGAGCCTTGGCCAACAGGCTATGAATATGTTACAGAAGAAAAACAGAACCAACATGAAATGAAACTAGCTATGACCCCAAAGTCCAAAGTCTGTTGCTTCAAGACTTGGGGGTATCTTGTCTGAAGCATCACTTAGCCTGTCCTGACAGAGAGCTGCAGCAACTCCCTGGTGAGCTAAATTATTGCTAACTCCTGTGGCTACTCTTCTCTCTTCCTCAGTGGTTGGTTAAGTGCAAGGTCATTTCTAAAGATGCACCGGAACACCAGCGCAGGAATAACCCCTAAAGTCATTCTCAGATACTTCCTGAAACGTTTTACAAGGTAGGTTTATTTATGCAATTTTTCAGATCGTTATTGGTATGAAATGGGTATTTCTCAATGTTTAACCTTGTTTGAAAGGAGTTTTCTTTTTCCCCTTTAAGAAATAAACTGAAGGAAACAGTTTCCTCTCCTTAAGTATGTTTGGATTTGGCTGGCTTAAAACAGTTTAACTTCTGGGGTAGCAAAGGTCATGAAAACTGTCATCTTTCACCAACAAACTCATTCTCAGCTGACTGGAAGTAGTGTTTCATAGATATCCTATCCGTTTCTATGGGATCGACATTCTGCAGGGGAATTGACATAGCTGCAAGTGATCCTGGAAGTCAGAGTACCAGTGTGATGATGAAAATAATACACAGCAAGGAATGGTGCCGGGTGAGGCATGGGTCAGGGCTGTGCTTCTTTATTAAGCAATGTGCAGTTGATTGAAGTGGAAGATTTCTGATATTGGTTTAGACTACAGAGTAGTGGTGGCAGCGACGTAATGAGATAGCTGGAATGGCAATGATGTAATGAGATAGCTGGAATTCAAGGGAAAGGACACTTCAGCTTCTGCTCTCCAGTCCCTCCATTTTCACACTTTCTCAGGCATGACTGTACAGGTCAGAACCCAGTTCCCATATTCCTGTTCTAAGTCTATCTTGCTATACCATGCTGTGTAGTCAAGGTTCCCTAGAAAAACAGAACCAATAGTGTATACATACATACATACATACATACATACATACATACATACATACACACACACACACATACACACACATACATACGCACACATACATATACATATGTACATACATATATACATATGTACATACATGTGTACATATGTCCATAGACATGTATATATTCATATACATATATGTACATATATATACACGTGTGTATATATTTATGTATAAAGGAATGAACATATATCACATGTTGCATATCAAAATCATTTACTAAATTAGCTTTCATTGAAATAGTAACAACAGTTGTCCCATTCCTGAGAGGCTGAGGGGATGAGAACCAGGTAGTTGTCAGTCCCCAAGGCTATGTCTCAGCAGTCCCAAATGGTGTAGAGAACCTGAGAGCAGATGGTCCTTAGTCTGCAACAGAAACTTAAAAATGTGGATTCTGCTCTCAGAGAAGGAATCAGCAGCAGCAGCAGCAACTTGGTGAGTCAACCTAGCAGCAAAAGGGAAGGCCAAGTAGGCAAAAGACAAATGATGGCGTGTCCTTTGTGTCAGGACTGCTACAAAAAGATGCCACCTACATCTGGCATGACTCTTCCCATACCGCCTAAGGCTGTCAGGACAATTCCTGCGTGGAGGCTCCCTTACCCAAGTGATTTTAATTTGTGGCAAGTTGGTATTAAAACTAAACATCTCACTGTCATGAAATGGTTAAAAAGATCCTCAGGACTGGGAAGATGGAGTGGGCAGGAACTGATACCTTAATTCCTCTGCTGGCCTTGTGTCCCAGTTTAAGCACACACCAGCTCGGTGGCTGTCTCAGCCTTTCTGTGTTTAGGCTTTCTTATCTATTAAATGAAATGAGGGGTTGGGGATGTAGCTAAGTGGGTAGAGCCCTTGCCTGACATGCTTGAAGGCCTGGGTTCTGTCTCCAACACCACAGAAATCTAATGTGATAGTTTATGCCTAGAGTCCTGGCCCTCAGGGGAAAGGAGACGCGGGGACTGGAAAGTTCAAGGCTATCTTCAGCAACATAGAGAGTGTGATGGTTTGTGTACACTTGGTCCAGGGAGTGGCACTATAGGAGGTGTGGCCTTGTTGGAGTATGTGTCACTGTGGGTGTGGGCTTAAGACCCTCATCCTAGCTGCCTGGAAGTCAGTCTTCAGATGAAGCTGTAGAACTTTCAGCTCTGCCTGCACCATGCCTGCCTGGATGCTGCCATGCTCCCACCTTGATGATAATGAACTGAACCTCTGAACCTGTAAGCCAGCCCCAATTAACTGTTGTCCTTTATATGACTTGCATTGGTCATGGTGTCTGTTCACAGCAGGAAAACCCTTAACTAAGACAGAGAGCTTGAGGTCAGCCTGGGCTACTTGAGACCTTGTCTCAAAAACAAAACAAAGCAAACCAAAATGAGTACGTGCGTGTGTGTAACTAGTGTTACGCTGTAGGATTCTTGGGAGAGAAGAACATGCCCGTGGAGAGTTTGGAAAGGTGCATAATGGCAGTACCCTCAGCAAGCACAAGCATCACCACTCTTCTCCCAGTTACTTACACCTTTTCCGCTCTTCTGTCTGTAAGTTAGGAACGAGGAGGAGCTAGGAGTGGGCCAGCACTGCTTCATTTCAGTGTGGTTTTGTGGTTTCTTCTGAGCTTTGTCAGTGCAGCCCTCCTCCAGACGTAGGGGGAAATGCAGGATTTCCTTGTCTTTGGGGTATGAGGCTCTGGTGAAGCAACTTGTCTTGCATGAGGTTTGTTGGAATGGAGGGCTCCTCACATAGGCCAGAGGTTCAAAGCAACTTAGTTGGGGGCTAAGGGAAGCAGAAGTGTTCTGGAACAGGAAATGGGACAAAGGGTTTTCAGGAAGAGGGAGCCAAGGTATATGTGGGGAGCGGGAAGGGGTACAGGGGTACTGGGTGGGGGTGACTGTGTGGGAGGTGGGTGGGTGATGATTATGTGCCATGCAGGAAAGATGAAATGTGAAGCCCAGTCTGGCCACTGGCAGTGGGAATGGGACAGGGAACTCAAAGGCAATTCCCAGCCTGAGCAACAGGCCAGCCAGAGACAGCGGCATTGCTGAGACAGAGAACTCTGGAAGAGTGGGGATTTGAGTCAGTGTGGAAGACACCAGTGCAAGTTGAGCCAAAACTCTATTGAAAACTAGAGGTGGGTGGTGCCAACCACATTCTGGCCTTGTCCTTTCCAAGATCCCCAGGGTCAGAACTGTCATGCCATGGCCACTGGGATGTTCACATTCAAGAACTCATTGTTCCTGTTCAGGTAGGATTTATCCCTTCAAGAGGAAAAGTGACAGCTGGGCTCAGGAGGACACACTTGTAACCTCAGCTCTTGGGAGGTGGAAGCTGGGGGGTATCAGGAGTTCAAGGCTAGCCTTGACTACCGCATGAATTGGAGGCCAGCCTGGACTACATAAATTAAATTAAAACAAAACAAAAGAAAAGGACAGGGGCTAAGATGGCTTCCCTATTAACTAATCACACACCACAATGTATCAGGCATGGTTCTAAGCTCATCCTTGTATTAACCCAATAAAACCCTTCCAGTGAGAGGTTACATCCAGTGAATACAGATGCATAATAAATAAATAACACTAAGGGGCAGTATACAGATAAACAGAGAATAGATCAGTGATCCGAGAGCCATAACACGGGAATTTAGACACAGAGTAGGGTAGAACCAGGGGATGTGACCTTTGTCCAGGGCCTTGAAAGAAGTGAAGGGATGGTGTTACACCACACACACACACACACACACACACACACACACACACACACACACACACACACACACACAGAGAGAGAGAGAGAGAGAGAGAGACACAAAAGCCCCTGGAGTGTGGTTGGAGGGGCTGTGGAACCTGAAGCGCCCCGAAGCTTTTTGCTGGCAGGTGGGATGTGGGGGTCGGGGGAGGAGCAGGGAGAGCAGTGGGGATGATGTCAGAGAGGAGGAAGGTGGAGGACTAGACTCCAGGGGCAGTCAAGCAGTCTGAGGTTTTTCTAGGACAGAAACCTTTAGAGAGTCCCAGCAGGGAGACATGGTGTCAGATGCAAGTATTACTCTGCCTGCCAGGCAGTGAAAGCACTGGTAGGGAGCAGCAGTGGGCAGGCAGGAGGTGGGCAGGCAGGAGGTGGGCAGGCAGGAGGTGGGCAGGCAGGAGGTGGGCAGGCAGGAGGTGGGCAGGCAGGAGGTGGGCTGGAAGCTGCTGCTTTATAAGAAAATACAAGACTGAAGTAGGGGTACGCCCTTGATCCCAGTGCTCAGGAGGTAGAGGCCGTCTCTCTGAGTTTGAGGTCAGTCTGGTCTACAGAGTGAGTTCTGGGATAGCCAAGGCTACATAGTGGGACCTTGTCTGGAAAGGAAGAGGAGGAGGAAGAGGAAGAGGAGGAGGAGGAGGAGGAGGAGGAGGAGGAGGAGGAGGAGGAGGAGGAGGAAGAAGACAAGGATGTGAAGATAAAGGAAGAGAAGGAAGAGGGGAAAGGGGAGGAAGAGATGGAGGAGGGGAAGGGGAGGAGGAAAATCCACTCATTCACCCACTTTCTAGGTGTAAACTAGATTAGATATTGCCGAATGGGAAATTAAAGGGGTGCTCTAGGGTCCCAGCACTACGTGATCATAGCTGGGGAGCAGGGGAGGTGGCTTAGATGACTTAGGCACAACCCTATTCTGCATGTGACTTTTTGGTGTAATATCATGGCACCAGCATATTTTCTATTGGCAGGACCCACACCACTGGTGTTGAAGGTGGCCTATGGGGGCCCTGTCCATATGGACCACTGCGTATTTAAATTGGCTCCTCTAATAGATGGGAGGATGTTTCCAAGATTTTGCTTTCTTAGATTAGAAGGTAATATGTCTATATATTGTGAACTTTCATGGGCAGATTTGATGGGCAGGTCTGACTGGGGAGGTTTGGGTGGGCAGGTTTATGGGGGTCTTAGGGAGACTGGCACCAAGGCAAGAGCAGGTGAGCAGATCTGGGACACAGGTACCTGCTTTCCCTCAGTGACGAGGCTCAGTAATTCCATTCCTATTCCTTGAGCGCTTACTGGATACTGCCACGGCAGGGCAGGCAGGACAACAGACCTCTCCCCCAGGTGTGGACCAGAGGCTTAGTGTTAGCCCTCCCCCGTGCTGGGATGGGGTGGGCACCTTTAAGTGGGGCTATTCTAAGTCCTTCCAGCTTCCTTCTGCCACATTCTACCTAGCCCCGGGCTCTTAGCCACATGTCTGGAGGTGCTGTCGGATCCTGGGCTCTGCCCTTCTTGAATAAAAACCACCCGAACTTTCTAAATGTATTTTATTTATTTGTTTGTTTTTGTGGTGGGGATCTTACCCAGTGTTTTCTTCATACTAAGCACTCTTTCTACCACTGAGACACACTGTAGCTCAAAACATCTTTTTAAAAAGGGCTCCTGGGGCTGGGGATGTGGTCAGTGTTACCTAAGTGACCAAATCCCCAAGTACCCAAGTGAAATGCCTGGTGGGTATGGCAGCCCATCTGTAATTCTAGCCCCAGAAGATGGAGATGATAGGGGATTCTCAGGGCAAGTTGGCTCCCTAGACCAACTACATCCGCAAGCTCTGGGTTTGTCTTAATGCCTCGTGTGGAAGAGTGGTCAAAGATGATTCCCCTACAACCTTGTGCTTCTACATGCTCAATCACGCAAGTGCACATGTGCCTGCAGTCCGCGCTGCAGGCACCAGACACAGTGGTCAACTGAGAGATGCTCCATGCAGAGAGTGCATGCTGACCTCTGAAGAGGTAGTCAGAGAAGAAGATAGCCTGCTAATAAATCTCATGTTGTTCATATGGTCATATTCTGAGTATATCAGACTAAAGAAGTAATATTAAGGGCTGGAGAGATGGCTCAGTGGTTAAGAGCATTGACTGCTCTTCCAGAGGTCCTGAGGTCAATTCCCAGCAACCACATGGTGGCTCACAACCATCTGTCATGGGATCTGATGCCCTCTTCTGGTGTGCCTGAAGACAGCTACAGTGTACTCATACATAAAATAAATTTAAAAATCTTAAAAATAAGTAATATTAAATTTAGTTCATTGTATTTAATTTTTCTTTACTTTTCAAAGTGTAGCAACTGGGAAATGCCTGTTATATTCTGTTATATATTCTGTTGGCATCCCACTAATCTAGACCGTGCTTTTTTTTTTAACATTTATTTCTTTGTTTACGACAGGGTCTCATGTAGTCCAGACCGGCCTCTCTCTCACAGTGTAGTCGAGGATGGTCTTGAACTCCTGATCCTCCTGCTATTACCTCCTGAGGGTTGTGGGATTATAGGCATGTACCAACATGTCCACTTTATGTCGTGCTAGGGATCAAATCCCAGGGCTTTGCGCATGCTAGCAAAGGACTCTACCAACTGAGCCATGTACCCAGTCCTGGACCCTGTGCATTAATCCTTGATTTATAGCCATGTCAAATCCTTCTTAGAAGGATGAAGAGTGTACGGCAAAGAAGGAAGAACAGAAGAGAAGGAAAGGAGGGAGGAAAGAGTTTCTGTCTCATGAGGCACATGGGAAGAACATGAACTGGTACCCATCTTACAGATGAGTGACTGTGAACAAGTCACCCCGACTTCTCAGCTATGATTTGAGATGGGGCAAGACTACCTGACCGGATTGTCTCAAGTCTTAGGAATTCCTAAAAGGCTTTCATTTCAGTGGTAACATAAATAGCTTTCTCAGCCAACATCAGTCCCTTTGCCTCTGTCACAGCACATGGTGGGTGCCTCAGAAAAACCTAGGGCTCTTGAGGTTGTCCAGGAATGTCACAGGTTTCTTAAAGTATCCCTCCTGCCTCTGTGTGTCCACCGAGGTGAGTACATGACCTCCTTGGTGTTATCTTCTCTCTTGTGTCTCTCTGCCAGGTTGCAGCTCCTTCACTTGTACTCAGTGTTCTTGCTGGTTGGTTTCTTCTCGTTTGTTCCCTGGGGACCTGTCTGGGAAGTGGCCCAGTTCCATTGGGATAACTGCCGGGAGGTTTGGTGGACGAATCTGCTGTTGCTGAATAACTTCCTGTCTGTTCAGAATGCCGTGAGTTCCCAAGGGCTCTTTCTGGAGGGCATATGGGTAGGCACAGTATGTCTCAGTCACATGGTCTGGCCAGTTTCCCTGGGGTCAACCTAAGTCTGAGTTTTGGAGGCATGACACCAGCTGATGTAGGGGTCCTTGTTGTAAAGCAAGAAATGGCCTTAGTGGTGCTAATGGGGTGTGGACTGTCTGGGTATTAGGGCAGTTTCCCTGCTCCACCATTGTTCCTGAACCAGTCCAGAAGGGACACCACATAAGAAAGGACAGTTTCTTTGCTTTCACACAGAAAGTCTATGCTGTCATAGATGCTATCACAACATCTCCCCTCATGGTGGTGAACTCTTAGTCAGTTTCAAGCCAGACAGCATGGAGCTGGTTCAGAGCTACAAGATCTATGTCTACATAATCCCCCAAACTTCACAGTCATTCCAGTTTGCTTTCTATTAATGTGATTAAACACCACAACCACAGACAACCCAAAAAGGAAAGAATTTATTTGGCTTAGACATCCTGGGTCATAGGTTACCACTGAGAGAAGTCAGGGCAGGATCTCAAGGCAGGAACCAAAGTAGAGACTATGGAGGCTTCATTGCTACCATAACTTGCTTGGCCACCTGCCTAGGGGTGGCACCACCCACAGTGGGCCCTCCCACATCAGTCATTAATCAAGAAAATGTTCCCACAGACTTGTCTACAGGCCAATCTGATAGAGACATCTTCTCAGCTTAAGTCCCCTCTTCCAAGAAAATGCTGGCTTGTATCAAGGTGACACAACAATAATTAAAAATAAATAAAATAAAAATCTAACCAGGATAACAATGAACTTAGAGCGAAAGGGAATGAGGTAGCCATACTTCAATCATGTCCTTGATTCCTCCAATGGACTGAAGTGTGTGGCAGGTCCCTAATGCTTGCCAGTAACCACTCACTTATAAGATGGCCAAAGTCCAGCAGCTTTCAGGGGGCACCACTTGCAGATGAGGGCCTGTCTGTGTCAGGGTCCCAGGAGACAGGTAGAGTCACTATTCTGGATGCAGACTAGCTTGGGGCTTTATAGAAATCAGGGACAAGTAAAGGAGCCAGTTGCCCCTTTGAGTGGGAGCCCACCTTACATTTTTGGAAGTCCCTAGGTGTCATGGCTGTCAAGCCTGACCATTCATACTTTCTCCATGGCATAAGTGTCTGTTTAACTGTGGACAAAACTCCCCCCTCTGTTGAGGAAGTTTGGCCTCCCTTGGGCCCTGGGACCTAAGTGACAGGAAATTTGCCCCTAGGTATTGCCTTTATTTGGGATAAAAACATGTTGAGAACAGCAGGCTCCATTTCCCACAGAATGAAGAGTGGGTCCCCTCCCCCACACCCCTGTGGCTTTGGCCAGGCATCCATGATGGTTCTAGTGGGAACCCTGAGTGTGAGCCAATCTCTTACTTTCAAAAGAGCATATTTCCCCACCCCAACCTCAATTTGGGAGTGGGAACCAGGCAAGGGAAAGAACCCTCTTGGAATTCCCCTCTTGGAATTCCAGACAAACCTAAGGACAGCCACCTCCTACATTCCTGAATTGTGACCCCAGTCAGTTCCCATGGCTGTCCTAGGAGACAAGCTAAATTGTTTTTTTTTTAGGACTGAATCTCCCCAGGACCTGTCAGACTTGGTCCAAAGACTGATTTGAGGAATGAAGAATATCTTGTTTCAGTTTCCTCTTGCTATGGAAGCCACCCCACCCACCTGCTCAACTTGCCCTCACAGGACACACAGCAGACACGCAACAGCCCTGTACCTGGAGGGGAGGAGTCACAGCTACTTCTTTTTCCCTAGTGCAATGGCTGGACTTGGTACCTTGCCTGTGACTTCCAGTTCCACCTCATGACACCGCTGATCTTCTTCGTCCATGGAAAGTGGGTCTGAGACTTTTTTTTCTCCCATGGGTCCTTTGGCCTGGAACTCCTAGCTACATTCCAGCTTTGTAGGGAGCAGCTTTTTAGAAGTTAGGAAATTAACTTTCCAGAAATGGAGACGCCACTCCCCTCTCTCCTGCCCTCCTTCCATGTTCTCTCTCAGCCTCACATAAATCAGTGCATTTCCCCAGATTTATCACCAGGGCGTGTATGTAATACCGGTGTTCAGCGTTTTCCATCCCAGCTGTTCACACAAACACATCCACATATTGACACAACGCACACACCTGTCAGTTTCAGGATTTATATTCCATTTTTATAGTTGGGTATCTAGATGGTGCCCAATTCTTCATGATTATAAATGTCACTATGATGACTGCCTTTGAACACTGTGCTTTTCTTTGTAGCTATTTCCATGGGGACATATTTCTATGTGGAATTACCAGGTCAAAGGGTGGCAGTGATTCCTTAGAGCTTGTTACATACCGGGAGATTGCTCCCTGGAAAGCAGCGTGTAATTTACAGTGCCCTTAGCAATGTATCAATGTACCTGCTGCCCCACGGCTTGTATTTATTGCCTTAATTTTGTTAGCTTTAGAAACACTTTACAGTCTCAATAATTCACAGGGAGATTTATAGTGTGCCATTATTAAAAAAAAAAAAGAAATTTATTATTCTTTCTTGTTAAAATATGTGTTCAATTTAGGAAACATTAGAATTAAGAGAAAGGAAAATATTCACTCCAGTCCATCACTCAGGGCAAACTAGGTCCACTGTTAAGACTCTGGAGCTGTCTTTCTGATCCTTTTTTCCCCCTGCCCAGTGCTTTAAAGACGAAAGCATGCTTACTCCTCCACATCTTTTAAATATAATTTTTGAATCCGCATTTTACTATATTATTTTACTAACTGTAAACAAAATTGTAATGTCTGCCTAACATTTTATTTCCTGAATGAAGTATAATTGGCTGGTACCTTCTCCCATTGCAATATACTTAGATTGCTTCCAGTTTTCTGCTTTCATAAATAACTTCCCATAAATACTTTCATGACAACCATTTGTCTCCAACTCCAGGGTTTCTTCAGAATGCATATCCTGAGGGAAATTAATGGGTCAAAGGGCATAAATGACTTACAGCCCTTGAACGCAATGGGAAACTAGTTTAAAAACAAACAAACAAAAAACCCCAAACATAAGAGTGTTCCACACTTCTGAGCCACAGCAGATCCTCACAGCCCTGATCCTTCCTGGTTCTGATCTGAGTAACTAGATCAGAGTGTCTGACTTAGAGGCTGTGTCCTCAGACCTTTATCTTGCCACAGAATCCTGCAGTATGACAACTGGGATTACTTCATGTGCAACCCCAGAGTGTGCAGGATTAGTGTGTATAGCCACCAATGGAACAGAAGATACTGGGGAAATACTTTTTTTCCTATACTCCTCAGAGAGTTCTGAGGCATATTACATAAAGCTATAGGACATTCTGGAAGACGTGAGTGCTGGCCACTTCAACAGCTGATCTTGTATCGACTTGCCCCTTCTGCTCCTCTTCTGCACTGTCACATAAACCTCCCACAGTTAGGCATTTCTACCAGGCTTGGCTTATGCTAGCAAGGAGAGCTGGGTTCTCCTCCCTGCTCTATTTTCCCTCCCCTTTCCTGGAGTGGGTGGCTCTGTCAAATCTGTGTCCCATCCTTCCTTGAACAAATCACTTCTCTCCTTAGCCAACCACCACTGATGTCCTTATAGTATTTTGTAGAAGACAGGCAATGTTCCCAAGAATGGTCTTCCTTTGAGCCAGTGTAAGATTCTGGGGTAGAGCAGACAAGGGCACTATTAATATCTCTGTTTAGAAGAGAAACCCAACTTCAAGTTCCTGTCCACGGTCTCACTGCTGGTCAGTGGTCAAGATCAGGCAGTCCAGGAACTCCTAGTCCACCCAGTTTTTCCTGCTGGGTTGAAGTCCCGATTTCCTCTCTTGAAAGCAAGGCCCTAGGGCTCCCGGGATTGTGGCACTTCATTCATGCTGTGATGAAGGCAACTGAAAGGTGTCCCTTCTCTGCCCTCTCTTCTGCAGAAGTAAACATGTCCTCATCCTCCTTGGGGGCCTGCTGTTCCTGGCGTCTTCCACTGCCATTGCTCTGCTCACATTGGCTTATAAACTTCCGGTGGCATCTCCATCAGCAGCCAGGTAACATAGTTTCAGCTTGGTCCTCTCTGTCCTTGCCTGCCCTCGCCACGGTCAGGATATCTAAGAACGGTTTGCAGAATAACATCAGGCTGCTTGTCCTATGCCTATCAAGATATGGAAAATCTGGGTTAGACACCTTTGATCTGGATGGAGGTTCCAGATTTCCTAGCCTTTCATTTTGCAGGGAATTCAACTGGGGAGGAGGGCTAAATGCATCTGCTCAAGAAAATGTTTCTCAGAGGACAGGAGCACCCCCATGTGGCTGAAGTGGGGTTCTTCCTTAGTGTAGATACCAGATACCTTGCTGGAAGGAGAAACTGAACCCAAAAGGAAGTTGGGGTTACTTCTTCAAGGTCACATAGCACCTAAGGGGTGGCTTGGGTGTTATTTGACCCAGGACCTAAGTCTCTAAGCTCTTTGGCCTCCACAATAAACTACTTACGATTCTGCCATATAACTCATTGTGCTAAACAGGAGCTAGGCTCTTCCCAATTCAGGAGTCAGAACTGCAGAAGTGAAACTCAGGTAAGCCAGCCTATCGCTGAGTTCATCCAAAAGCCAATGGACTCCAACCTTTTGTTCACTGACTTCAGATCAAGTCACACGAGTCTTTCTCTCCCAAGCCTGCACAGCTGTTGTTCTCCAGGTCTAGAAGGATCTTCCATTAGCATCTAAGATCTGGCAGAGTTGTCTCTTTCACACTTCTTTCAGAGGTTGGTAGAAATGTGACATTTTCCAAAGCAGCCTTCACTAACCTCTAATAAAGCCAGCCTGAGGGGCTCTGGGAAGATAGCTCAGCCAGTGCTTGCAAAGGCAAGCATAGGGACCCCGTTAAAAAATGGAGAATCATGGTGCATGCTTGTAATCCCAATGTTGTGGTGGTGGAGACAGTAGATCCTGGGGCTTGCTGACCAGCCAGCCTAACCTACTTGGTGATTTCTAGGCCAATAAAAGACCATCTCTTAAATAAAGAAATAACAGCAGCAGTAGCAGCAACAACAACAACACATAGCTCAACATGGCTCAGAGAGTAAAGGTGCTTGCTACAAACCTGATGACCTAAGTTTAATCCTGGGACTTACCCACATGATGGGACGAGAGAATGGGTTCTTGCAAGCTGTTGACTGGCCCCCATATCTGCATTGTGGTGAATACACTTGAGTACACACCAAAAAAAAAAAAAACCAAAAAAACAAATTTAAGTTAAAAAGGTGGACCTGAGGAACAATATCCAAGGCTGTCGTCATCTGGCATCTACGCAGAAAGACACACATGTACATCTATACACACACACACACACACACACACACACACACACCATAGCCCAGAATGATACCTAAGCACTCAGTTTGTATGTGTGAGTGAATTCACTGCAAGCCTCATGCCTTGGAGAGCATCAAGCCCTTTTCCATGTCCTGTCACCTGCTTTTACAGGTATCCTGATGACAGAGGAGGCAGCTTTCTTATGCCTAGCCTCATGATTGAGGCTCATTATGGCTCGTTAAGGTCCCTTGGGAGAATTTATTTACTGGGACTTTTTTGGATATATATGTGTGTATGTGTATATGTGTATGTATGTATGTGTGTATATATGTATATGTGTATGTATGTAAATGTGTATATATGTATATGTGCATATATGTATATGTGTATGTATGTATATGTGTATGTATGTATATGAGACGGTGTTCATTCTGTAGCTCAGGTTGGCCTCAAATGCACTGAGCAATGCAGGCTGGCCTTGAACTCACAATCCTTTTGGCTCAGCCTCCCGAATGCTGGCATTTGAGGCATGTGCCTCTACTGCAGCATTCAGGTCCAACAGAGGCTCCCTGTCCTAACTTGGACCAATTGAAGTAGGTTTTTCTGGTGCTGGGGTCCAAGGAAATGACTTTTACAAGAGCTCCTAGTCAGAGCTGAAGAACCACTCACTAATCTTCGAGCAACTTCATCACCTCTGCTAATCTCTGAGTTGGCATGGTAGCGCCTCAGCTGAATCTATCTCTGAGCCTCTGTGGGAAACAGTGAAAACTTCCCAGCAGACATTCTCAAGCTATTCTCTTTTTGGAATGCCAGGGAGCTTTGACAATGCTCAGCCCTGGGTCCCGTGTCCAGATTCTGATTTGGTGGGCCTGGGTGTCACCTGGACATTTGTGATGGGCTCTCGCTATAGGCGGTACTTCTCAAACTTGAGGGACACTGGTCACTTGGAGGGTGTTATCCTACAAGTGGCTCCACCACCCACTGGGTGCACGTACACTGCCAACCTCCTCCTCTTCAGTGTTGCTGGGAAAGGCATGAGTTTGACTTCCTAAAAGCTCACAGGCCTGTTGCTATTGATGTCGGAGGACATAATTGGGAATCACAGCATTTAATAGTGTTGTCTTCTTTCTTCTCTTCCCTCTTCTTCTTTCTCCTTCCTCTTTATCTTCTCCTCCTCCTCCCTCCCCCTTTTTTTTTTTGGAGACAGGGTCTCTCTATGAAGCCTATCCTGGAACTAGTTATGTAGACCAGGCTGACTGGCCCAGAATTCGCAAAGTCCCACCTCCCAGTGCTTCCCAAGGGCTGGGATTAAAAGCGTGTACACTGTGCCTCAGCTTTCCAATGTCTCTGGCTTGTTTGGAACTCCTCTTTTCTCACAGATTCTTCTACATTCCTAGAGGTAGTGGGTCAGCCACCATGAACGAGTAATTACAACAAATGAAGTCATCCTATGTTCTTGAGATCTGTGTATGGAGCCCAAGGGAATTTAGAATTTAAACAAACCAGCTATGACCCAAGGGCCTAGAATCTAGGGTGTAGACAGTCACGTATGTGGGTCATTATTGGGAAATCTAATCCATTTGTTGATTACCCCAGAGGACATTCCCTTTTCCTCATCCAGTCAAAGCTGAGCCTTTTCTTCTCCTTGTTTTTCAGTGAAAATGGGACTGTGCTGTATTTCTCAGAGTATTACACCAAGCCCTACTGTCGCTGTGGCCCATTCCTTGTGGGCCTCTTTCTGAGCATGTTCATGCATTCAGACCACCCTACAGACATCCTCAAAACTGCGGTATGTTGTCCCCTTGTCTCCCTGGAAGGGCACATGTCTGGCTGGGATTGCTGTGGCCTCTCTGGCTTGGCTCTTCCAAGCCAAATGCAGGTGGAGCCAGGCTGCGGGATTCGTTACTGTGCTGCCCTATGTTGTGTGTCCATGCTAAAGACTGACGAGAACACGTCTTCTCGTCTGCCTTTCTGAGCCAAAGGATGAAGAATCCAATTGCACTATTGGGACACAACTGTTGCCTCCAAGGCCTCCGCTAGGCCTGACCTCCAACGGCCTTGGCTTTGTCATAGACAGTCAGAGTAGAGGCCCTCCTCCCTGGGAAATCTTGTGTCACTCACAGTAACATTAAGAAATAGGATTTTCTGGGTGAGGTGGTACATGATTGTAATCCCAGCACTCAGGAGGACCAGGAAGATTGCTGGCTCCAGCCTGGGGAGACATAATGAGGATTTTCTTTCTTTCTTTCTTTTTTTAAATCACCCTAACAAACAAGCAAGCAAACAAACAAACAAAAATTTCATCAGGACAAGTGGTTGTATGGAAATGTATCTATTCCATGTTGGCATTCTAGTGTTCTGGAAATGTATTATCTGGCTGATAACAGATTATATCACAGCACCATCAAAGAGATCCTTGAACACAATCCAGGTCACGTGAGGCTCCATAGAGAACAGGGTGTTAACAAAGGGGAAAAAGTAAGATGAAGAAGAAGCATTGGAAAGCCACATCAAGGGCCAGTGTCTGGCTTGGGGACTTGGAGCTAGAGACCCAGCCAGACAGCTGGAGAAGCGACTCAGTTGGGAAAAATAAGGATTCTGGTTCCTATTGGAGGAAGCGGAGCATACAGTGGCTCGTAGAGATGAGACAGGAAGGGTCCTGTGAGTGGACAGGCAGGCCAGGAGTGGGGACAGCATAGGCTCAGGTGTTTCTGGAGCCTGTAGGCCTGTTGACACCAAAGACTTAGCAGAGGGCAAGGGGATTAGACTGACTCAGTGGCGAGCCCGTCGTCTGTTTACTTTCCTGCCACACAGCCCAAACTAGGGCAGGCTGTTGAGTTCCAAGTAAAGATGGTAGACAGCCTCTCACCCCAGCATAGCCGTCACGACAGCTTAACAACCGGAGCATAGAGAAACAAGAAAGCCTTGGGAGGTAAGTCTGGGTTGAAGAGATGAAGGGCTGTGGCATAAGATCCGAGACTTAACCCGAGCCACGATTTCTTCACTTCTATTCTCTGAGCTGGAAGTTGTTCTCTTTTTCCATTCCCGAGGTGCCCCTTCCCTGTCTCTGAGGCATCCTCTTTGATGACAGAGAAACATCAGGAGTGGAGGGGACATTGGGAAAGAAAGCTTCCTTCTATATATATATTTGTGAGAAATTGCAAAAACAAAACAAAACAAAACAAAACAAAACAAAACAAAACAAAACAGTGTGAGATGTCCTTTAGCTGGGCTTTGTCTCAGGTACCGTGCCAAGGAAACCATGACATATTATCATTCCCGGGAAGTGACATCACTCAATCCATGGACCTTAGACTGCCAGTTTCCCCTGCGTGGTTTTGTATGCATGCGTGTCATTCTGGGAATAGCTATCCTGTGGAGACATTTGTACATGTCGCCACAACCAAGGAGCAGGGCTCTTCCGTCACCACAGGCCCTTAAACCCTTAACTCTCAATCCTTCCTGCTCTTCTCTGAATAGACGGAGGCTTATTAAAAATAAAATATGTAAGAGTAGGGGATGGGAAGGTGTCCAGAGGCAGGGGAGATGGGATATGCGTGCATTACTATGGAGCAAGTATGATCTAAGCATGCTATGTTCACGCATCCAAGTGTCATAATGATCTCATGACAGTTGAACAGACAGAGTCAATAGGTCACTCAACAGGTCATTATCTTGCACAGGGACACTTCGATCTTTGAGGTAGGGTCTCTCTATGTAGCCCAGCTGGCCTTGAACTCATAGTTCTGCCTTGGTCTCTGGAGCAACAGGATCATATGCATATGTGGCCACACCCAGCTCATCTTATCCTGTTAGTCACACACCCTTCACCCCCATTGTTGCTTACACCCTGACTACCACTAAGCTGATTCTTTAGTCAAATCTGTAGTGACAGGTTTACACAGAGAGATCTGAAGGGACAGAAATGGCACCAGTGAGCATGTGCCAAAGGACTCAGAGATTCATGAGCTATGGACGGCTTCTTGTTCCCCTCAGGTGCAGGCCATGCTGGGCTGGACTTTCTCTCTGCTGACCCTCTTTGCAGTTGTTGCCCTGGCATACGTAGTGGATGATACTTCTCCAACCTCTTCCATGGCTGCCGCCATCTACCAGGCCCTCCATCGTACCCTGTGGGCAGCAGCCGTGGGCTGGGTCATCTTTGCCTGTCAGGAAGGCTATGGAGGTAGGAAGGGGCCACTTTGCTCTTGGGCTCACACCCTGTACCAGAGGGTGACAAAGTTAAAATACAAGGTGTGTACCCAGAGGTAGGGATGAATAATTGACACCAACCCAGAAAGAGCAGTTTGGCTCTGTCCTTGGTGGAAATCACTCTTATATATTATTTTTAATGTTTATGTTGATTTATGTCCTAAGGTCCTGAAAGACAAGGTTTGGGCCTCTCCAGGAAAGGTAGTTTAGAGGCTAGACAAGAACTCTGGAAAATAGTGAGAAAATGATGTAGGGTAATAACTGAGAACAAGGCTCTGGTCACAGCCACCTCAGGCCTCAGTTTACATCTGAGGGGAGGAGCCTAGTCACTAAGAGCCCTCAGCAGGTGGTCCGGGTCACCCCTAACGACAGAGCAGGTGTATTCCAGGCCTCCTGGAAGTAGTCACCAAAGGGCCCCCAGGTACCAACAATGGTCAAGGACTGGGCTGAGTGTCTCTGGTTTTATTCACATAATTGCATACATGTGTTCATGCATTTGTTTTGTGTTAGACAATATATTTAGGATCTAACAATAGATAAGAAAGAATTCTTTTCTTGCAAGGCCTTGTAATAGGGTGGTGGCCCCAGAAAGAGGTTAGGAGACAGATGCCGGAGACACAACAGGGGCTGGAGAGATGTCTCAGCACTTAAGGGTTTGTCACCAACGTGCCTAAGTTTGGTCCTAGCACCCATGTTGGGCAGCTCACAACCACCTCTACCTCTAGGGGTTTCGGCACCTTCTGGCGTCCAAGGGACACATGCACATATGTGCGCGCGCGCGCGTGCGCACACACACACACACACACACACACACACTTTTAACAAGAGAATCCCTGCAATGTGTCAGGCAGCATCAGGGACCAGAGGCAGGCCTGTGACTGTGTGACTCTGCACTTCTTCCCGTCAGGTCTGGTGAAACGCTTGCTTTCTTGTGGCATCTGGACTCTCCCGGCTAGCATAAGCTACGCTTGCTACCTGGTACACCCCATTGTGATCATTCTCTATAATGGACTTCAGGAGACCCTTATTCACTACACGGACACCAACATGGTAAGCAAGTGGCTGGCCCTTGGTCCTATCCTGGCTCTGCCATTTGCACTTCGTGAGCACAGCTGGGCATGTTAGAAGCTGGCTTTGTGTTGTTCTTTTCTAAAGTTGTTCTTCTCTCTGATTTAGCTGAAGGAGGGGGGGCGGGGCTTTAGTCTAACTCTTTTAATGTTTGGGTTCTTTATTTCCTGCTCTGCTTCCTAGTGTTGGGGTAGCATATGCTCAGAGCCAAACACTGGGGAACCATGGGATAAGCTGTCCACTGTGTCTCCTTTGTCCACAGTTCTATCTTTTCTTCGGACACTGTGTGCTGACCTTCTTCTGTGGGCTGGCCTTGACCCTGTTCATTGAGCGGCCATGGCAAGAACTGAAGTGGGGCTTGTGGGGACCAGAGCCTACGGCGTGAGCATTCCAACTGAAACCCAAGAGAACCACAGGCCCTCTGCTGGTGACAAACAGAGGCAGTGAACATTGGTCCTTAGAAGGAATGTGAATCTGATTTTGTGAACATTTACTATGTACAATGTAGACAGATAACCTGTGTTCTCTATAAAAAGCAATTCTATAATGACTTTTTTGGTATTTGTACAATAATCTCTTCTTTTTCTTGGCTTGGATTTGATTTTCTGTATCAGTGACTGACCACAGTGTTAAAGTATTGAAATGGAGGCCAGGACAAGCATAAAATGGCACACAGTCATAGTCTTTTTCCTACATGACCTTGGCTTTTCGTGATTTGAAAACAAAATGTAATATAAACTACTTTAAATAAATTTGCATATCAAAGAAAAACAAAAACCAACTCAACCAATCAACTGTAGCCAAAAATTTACATAACTAGGGACTTTCCAATGGAGGAGACCAAATAAACAGCTGTGGAGCTGTAACCAATCACATTGGCGTGGCTTTCATGTCTGCCTGATGAGTTAGCTCCGGTGTGAAGTGCCTGGGCCACACAGGGGTTGGAGCTACCCAGTAACAACTGGCGTTTGCTCAAGTACACTGTAACGCTTTATTGTGCCTCAGCTGACATTTTAACATTAAACAATTACCTAATGTAGCACACGTATCATAATTTGAGTCTTTGAAGCTCATGTGGTTTATAATGCTGTTGTTCTCATGAAAGTCACGTCACATGGCTTTCCATAGCATGCTATTGTAGTCCCCGTACCTCAAATTGTTGCCTTTTTAGAGAGAACAATTTCCAGGGTCATTGAGGTCATTGAGGTACGAGGCCCCAGCTTAATGACCAGTGTCCTCATAAAAAGACACACACACAAAGGGACTATTAAATGCAGACTCCGAATGAAGATGACAAACCCATCTTCCATCTCAGGAAGGACCAAACACTTCTGGAAGCTGTGAGAAGCCTGTTTTATAGCTCTAGAGAAGTGTGAACATACACAAACACGCACACACACACACACACACACACACATGCACACACACACACACACACACACACACACACACACACACACACACGCGCGCGCGCGCGCGCACACACACACACACACAATGGACATCTGGCTGCCAGCAGCGTGAGACAGACAGACATTTCTATTGTTTTAAGTCATTTAATTGTAGTATTTTGTTATAGTAGTCCTAGGAAGCTGGAGTGCTCTTAATCTACAGGTGATATGTTTCAAGAATCCCCCATGGCTGGCTGGCTGAAGCTGCAGACTATGAACCCCTGTGTGTCCTGCTTTTCTATATTCATATACACCTATGATAAAATATAACTTGTAAGTTAGGCAAAGGAAGAAATAAACAGCAACTAATAGTAAATAACTCATGTTAGGATGATTATAATATGCCGTGTAACTTTGTAAGCAATATATTGCAATAAATGTTTTGCGATTGTGGCCCCTCCTCTCTTAAAGAGAGCCCTTTGCACCGTCAGTTTGGCTGTCTGAATCGCCAGCATCGCTATTCTTGAGCTTTGGAGTGTAGTTATCAACTACACTCGGGGTTACCTAGACATAAACTCTGTGGCACTGTTATGTCAATCTGTGATAACTGGACCAACGGGTGATCTGCTTTCAGGGAGGATATGGGTAGAGACTTCATCATAAACTCATCTTGGGGAGGGAGTGAAAACAGGAATTGTTTCTGAAAGTTTCTACTTAACATTGTATAACAGTGTATAACTGTGTAACTGTGGGGAAGACAAAAAAGCCCCAGAGAAAGACAGACTGTTGGCAAAAAATAAATAACAAAACAAAACAAAAACCCAAGAGGGATGGGGTTACAAGGTGCCCACATCTGTACATACTTTGTAGTGTAGTAAACATGGAAGGAAAACCATTGCCAGGCAGGCGGGCTAAAAACATCAAATCCTCCAAAAAGGCTTATGAGAGTTCACCTGGCCTTTTCCAAGCTGCGTGGGAACAAAGCACAACTTCCGAAGCCTGGTCCCTCTGGTGGGCAGAATCCAGCCTGTAATAGGGAAAAGTCTGAGCATTTCAGGCTCCCGGGTGATACGGCTGCCAAACTGGCTTTTAGGCAACTCTGACCTTCAGCAAGTTCCTCGAGCGCCCCCTGGTGGATTCTCAGGCATCTGACTCCTCAAGCATTTTTCTTTCTAAATATATAGTTATTTTACGTTTGGGGGTGGCGGTATTCCTCTCGCCATCTCCTCTCATGTCCCTTTCACTCCCTATCAACTTCATGACCTCGTCTTTGTTTTTATTACAAACATACATATAGAAACACACACACACACACACATATACAATTAGTGTTGCTTGTATGAGTATGTTTTTTTAGGGTGGCCGCTTGGAATTGGATAATCTATCAGGGGACTAGTCCCTGGAGAACACGGATTCTCCCTTTCTTGGCACCTCTCAATTGCCTATAGTCCTTCATATAGGAGTGGGGCTCTGTGAGATTTTTCCCTTTCATGATGGAATGTCAGTAGATGGTGTCACTGTGGAGGTCTCGGTTAGGTGTCACTGTATTGTGGAGATTTAATGAGTGCAGCTTCCCTGACATATAAGTCATATAAAGATGATGCTATCTTGCAGCAGAGGTTCAGTGAACCTTGAGACCTCACAGGAGCGACTGAGGGCTGAAGGGGTGTTGGATTTTTGTCAAAGGCCTTTTCTGCATCTACTGAGAAGGTCATGTGGTTTCTGTCTTCCAGTCTGGTAGGATACAATTATTTATTTATGTATGTTAAACCATCCCTGCATCTCTAGGATGAAACCTAATTGATTGTGATGGGTGATCTTTTTGATGATATGTTCTTGGCTTAGGCTTGCAAATTTTTTATTGCATATCTTTGCATCTATTTTTTTTTAAGGGAAATTGGCCTGTAATTGTCTTTCTTTGTTGGGTCTTTATGCGGTGTGGGTGTCCGGGGGCAACTATGACCACACAAAATGAATTAGGTAATGTTACTTTTGTTTCTATTTGGTGGAAAAATTTGAGAAGTTATTGGCATGAACTCTTTTTTGAAAGTCTGGTAGAATTCTGGGCTAATATCACCTGTCCCTGAGTGTTTTTGGGTTGGTAGACTTTTAATTACTGCTTCTATTTCGTTAGTGGCTATAGGTCTTTTAAAATTGCTTATCTTGATTTAACTTTGGTAGGTTGTATGCACTGAGAAAATTATCCATTATTCTTAGATTTTCCAGTTTGGTGTTTATATATGTTTTTAAGGTATAGCCTTATGGTTTTCTTGGTGTCTGTTGTTATGTCTTATTTTTCTAATTTTGTTAATTTTGATATTCTTTCTCACCTTTTAGTTAGTTTAGATAAGGGTTTGTCCATTTTAATGATTTCCCCAAAGAACCAACTCTCTCTGTTTCATCGATTCTTTGTATCTTTTGTTTGTTTGCTTGCTTCTGTTTTATTGATTTCAGTTCTGAGTTTGATTACTTCTAGCCATCTACTCCTTTCGGGGAGCCATTTCTTCCTTTTGTTCTAGAGCTTTCAGGTGTGCTCTTAGGTTGCTTGTGTGAGATCTCTCTGCTATTTGTTTGTTTGTTTGAATGTAGGCACTTAATGCTATGAACTGGCCCCAGAACCACCTTCATTGTGCCCTATAAGTTTGGATATACTGCCTTTTCCTTTTTATTCAATTCTAGAAAGCCTTTACTTTCTTATTTTGTTTTGACTTTTTAATTCAGCAGTGAGCTAGTTAGTTTTCCATGAGTTTGTAGGCTTTCTGTTGTGTTTGTTGTTGATACCCAGCTTTAATCTGTGATGGTCAGATGGGATACAGGGTGTTAGTTCAATTTTCTTTTACCTGTTGAGACTTGCTTTATGTCCCAGTATGTGGTTAATTTTGGAGAAAGTTTCATGAGGTACCGAGAAGAAAATATATTCTTTTGTGTTTGGATGAAATATTCTCTAAACATCTGACAGGTCCATTTGGGTTATGGTACTATTTA
Organism: Uromys caudimaculatus; assembly: GCA_028551405.1. NCBI lineage: Eukaryota > Metazoa > Chordata > Mammalia > Rodentia > Muridae > Uromys > Uromys caudimaculatus. Next base: position 49,512,692 of record CM052715.1, read on the forward strand.
GTGCCGGCATGTCTCTGTTTAGTTTTTGTCTGGATGGTCTGTCTATTAATGAGAGTAGAATGTTGAAGTTAGTCCCGATCACTGTATGAGGGTCAATATGTGATTTTAGCTGTAGTAGTGTTTCTTTTACGAATGTGGGTGCCCATATGTTTGGGGCATAAATGTTTAGAATTGCAACATCCTCTTGGTGGATTTTTCTTTGATGAGTACGCTGTGTCCTTTCCTATCTCTTCTGGTTAGTTTTGGTTTGAAGTCTATTCTGACCTATATTAAAACGCAACGCCGGCTTGCTTCCTGGGCCCATGTCCTTGGAATATCCTTTTTGATCTTTTTACCCTGAGGTGATGTCTCTCCTTGATGTTAAGGTGTGCTTCTTTGAAGCAGCAGAAGGATGGATCCTATTTTCTCATCTATTCTTTTAGTCTGTGCCTTTTATTGAGGAATTGAGACCATTGGTGTTGAGAGTTATCAATGAGCAGTGATCGTTGATTCCTGTTTTGTTGTTGTGTATCTGTGTGTGTGTGTGTGTGTGTGTGTATGTGTGTGTGTGTGTTTCCCCTTTTTTGATTTGCAGGTCTGAGATTATTTCTTATGTTTTCTTGTGTGCAGTTAACCTCTTTAGGCTGAAGTTTTCCTTTTAGTGCCTTGCGTATGGCTGGGTTTATAGATAGATACTGCTTACCTTTGGTTTTATCATGAAGTATCTTTCTTCATCTATTGTGGTTGAAAGTTTGGCTGATAGTCTGGGCTGGCATCTGTGGTCTCTTAGAATTTATAGGACTTCTGTCCAGGACTTTCTGGCTTCCAGAGTCTCCACTGAGAAGTTGGGTGTTATTCTAACAGGTCTGCATTTATTTGTTAATTGGTCTTTTTCTCTTGCACTGTTTAATATTCTATTCTTGTTCAGCACATTTAGTGTTTTGATTATTATGTGCCAAGTGGAATTTCTTTCTGGTCCAGTCTGTTGGGTGTTCTGTGTGCTCATACCTTGATAGGCATCTCCTTCTGAAGGTTAGGGAAATTTCTGTGATTCTATGATTCTGTTGAAAATACTTTCTGTGCCTTTGACCTGGGTTTCTTCTCTTTCCTCTAGAGAGGAAAGGCCATGGCAGGTGGTCTGCTATAGAGTTCAGGATGAGACTGGGGAGTTGGATTTGGAGGAGAGGAGGGAGGAGAGGGGAGTGAGAAGTAAGCCTTCTTCAATTAGCCCACCTGCTTCCCTAGCCAGAATGGCCTGCAGGTCCCCAGGGATGCCTGCTGGAGTTGGGGGCTGGGATCATGGGATGGGTCCGGAAGGATGGTTGGTTGGGAAGGTCTGTTTCTGAAAGCAAATTCTTTCCTTAATCACCTTTGTTACACATACTTTTTCCTATTCTGTGGCAACTTAGTATATGGTGATTTTCATAGGCAAGTTTTATATTTTATATATTGTGGCTCGTGCCTGTAATCCTATTTTGGAGGCTGAAGCAAAAGGATTGTTTCAAGTTTGAGGTCAGCCTGGGCTATATAGTGTCAGGTCGGTCTTTGCTTCAGAGCTCAAGAAACAAATAAACATCCCTCTAAGTGTTCTATATTTTAAAGATTTTTTTATTTGAAATAGGATTTCTCTGTGTAGCCCTGACTGTCCTAAAACTTGCTCTGTAGCCCAGACTGGCCTTGAACTCACAGTGATCTGCCTGCCTCGGCTTTCGGAGTGCTGGGATTAAAGGCATACACCACTGCATCTTTAATTAGATATATGTATGTATATATGTGTATCTCTGTGTGTGTATTTGTATGTGATGCAGGTGACTATAGAGGCTAGGGGCAGCAGGCATTGCATCCTTGGGAGCTGAAATTACAGGCAGTTGGGATCTGCCCAGTGTGGGTGATGGTAACTGAACTCAGGTCCTCTGCAAGAGTAGTACAACCTTTTATCTACTGAGCTGTCTCTCCAGCTCCCACCTTTGCGTTTTAATGTAGGCTAAATTATCAATTGTTTCCTTATGGTTTGTACTTTTTAGAGTCTTGTTCATGCAATCCACAGGAATATTCTTCCAGACTTTCTCCATGGATAACCAAGGCTCCAGTGGAGACAGCTCTGCCACTCAGAGGTTCTTGGAGCTCTTCACAGTGTGTTTGTAAGGCTAGTGCCAATTCCAACAGGGAAGACAGAGGTGGAGGTTTGGTTAGGACTCAAGGCTTTTTTTTTTTTTTTTTTTTTTTTTTTTTTTAATGTTCTTTAACAGGGAGATGTCACAGGGGTGGGAAATATGCACAGGAGAGCTCACTCCTTGTGGTCAGTACAAATGTTAGGAAGTTTTGCGTTAAGGTGTGGTGTTAACATTCCCTGTGTTCACCCGATCAGGAACACTCAGAAGCCTTAAAGAAGGACTTGGCAGTGCCTGTGGGGCTGTCGACTCTGAGAGGAGCACTTCCAGTCCATCAGACTGCTGGCCCATCCTGAGCTGAACGCTACAAATATCCCCCAGCCAAGCATAACCACTCTATCAGAAGTAACCTGTGTCTGGTAAACATTTTAGTATCTGTCTTGTTCCTGACAGGAGGAAGAGAATGGGCTGGCAGGGCTTTATAATTAGACTCTGTTTCCATGCTTGCTGGCAAACCTACTGTGCTATATTATGTGATATTCCAAAGGCACGCTGTAATTCCTGGTCCTGAGGAAATTGTCAACTACCTTCCATGTTCATTAAAAATCTCATGCTATCTTTATGGCCAGAGACATCTTACCAGCCCCCGGTGGCAACAGGACAAAGGATGTTCAATCTTATACAGGGAGCCTTCCAGGCCCTTAACACCACCAACCCCGAGGCCACCTCGTCCTGTTGGCTCTGTCTGTCTTCCGGACCCCCTTATTATGAGGGCCTAGCTGTAACAGGGTCTTTTAATATCACGGACCATTCTGAAGGGCAGTGCCCTTGGGGATCACCAAATAAACTCACCCTGACTGAAGTTTTGGGAAAAGGACTCCGTATAGGCAGGGTGCCCGCGACCCATCAGCACCTTTGTAGTTCCTCTGTGGCCCTCAACCAGACAGAGTCAAACAAATATCTGGTGCCGGGATATAACAGATGGTGGACATGCAATACTGGGTTAACCCCTTGTGTCACTACTTCAGTTTTCAACCAGTCTAAAGATTTCTGTATTACGGTTCAGCTTGTTCCCCGAGTCTATTACCATCCTGAAGAAGAGGTCATTGATGAATATGACTCTCAACCCACTCGGTTTAAAAGGGAACCTGTATCTCTTAACACTAGCAGTCATGCTGGAGTTGGGGGTAATGGCCGGAGTAGGAACAGGGACTGCAGCCCTAGTCACTGGACCACTACAGTTAGAAAAAGGATTGAGTGAACTTCAGGCCGCCATGAACGAGGACCTTCAAGCTTTAGAAAAGTCTGTCAGTAACTTAGGAGAATCCTTGAACTCCCTGTCAGAAGTAGTTCTACAAAACAGGAGAGGGTTAGATTTGCTATTCCTAAAAGAAGGAGGATTATGTAGCCTTAAAAGAAGAATGTTGCTTTTATGTTGATCACTC